>JAVYIG010001586.1:0-319769 GCA_035222895.1 Strongylocentrotus droebachiensis | reverse complement strand
ATGGTGTTTCATCAAATTAAAAGAATATTCACAATCCAAACTAAACTTGTCTCTCTGAATTAGATTGGTTTATTATTCACACTGTAAGCTCACCGATCGTATTTTTAATAAACGCGTGAAAAAAGAAAAAAGTTTATACATTTTGTTACAGCGATAGGAGAAAATCATCTGTTAGTATGCCCACAGCTATAACTGATAAGGTTATCAAGAATAGTAAAATATTTCGTTGGATTCCGCTCTCGTAAAAAAAAAAAAAAGGAGAAGGAGAAAGAGTGGTAAACAAATGAAATAAACCATGTAAGATTCCATTTTTTTACCGTAATGCATACAAATTTACTCGGTGATATTTTCGATACACGTATGTGAGGCAACTGAAATAAAAAAGTTAGCTTTTTATAAACATCATTAAACAAAGATCACGATAGTAGTACATGTATACAAGCAAAAATGGATATTCTTGAAAACAAGATTAAACTATTATCAACTATATGATCAGGACACAATCGTATCAAATGCAATGTGTAGTAAAATATACATAGGTATTACAAAAATCTCAACCATGCGATAAATTATTGATATTGTTGCCATAGCATTTGCATAGATAGTTGGCTAATTAAAATAAAGTGTTCTTTGTGATTCTATATCGAAATACAATCGACTTAAACACATTTAAATATTAGCGATATTTTTTAAACGAATTATGAAAAACAAAACAACACGAAATCATTAGCACGACGTAAAGTAGCATATGGATTGGCGCAAAAAACATATTTCTACTCCCAAAAGAAACATTTCTGCCTGTAAAATCTGAACAAAACTGGTTACATTAGAGGACAGCAAGTTCAGGTAATTCTTACGTAAGAAATGGCCCTTGCTGCACCTCATAGGGAAATACAAATAAAAAACATTAACATAAAACGTTACTACGATAAAATGACATATATTTCATGATGCAAAAATATACATAAATTATTTATCAAAATACTGATTAATTGTGTTAAAAGGAGGCTCGCATAACATTTGCAAATCATTAGTGACCTCATTCTGAAATTGAACAAATCAGACAGACACATTTTTCTTTCTGTTTTTCTTGTATTTTCTTGAGGAGGTACAGACGGCATGTCGTAGATAATTCTAGACTAGAGTTTTATAAAGATAAGAGGGCCATTAAACGTTCACCCCATGTGAACGTTTAACAGCTATGAAATTACACTCGTCGAGAGGAAAATATCCTGAGTCAGGTAAATTCCCGATGGGACGATTATAAGTTGGAGAAGAAGTGGTGGGAATAAAGCTACACAGGGAAAAAGAGAAGTTATTTTACTTTTAAGAAATTTCCCTCCATAAATCAAAATAACACAGTACCATCTTCTTCATGATTTTTCAATATTTGTTCGATGACTTTCTTAACGAATTAATCTTGAATCATATAATTATATAAGTATTTAATTATTCAATTTGCGCAATTGTCGAGGGAGGTGTTTACAAAAGTACGCACTGATTAAAAAATGAATCACGACCTGAATCGACTGGGTATATGATTTTTATTGATACATTTATTTATCAACGATTCGCTGAAAATATCAATAGGGATATTTTCTAATTAAACCAGTTTACTGATAATTACGATTCATTGAATGACAACATATACAGAGGTTAGTTCAGTTTGTTTTTGTTTAAATCTCAGTCTTGAATAGAAAAAGGTGTAAAATGAAATTAATTGTCAATACATTTAAGCCCATCAACTAGATCATCGCGCCATTTTGAAAGAAAAAAACTTTATATATAGACTTCAAGGTCTTTAAACAACCCGCTTCCCTTCTGTTCCGCAGTTGATTATCAAGGATATGTTTGTGTGCGTGGGTGTGTGTGTGGATGCGTGTGCGTGTCTGGTGTGTTTGCGTATGTGGCGTGAGTGGATGTGCGTGTGTGTATGTGTTTACAGTTATTATCCTCACGTCAAAGAAACTGCACCTATTACGTCTTCATTAGATGTTAACTTATAATTACTTTAGGAACAATGTTGTTTCTGTACTTGGGTCGTCAAATTGGCGGTTTCATCACGTTTGTTTCAGAAAGGATATACATAGCTCACAGCGCACACGAAACGCAATTTTGCCTCCAGGCCCTATACAATCACACCACATGCATGCATGGCTCTTTATCAGATATATGTCTCCCATATACTGTGCACCCCATACTGTGAAAGGTCACTCTTGCTATTCTAAGGCCGGATTGACAATTAGTCTACACCTCACCAAGACCCGCTGAGAGTCTGATTAGACTGAGTAAATCACACTTTAAAAACCTATTTGCAAAGGTTTGGCAGGGTCTTAATTTACACGAAGATCTTCAGAGAAGATGTGAAATTAAATGAATTGCCTGAAATGTTCTTGGCTGAAAGTACTATAGAAAGTAATTTAAGTGCAACTTTGTACATTTCTTGTAATATGCTATTCATTGAATAGGATATCTAGTCGTGCGTGCGTGTGTGTGGGTGCGGGTGGGGGAGGAACATATCATCTAGTGACGTGTTGCATCAACAGTTTCAGTCTTGTGTCCATGTGATGCAGAGACAGTCATGCAAAACCCTAACAGGTTCCAGCAAGCATTGAATTTGAATTCTGCAGAATGCAGTTAAACCAGAATATCTAAATGAAGCCTGCAAACCGCACGTCTATAACTTAGGACATGGGTATGTCTGTCCTAATTAGCAGCTGGCCGCTGAGTTGTAGCTAGATATGTCTAGGCCTTCAGACAAAAGGTCGATTTCCTTTACGCTTGGATACCATTCTACAAGCCATCTTGACTGCTGAGTATAATATGTGGTGCATAAGAAAGGATGGGTACTGCACAAACATTAGTTCAAGGTATAAATTATAAATTTGGCAGAATTGAAATGAATCCATCGTTACATATTTCTTGTTTTCTTACAGCGCATTGATTTGCCTACAGGCCTATCCCTATTTACTCTGACGACGGGTTGCCATTATTTATGATAGACTGTTGTTTTATGTTTATTTTGTTTGCTTCAATTTTTGTTTGTTTGTTTTGGGCATATTTGGAGTTGTCTCTGTTCATGTACATTAATCATTGCCACGCATAATCTTATTCCGAAAATCTTCAGATGAGATCTGGAAAATTAAACCTTAGACTACGTCAATCCCTAATGAGCTTATACCAAAAGAGCTTGCCTTTAGTTTTACATTATTTGGCCTTTAAAATTTAAAAAAATCCAATATTGTGATGCTAAATGAAGGCTCCTTTTCTAGTAATAATTTGTTTCCTTCAATGTTACAAAAGGAAGAAATAACATGCCTAACAGAGTATTTCCTAGTTATGTTTTTTATTCTTGGGCATAAATCATATCTTTTTGTATAGGTCTAGAAGGCCTTTTGAATTCCAGAACGGTCATTCTCCTTTAAGATTACTAGCATAGCGCTACAGAGTGCAAATACGACATGTTAAAGTCATTATTATTACAGAAATAGCCGCAACGATTTTGACCACCACTTTACTAGCATAGCGCTACAGAGTGCAAACACGACATGTTAAAGTCATTATATTGTTACAGAAATAGCCGCACCGATTTTGACCACCATTATATAAAATTGTTGTCTATTTCCTAGGCTCTAAAGTGCAGAATAGTACACCCAGCGTACCAGTTAAATAATCAAGAATTGCACAACATACCATCGGTTTAATTTCTATTCCACACTGTATTTCGTGTTGTGCTCATGCTTGTTTGTGCAATGTACCTGTTAAAGATTACTGTTTTGAAATGTACTTTTTGATCAAATGAACAAGGATCATTTTATTTGTTGATGCAAAAGCAATGCGGTAAACGCCATAATAATATTGTCTCGTCAAAATGTGGCTTAGATAGGCCTACCACATTTTCGCAGGGAACCGTGCATTAATAACAACGTTATTTAATTTATTTGAATTTAAGATTGAATTCGATTATTACGAGTTAAGAAAATATGTTTCTGAAACGAAATCCTTTCATGGCAGTCAAAATGTGTCTATACTTCGGGATTTTGCACTGTATTCACATCTCCAGTAGACGAACATTGTCATTAGGCCTGTTTTGTGGAGACTAATGATTTAATATAATGACCCAAGGACACGAATTAATCACTATAACAAGCACTTAATGAAATTATTATATCATAATGGACATTTTGTATAGACTGTAAAACGTCTCATCCTTCAAAAGTATACCTTTGCTAGAAATTCCCGGGATAAAAATAACTGCCCTTTAAAATGAAAATGAAGCTATACATGTACTATTCATTTTGTTTCACTATTATGATCATAAACCTCGTCTCTTTGACACATGTCAGTAATCTAAAGAAGTGCTAGTGGTGTGCTCCATCAGAAGCATTATTATTCAACCTCACACTCGGATACCACCGCCCCCCCCCCCCCCCCACTATCACGATCAACCACAATTATTGGCCTACATACATAAATCAGCAGTCAGTTTCGTGTTAGCCAAGTGCTTTTCGCTGAGCAATTGGCCTAGCACGTGTAATACTAACAGGGCGCAAGACATGTGTACTTGCCGCTGACATGTTCAGAATTACCCGTTGGAGAGTGGAGTTGGATGCGACGACACAAATGTATCTTTTGTAGGCACAGTGAATAAAGCTGTACAGGGTGTATCAACAATATCCCACGATTTTTCAGCGCTGTGATGCACTTCAAGAATAGTTGTCTGCGCATTCGTAGCACGGGTGTTTTATTGCATGAGACTGAACAATAATCAATGAATGTATACGTCCATAGACAGTTAGCATTATGACTCAAGAATGATGCCTTCTTGACATGTTTGATTTGATTTTGATAATTTTTGAAGATATATTTTCAGCCAAGTTCATGACCGCATTCTATGTCATATGTCGTTATGCCAACTACTTTAGCTGAGATAAGTGTTGTCTTGTATCATTACATTATGTAAATAATTACAAAATCTGAATTCAGTTTTGATACCAAGAATCTGCTCTTAACCTGAAAAGGGTTCCGAATGCAATCATTCTTGAGATATAGTTGAAAGGAATGTGGATCATTCGAAATTGATGGGAAATTGATGGGATGCCAAAAAAAATGATGAATAAGATGAATGTATCATTTTGTCTACAGATAATTTGTGATTATAATCCATTGATAACCAAAACGCGTATGACCACGTTGTGATCATAGACAATAATCTATAATGCGAATGGAACAGAAAAACTAAATCCTCAAGACCCACAATTTCTTTTTTTATAACATGCCCTACCACATACCGTGTCTGTTTTCTAACCCCTGGGGGTACCGTGCATGCAACGGGATGGAAGCTGAGTGATATACAGCGGGAGTGAATACGAATGATGATATGTACCGTCGGCAACAATGTTCTTCGGAGCAATCTGATATTGTATACAGCACTGTGGCTGGAATTCATAGCCTAGGGAACCTAGTGGGGGATGAAGGGTGGTGGTACGACTATAGATTTTCTATGCACTCAATGGGCTGCTCTTGAAGACGCATTTATCATTGTGTAGGATGGTGTAGTGCGTGTATACAATATAGGAGTAAGCTGATTTTGAGCAAGGTTTTGGCTAATTAAAGTATACCCTGATAAATTATAACAGAGGCGATCAACCCCACCCAATTAAGCCATCTCTATTTCCTTCGCTCGTATTCCCCAGGGCTCCTAGATAAATTGGATACATGCCTTTACCGAATTTACGCTTGCAACTGTATAAATGCTCAGTTGATATCATACCTCATACACACATGAACGCTGATGTGACCATTCCATTTATCATTAAAGCATCGATTATTTACATGAGGTACAAAAGGCATAAATTGCAAATAAGTACCAATAGCCTGAACCCGAACGTTCAGACATTGTTTAATTCTCCAGACTCCGCAAGTGCTACTAATTCAATATGACCTCCGTCGCATACACAATTTAGTTAATCCCTTTTAAGTTTGATCAACCAGTTAATGTAGAACGGACGCAATCAGTGCTTGATGAATGTTTCAATTATAATGTTTCCTTCGGGGTCTAGATACAGTAAGACAAGTAAGGGTTGTCCTACTAATGAAATGCAATCGGCCCATGGGCATATCTTGTAATTAATGTATGTATACATGGAGATGTAAGTAGAGGGCTTCTAATGAGGAAGCAGTGACAGGTTCTGCGTGGGTTTGGACCAAGTATGTCCAAAAGCAGAAATAAGATTCAAAATCTAGAATGATAGATGGGGATTAAAGTAATGTATTAGAACGATTGGCTACAGAATAAAGAAAAGGAGCCATTCAGTGAATTGAAATTGACGCGCAAAGACAATTTTAGAATGTACTAAAGGAACCTAAATCCCTTCTTATCAAAGAAATCGGAGCATCAAGAAGTTCCATTGTTTGGTTATAAAATCGTGGTCCCCTATATCTAAAGAAACAGCTCACGTATAGCTAGAATGAACCCATAACGCCTCAGTAATGTTGCGTATACCGTACTTGTGGTGGGATGTTTAGTGATTTGCAGCGTACTTCGAATGCAGATCTTTGAACTTTTTGCTGAGCACCAAATTGCATAAGAAAGCTATTTTCATGTTGATAAAATCAGGAAAAATGAACTCCGTCAGACTAGAACAATCTATGTAATTCAGTCTTAATTACCAAACCTGTAATCTACTCTATTAATCTAGCATGTGATGATCAAATTTCGAATTTCATATTCTTAAAAAACGCAGCCCCTTCTCCAAGTCGATAAATTTGTTCATTTTTACAGATGTCTTTGAAAACAAGCGAAATGTTCATTGTCATGAAAATCACAAATTTACGTATTGTATTGATTTTATTTTTCATATTCAAACAAGTATACGAGTAGTCGACTTTGATGTCATTACCAACGCCATTTTACTTCTTTCATATTTCAACCACAGCTTCTTAATGCTAGCAAATCTGGTAAAGTAATCTACTGGTGATTTCTTCGAAAGTTGTCTAGGTCTACTGCATGTCGTTCTGAACATGAACACATGACCGAGACCAACAGCAATGGCGGCTTTGATGTACTTTGACCTGTCAATGCTCGGAAAGGGGCTTTGATATTGATTAGTGTTCTGTGGCGCCTTTGCCTATGGAAATGCGCGTCCTGAGACGTGTACCTTAATAATGTCACAATCCGGATGGGGGCGTGGGAGGCAATGGTCTAATAAGCCCAAAGAATGTCAACATCATTTCATTCCATTGGTCTTTTCGTAACACTTTCAAGATAATAACCTGTGTGGTGGTGTAATGAACTTTAGGGAATTTGTAATATTTATTCAAATTTAGTTTAATTACATGAATTGTTACACAGTCATCTCAGATAAAGCCAGGAAAGGAATGGGGGCACGTCCCCCGGAAAAATGATATCTGCATGGAATACGTTAACTTCCCGTAAACAAAATAATAATAATTAAAAAAATCTGTCTGCATGTCCCCCTCCCCCCTCCCCTAACCCACGGGTCCACATAATAATGGTGAAAAGATGTTAGCAATGCATTTGAGACAATAAGGGGTAAAAGTTGAACCGCTACTTCTCAGTTTTTACATTTTTATAAAGCTATAGTGGAAGTAAATGTAGATAAATAGGATGTGCTACGAGATCCAATAATTAACTCTACAAACATGTATTTTGAGATATTCCAATTGAAAAGCATTTTTAATCTGGAGTATGGTGTCGGTTAAAATTCAGATACCCAGGATCCCTGATCTTTCTACCCAATATGAGTGTTCCATTAATCACAGGAAAGTACGAAAAATGAACACTGCTGCGTGTAATATGATACAAAGCAAGCAGTACATTTGTATAGTGACTCTAAACTTGTTTTTGTAATCATTTCATCCTCTACTGAACTTGGCATCGAATGAATGCGTGATCATACTACAAAGACAATAACCTCATCATGAATAATATATGCCTCAGTATTTACTCATGTAACCATTTACTCGACTTGTTCCAAAAAAGAAACTTTATGATACTTATGTTTTGATAATCATGTACATTTGATTATTGAGAATAATACCAATAATAATATCATGTCAACCTTTAACGTTTTGATAATATATGTTGCAATCTGTTATAAAGTAGCGCTTTTATAAGTAGTATTTTGCAAGTACATGTATTTTTCGATAATAGTAGCCCTATCGATGTTACAATACACTCTTAAGCGATTAGATGTATGTACTATTACTGATTTTATCATTATTACGTTGACATATACAACATCATAACTAGTACCGTGGATAACTCACACAAACAAATTTGCATAGTGATGTTGGCATATGCCATCACATACGATGTATACATCAAGTTTCCTATACATGAAATAAACACTCAATGTGCCACGAAATTGTTATAGTATTGTGGGTTATGTACTTTCAATATTATTGAATGCAGTAATGAGAAAGAAAACGAAAAGTAACAAAGAAAAGAAAGAAAAAAAAACTAACTTACGCAAATTATCAAGACTACGAATGGAGAGTAAACAATATTCATGCCAGGCACTTGTGTGCATTTCTTCATACTCGCTCTCATTAATTTCCCCGCTTAATACTATATAATGTGACTGTAAAATCTGGGCTTATATTTGTAGGGAGAGACAGTTAAGTGAAATCTAGTATCGAAAAGTTGTCACTCGTGCTAATTTATTATTTATCAAACAGTCAAGAAACGCTTTTGCCGATTTAATACGATGTTTTTCTTGGAGAATATTTTAAACGCTTCTTAAGTAACGATTCTCGATTTCATTAATTACCCCATACTGTATATACAAGATTTTGTTTCCGTCAGACGTTTAATACTCTGTCTGTTTACTATACTTGCAAAACTGCTCATCACACTTGACCTATTGATGGGGCAAGACTTTGTGATACTCCCATCTTTTAATAGTACTCCATTTTTTGCAATTCATTTCAAAATCCGTTTCAGGACAATTACCCCCTAGACAATCAACCCCGGCAATATAACCTCCCAGAAAATTGCCTCCTAAGGACAATTATCCCCTGGAAAATACCCCCCCCCCCCCTCCGGAAAATTACCCCATAGGACGATTAACCCCCAAGAAAAATTACCCCTTATAAAAGACAATTGCCAAAAAACAAGATATCATGTGCGACTCCCCTCCCCCCCCCCCCCCTCCCATACACACACACACACGGGGTGGTTGTTTTATAGGGTAATAACCGGAGGGTAATTGTCCTCCGGATGTAATTTTCATAGGGGGTAATTTTCCGGGGGTGATTGTCGTCGGGGGTGGTTGTCCTTGGGGTCATTTTCCAGAGGGTGGTTGTCCTTGGGGGTGGTTTTTCCGCTGATAAATGGCCGGGGTGATTTTCCAGGGGGTAATTATCCTAGAACCCCTAAATTAACACTTATACAATAGGGTCCACTTTATTGACCACCATAAAACTAGAGTTCATTAACCTTGTCAAGACAGCTCTACATGTGTAATCCTTAGCCTGAATGATATCCAATTTCATCTCATATCAGAGTCATTATCAATGATTATTGCTTCGTCTGAAGAAGATAGTCAAACTATCTACATTAAGATGTAAACATCGTGTCATCACCATTAAAAAAAAGACATTCGTCAGTCTTTCTCTTCTCTCTTTCTTTTCCTTACCTTTCTGTTCCTTTCCTTTTAATCATTCAATCACCTTTGACATGTTTGACACAGCAAAAGATAGTTGGTGATTGGTAAAACGATCAGCAAATAACGAAAGACACTTGCAGTGAGGAAAAGATCATGGTATAAAACATCTATAAGCATGTTATTTCATAGGTTACAAACTTGGATTAAACGGTGTTTGTTACTGTACTGTAAAATATTGTTTTTATATTCTTGTGCTCTAAAAATTAACACGAACCAATTGAATCACAGCATCTTACATACTGCTGTAATGCTAACACATTAGGCGCAGTCATATTTAAATCGCTATAGAATTAACTTCATAGAATAGCAACGAATCCATTTTCACATTAATATATGTTTTGATGATTATATCGATGCAATTCTTCTGCTGAAGAAATCTACTCTACGAATCCAAATCACGCGTTGATTCGATTCAAAATGTCCCACTCTTGTTCTGTGGATATAGTATTCAAAGGTATCAGGCTACAAGTGGGGTATACATCTGTTTCATCTTGCTACTCCCCATTCAACATTGCCATCATACCGAATTCAAGTACTTCTAGATTGCTGAAGGATGACGAACCCTTCGCCCTGAACGCGTTTGATCAGTTTAAATATTGAAAAGGAATAACAGCAACTTGTCCTTGAACCATTCACATTTGCCAATCTATTTCAATTTCTTGTCCGCATGCAGAAAGTAGAAATCCCTTATAGACGGATTGCTATTCTATCGAATATGGAAGTAACATTGTGAACGGAAGTTATGATATTTCCTCAAAAGAAGTAACACATTATCTAATAAACACGAAGTCTACTCCTATTGCATACACACAAAATGTTCATTTTGGAAGTCAATGGTAAAATATTGGTGTACAAAATCGGGTATTTTCATCAATTCAAAGGATAAGGTACTAACAAAATAAAACTCACGACACGTTGGTGATAAATGATTTAAACGGATGTGCTATAACAATACGTCTTCCTGCTCACGAACTCCTTTCCGATTCCGACTACCACATCGTTCTCGATGCCCATTAGTCCAGTGGTATGATTGGCAGTCCTGACTACAGTACATCACCAATCGGCAGCGCGCACAAATCTTCAGTTTTTGACCTGTGGATTCTTCGGAGAGAGCACAGTTTGGTGAAGAACACCATAGCACCATCTTTACTTGTGAGCAGCGATAAAGAAACGACGCTTTCTCCGATTTTGAATGGGACCCATGTTGGCTCGGGGCAGCAGCAGCAAATCCGCTGGATCCAGGATAACCTTTGCTTCCGTGGCGAAGATATTCACTGAGACGAGCGATAAGTTCAGCGATATGGAAGCCCGATTTTGTGACGAGATCGTGCCTGAGCATGAAGTGCCAAAGGTTAGCCGCCTCGCGCATGACCTGGTGATCACTAAGCAGTGTCCGCGCCATAGTACCACCGTGCTCACAGGCGAGGTCAAGGATTCGAAGACAAGCTTCACCAACCATGACCTGACGCGTCCGCCTGAGAAGTGACACGATGATGCCGAAGATTCCCGTTTGGCAACAGTATTCCATCACGTCTCGATTGTGGACCAACATCAAACTGTTGTAGAGAACGCTGAGAGTACAGATGGCAACACCCATCACGCTGTCCTTGCTTACAAGGGCATCACCATCGCTATTCAGATCACGACTGTATGTTCCTGACGTGGTCGTTGAGGAGTCACTACATGTACTAAGAGAACGACGAAGGGCACGGCAACATGCTAACAGGATACCATGGTAAGGTATAAGAAGCTCCCGGAAGTACCCGGCAAGATGATGGACAGCGGGTGCGTACAGACACGACACCCATAGCAATCGTATAACATTGTAAAGTTTAACGTCCAGGTGTACACGACCAACACCTGTAATTGTGCTGCACAGATATTCAATGCATTCAAACAGCAGTTCCTCGGCTAATTTCTGAACAAGTCTAAAGTAGGAAGATTTTTCACGTGAGCTAAGAACGTCTAAGGCGTCCAGTAACAAGCACAGCTGTGATTGGTCCTCCGCTCCGCGAGCGCCACTAAGGTGCCGCGCGAAGTTTTTGACATGCGCGTCCAAGTCACCATTTAGGAGCGCCGCAACGACTTTTTCAGTAGGTGCACGCTTGTGTGGCGGTTGATACGAGAACGAGTTTCTAGCTCGTGCCCCATGTCGGCTTCGGGCACCTGATGATGGGCTGCTACTGCTGCTGCTGCCGGCGGCGTCTGGGGCCACCACCGGTGTCGATCTGGTCGAGTCCATATTGGTACGCTGTCTGGCATTTCGGAACCAGGGGCGCCCTACTAGGGAGAGAGTGGTTGCATCTTCACCCTGTAGGTAGAGATGCATTTCGAGGTTAGCCCATTATAAACTTCAACGACTTAAGAAAATGTGGTCCCGGGTCGTTAACAAGAATATAGCTGGAAAATTTGTGTGGCAAGAACGGCAAGTGTGTGAAAATCAAGTTTCTTTGCTTATCAAACTTAAATCGTAGCAAATACGTTGAAGAATTTAAAGTATACCAAGAAAATTAAAGAGATATCTAGCACATTTATCCTCCAAATACCTTAGCTTGGTTACGAGGACCCTTCTATAGCGATCAGATTTCAACAATTAGGTGTCAAAAATATTGCAGCACCTAATGACAAGAAATATTATTGGTATCTGTAATTCAGATAACCCCGCGTATTTCAAATTCAAATTGCCCCCAACGATGAACAGAGTGAACGAGCCTGCGAGGCAAGCTGCCAGACGGTGAAGCAATTTCTACTCCATATTTACATTCCATGCGGCGAGACTATTTAGCTGTCACATGCTATCTTATCACCATTAACATGGCCCGCTATACCTTGCACACTGTGGTATCCCACTAGTGACAAGACGACAAGGCGCTGTAACATCCGTCCTCGAATGGTGTATGCAACCTTCCTAATCAATTCGTTGTCGCTATTAATCCAACAGATACGCACACACGATTGAGATGTTGATTGGAGTCTGCAACACTCTTGATCGGTTACATTCTACTGAAGCCAATCGCCTTCCACTTTTTCCCTTGGTAATTAGGCAAGGGTGGTTTTCTTGACTCACAATTTTACGGAGCGATGATTAACCCACGCACTCACCCTCTTCCCGACAGACCTTGTTCTCCATGAAGAATCACAACATTGAATTCAAATCAGCAACGTCGCATAGTCCGTATCCACCCAATTACTTAAACATAACACACAAGGAACAATCATCGAAATTGGCGGGAACAATATGTTGTAGATTGTGTGCGATTGTCGGTGAACTCGTTACCGTTGGAGTTTTTTCCGCCAATCCTGATGGTCGGTGTCCAATGGAATGAACGTCTGTCACATGAGTAATGGAGTCCTGCATATGAAGAAAAAAAATAATGATCACTTTAGCACGCATGAGTTATTATTTGGCGACAAATTGAAATGACAGTTATGAGACAACCTGATGTCAAGAACCCATGACCGTTTACTCTTGTTATGACATCCGCTGGACTACCATTCCAATTTGATTACATCTATGGAATTTCATTATCTATCCCTGTCACCGCTTTGCAATAAATGATATCTTTATACTAGTTAGAGGTGAACTGAATATTTGTTAAATGGGGTAGATGAATCGGTATCTTTGATGTTTTAGTGCAAGTATGATGTGTAGGACGTAAGATGTTGTTGTAAAACAATCCCAACAATACACATCAAAAGAAGAAGAATCATGATCCGGGGGAGGCTTGAATGAATTCATTTTTTTAATACGTTGATACATTACACATTTGTATATGAGATTGAACAGCTAATCGGTAAAATTATATTACTGCTGGGAAACATGAATGAAAGTTTATTATATACATGTATGTGTGTGTGTGTGTGTGTATACATATACATACATGTATTGCACGAGTAAATAATCAAATAAACCAGGTCTTCAGATCGATAAAAGGAGCAACCATGTGTCATCAAATAATTACACATTAATTCGTTATCAACCGCATCAAGTTACAATGATATTTCAATGTTCCACTTTCCACTTTCAAATTCATGTCAATGAATAAATTGTGAAAACCTTTCTGGACTACAGTGTCATAAATGATACCTTACTCTGACGGATGTTGACCAACTAGCGCCTCATTCATTATGTATAAGAAATTGTGAGAATGTGGGCATAGATGTTCCGAGGTCATGCCTGCATCTTAATGTACCTTACGTAATTTATCTAAAGATCGATGCAGCTTAAAATTCCAAAGGCCCATTGTAACGCTTTTACATTTTAAAATTTCTAACCCAATGAAACCTCACGTCAAACACGCATCATAAACATCTGTGGAAGAAAGTAAGCGGGGATTCAACGCACAGAATAAGTAACGCTTTCCCCGTATATACTCACATCCGATATACGTCATTTTATTGCATATAAATTGTGCGCTGGGGATATCTAGGAAAATCCGTAATCCGAGGTCAAATTCTGACTACATCATTTTTTTCCATGCATGCAGGGCGAACCTATTGATGTCATTCCGAGTCCCGAGATACAATATTTCCACGACGGTGAGCCTGAAGCTCATCCTCATGTCGAATCCAATACATCGTACTTTGGCGCCATACAATGGAACGTCGAATCTTGGGGAAATGACGCCATGAATGGTTTTGGGTGTTCAGCAGTCAAAGAGAAGGGGGCATAAAAAGTGTTTTAAAACGTCTTGAAAGGGAGGCGAATTATTGAAGGCGAACTGTGGAATATGGAGAATTAGAAAATTCATGTTTTGGAAAAGCTGGGCACTCACATAAATTCAAGTAGGCATACAATTGTTTTGTTTTTCTTCTTCTTTTTTTCTTCTTCAAAGCTTGTTTAGTGGATTCTTAAAGCACATGCAGTATCTTCGATTTCTCAGGAGCCTCGTAATGACATTGATTCTGGTATATCAATACTACATGAGTTGGAATAGTAGAATGATGCAAAAGACTATGCATAAGGCCAAATAACAAAAATAACGTGTTTCTCGTCCGGACTTTTAAAAAAGGGAGGAGGCAGGGCATTACTATTAACCAGTTTGCAATGTTTCGCTATTCTTTTTCCAAGATGGCTGCCATGCTAATTATAGCTAGCCGAGCCTATTTATTCACAGATATTGTGCCATGTTAGTATACTGATGCAATGTATGACAAAACAAATTATTTGTTTCACTTTAGAAGCTGTTTAATCAAAATGCATATCACAGGCTTTTTTTTGGGGGGGGGGGGTTCTGAATAGTAAAAAAAAAAAATTAAGGGGGCGGCGGCAAAAAAGGAGGCGGACGGGGAGGAGAAACAGTTCATTTTTGGCCTCATAGATTTTTATTCTATAATCAATACAACATAATGGTTTATCTAGAGTCTCCAAGTCCTTAAAATGTGGATGTCTTGGTTGGAATAATTTTATTTTCGTGTCGTATATGGGTCTATCGTAAAGACCTATATATGAAACTGATATTGCTTTTGATACAACATAAAATTCACTTACAGATAAAGGCCGTGTAAACACAATTATGAAATACGGGGAATATTAATCATGTCAAAAAATCACATACTATAAGTGAATCTCGAGTAAATTACATGGCGATAGTGACAACTATCCATGCTTTGACCGCTTGGGGACATTCCAGGGTCCTATTTGTCAACTCTTCTTCTTAGAAAACACTTCTTCCTCGACTCTGTCTTCCTGCACAGCTCGAGCTTTAACTCACACGTTATGTTTATCTAGCAGTAACTGGGCGATGGCGATGCGCAGTATGAACGCTGGTCGATGCAGGCGTGATTCTTTCTTTTTTACCACGAGGCAGAATGATAAGGCGCTGTGTGCGCCATCTTAAATCCGCATACCACCCTTCGGCAGAACAACGTATGAAGGATCTCACAGACTTGCAATCGGATTTAAAATTAAATGAATTCTATTCGTAGAAAACTTTTTCCTCGGAATCGGATATCATAGTGTATACTGGGGGAACGTTTTAGTGACTTTCAATACCTTTGAGAAATGAGCGGAATACACACATTTTTTTAAAATCATAATACTTTATTTTTATTTTTTTAAGTCTATCAATTTAGAATTTTGTTGAAGTCTTTTTAATATACATGTTCATGTATAAGGAAACATAAACGTAGCAAAAGCAACCGCTGGTTTTATGTATTGAATCAAATAAACATGCCAGTAGAGGAATCTCTTTGGCGGGAGGATTATTTGTCTGTAACTTTGTGTTAGAGGAAAAAAAAAACTTTTTAGTAAAATCCTAAAAGGTGAATACAGTGACTATGAGAAAGCGTTACATTTTCTGATAAACACATGGGAATTATTAATTGTTCATGATCAATGTATGTATTCCACCTCAGATTATTGTTTTATTGAAAGGATAATTTAGGCGATGTGACAGATTAGATGAATAAGAAAAGTATTTTCAAATTCATTTGTTCTGCCTCCCTCATTATTGACATATCCTCGTCTTTGGTTCACATAAAAATCCTTACACTACAATATATCCAAATCCTTCAGCCTGCACGACTATTCTCTGGCTATGTCACATCGTTTTTCATTTCGAGAAAGGCAATAGGAAATCGAGGGGACTTGTAACTGTGGATACAGAGGACGATTCATAATTACACCTGAGCGAGCGAGACAAAAAGGACGGCACATAACATTGACTCGTCGTTCACGCGTCTCGATCGAGTGAGAATCACCCCCATCCTATCGCCGTAAACATGCATGCATGCGCTCTCATGAAAATGTCGAAATGTCGTAATGGGGTTATGCGTGCATTGCTAATGTGTCCAACTGAGCGTGTATAACGCACGGGGGTAGCCGGGTGCGATAGAGAACAGATTGGCTGTTATGTACTAGGTGATAATTATGTTCGGTAGGGCTATGTGCCATGTTGCATGTTGCTATTGACATCGTGGAGATGTAGGGTGTCTCCATGGCGTTTGCATAATCTGGCAGGGCGATTGTGAAAGCGCGCACCCTTTTGGCCCCACCATGCACTTGGTCGTGGCGTGCTCGGAGAATAATGTTAGACGGCTATTGATTAGTACATGAGATGTGTCTCCTGAAACGGGATTCAGAATGATGCATGGTGGATATGAATCCGTGAATTCCTCACAGGCGTGGATTCGTTCTTAACGGTGAATACACAAAGTTGATGCAAAAATAAAACGGGACCTGTAGTAAAGTGTAATGCTTGTGATGCTAAGAGGTCTAAGAGGGTGTATTTTCATGATCATCTTTGGCTGGATTGGAGTATATTATGTAGATATAGTTTTTTTTAAATACCACACGTACACTCAATAATTGAGGCAGATGGGGTGAGGAATAGAAGTAGCATTTACTGGTGACAATATTAAATGCCCGAAATGTATTAAAAATCATTGTTTACTGAGGTCATGTCACCTAATAGTATTACAATATATGTTCACAAATATATGAGACACTTTCATTAGGAAAAAACATAACAAATAGAGCTTTACATTCGGTCTAATTGCAGTTTTCTGTTTTAAATCGACGATGCACTGTTACTAGCATGAAATGCCTGTTAACGTACATGTATTTTACGCGTGCACACACCGACACGCACACACCCAAACCTCGCCTACACAAATAATTGGTAAAAACAGGAGATACATTCATATCATTCTTATGAAGAAACAGAAATAGAGCTTTATATTTGGTCTAATTACATTTTTAGGTTTTTTTTTATCGACGATGGCGCCGAAACAAGCATAAAAGACCTGTTAAATTCCCTTTATTCTACTCGCGCACACCCACACGCACACCCACATGCACACCCACACACACAAACACAATCCTCGCTCACACAAAATAATTAGTAATACAAATAATCGTCAGGCGGTACATTCATATCTTATGAAGATCTTACACCTAAATATGTCAGCGTTGTAATTTCCCTTTATTTAACCCCAATAAAAATACGATACGATGAACCTAACAAATGCAACCGCTAGTTTAATGTATTTAATCATCATGATTTTTATTATTTTTAATATATATTAATTTTTAAGTTTTAATTTTCAATTCCTAATTTTTTACTTAACTTTTACTTTATTTCAAAAGCCTGTTTACGTCCCTGTATTTTTACGCGTGTACACCCACACGCACATACGGAAACCTTGCCTACACAAAATAATTAGTAATACAAATATTCGTCAGGAGAAACATTAATATCATTCTATGAAGAAAATAGAGCTTTACATTCGGTCTAATTACATTTTGGGGGATTTCAAATCGACGATACACTGAAACAAGCATAAAAGGCCTGTGAACATCCATGTTTGTTACGCGCGCACACCCACACGCACAGACGTATCATTCGCCTACACAAACAATTAGTAAAAACAGGAGATACATTCATATCATTCTTGTGAAGAAACATCAAATTTAGTTTTACATTCGGTCTAATTACATCTTTGGGTTTTAAATCGACGATACACCGATACAAACATAAAAGGCCTGTTAACATCCCTATATTCTATGCGCGCACACACACACGCACGGACGCAACCCTCGCCCACACAACATAATATGTTATACAAATATTCGTCAGGAGGTACATTCATATATTATGATATATCATTCATATCATGTTTATGTAGAAACAGAAAATAGAGTTTTACATTCGGTATAATTACATCTTTTGGTTTTAAATCGACGATACACCGATACAAGCATAAAAGGCATGTTAACATCCCTGTATTCTACGCGCGCACACCCACACGCACGGACGCAACCCTCGCCCACACAAATCGACGATACACCGATACAAGCATAAAAGGCATGTTAACATCCCTGTATTCTACGCGCGCACACCCACACGCACGGACGCAGCCCTCGCCCACACAAAATAATTAGTAATACAAATAACCGTCAGGAGGCACATTCATATCTTATGAGGATCTTACACCTAAATATGTCAGCGTTGTAATTTCCCTTTATCTTACCCCAATACAATTACGATATTGGAGTGTCGGTGACATAAACGTCTAAATTATTAAATATTTACTGCACAGCTAATACGATTTTGCATGACATCATCGTCTATTTTTAGCCAATATGTTATTTGACCTGATACATCAAGACATTTTCCTCTTTTCAAGCCAAAGAAAGCTTATCATCCGCTCTAAGCTCTTGAAAGATTAATGACGGTAAAAAAACATTGAGAAAAACAGGTAGACATAAGGACAAATTTCTCCGGAATCTTGACGACTGAGTTTGTTATCATCTTAAGACGAGCAATGTACATGTTCATGTAGTTTAACGATGCCGTCCGCTGAACAGCGCTTAATCGGTGATTAAGTGAGCAGTCGTTTTACAAGCTGGGGCATAATTACTGCTTTTAATTACCTAATATAAACTTTCTCTCTTTCTGAAATTATCAAGGCTTTGAAATGTGCTCAACTGAAAATGATTTAAATCACGTTATAAACAAAATTTCACGTGAGGGAGGACCATACAGTAAAGACTTAAATAAATGTGTGACGTATTCTCCGACCTACTTCAGATATCCGACTCCTGGAAGCATTATCTCTTCAACATAATAGCTTTACAAAAGAGTTACGGGGAATTGTATGGATAATGTACAGGTTGGTTAAACACTACATGCCTGGTATTTATAAATACATGTGTTTGCAAATAAACAGCTAAAGCATCATCATAAAACCATCTGCTTGCTTCAGTCAATAACACCGAGTCTCGTGTTTGCTATAAGAGTTGGAATTAAACCACCCATTTGTGCGACTAATTGCCTCGTTATGGTTCTGTATATTTTGTTCCATCAAGAATAAAGGACCTAGAAACGGTTAACCATCTTTGAAATCCTGGCTTTAGTAACAACGAAGGATTTATCAATCAGTTTGCACAGTCGAGTAGAAAATGGATTCTTTTTTATCTCTACTTTACTTCATTCGATCAAAGGCATAAGAATGTCGATATTTTAAAGAGGAAACTGGAGGGGAAAAATCCTAGAGGAGCATTATCAATAATGTGTGTATCAAGAATAAAAAGAACTAAGACATTAATCTCCTTCAACTAGATGGCAAACTAGCAAATAAATTCAATTAATGCTAACATAATCTGTACAATGATGTGGACGGCATTTAATTTCAATTAATATGAAACGTCACACCGCACTCATAAATATGCAAAGGTCTACTTTTTTGTAAACGTTCCCTCAAGTCCCCATAATTTATAAATCATACACACCCCTTATGTCCTCCATTGCAGGATAAACTCACACCAACCTTATCTTCTTGGTCACCTGACACTCAATGCATATTGCATAACTCGACTTGGTACTTCACGTGAGTCAAGTGGGTCCTGATCATCGATGACATCAATAATGCAAGGTGTTAGATGGTGGGGGCAGAGAGGTCCATTAAGGTAATATAAATTGAAGGGACCATTAGTTAGTGGCACCACAGGTACGTGGGACTGTATTCAACTAATAGCCAGACTCACGGGGCAATCCTAATAACAAAGTGTGTCACTTGTACAGTCCGAAAGGAATCATTTTGATCTACTGTGTCTCTTGCAATTGAATTTGGAAAGTAATGATGATTGCTGATAAGTATACAGTGATGTCCCCATTCGTGTTGAATACTAGCTATAAAATGTGTGAACACCGTAGCTAAGTGTGCTTTCTATATAGACAGGTTAGGTGACGACTATAGTGGTTTTCATAAAAAGGCAGCCATAATGGCAAGGTTTGACTGCATTACCGTTCAAGTATCGTGGCAATGAAGTTCAGATCTATCAGTGTAGGTCAATTATTGTGTCACCGCCAACAAATATTGTAGATGAACAGTGGAGCAGTTTGTTTTTAAATCCTAAAAGAAATACATGAACCTTGAAAACCATAGTCTTTACCTGATTTTGTGCTTGGCACTGTACCAGCACCTGTACCAGTGTGATTTGTTACACGTGTATCTAATCATATAGGGTGTATCAATACAAACGTCACTCCTGAGCCCACAGCATGACTTTCTCGTTCCATTGAACAAGAACACGCGGTTTAATTGACTGTCGACGATATGGCTTGGTGGGAATACATGACGTCATAGAGGAGATGATCCCATTATTATTATGACTTATATGACTTCAACATTAAGATGCAGAACGTCTTCCGGTCATAGCTCGCAAAGTATAGCACATAACATACAACTGAAATAATCCTTAATGCATTGAAAAGAAAAAATATTAAAACTACTATTACCATAACAATCATGACAATTGCTGTTTTCTTATCAGAAACGATACTCCTCAGCCATGTCTTATAAAGAGCTACGGTTCTTGATACAAATTATACATAGTATTTAGGACACTGTATGTTTACGTAACAAGAACAAAAATGTACAGTAGGCTATTGTACTTTTCCATTGTTTATTGTCAATATATCTCTTAGGACTTGGTGGTTTGGGACACGTTGCCCACTTACTGAATCTCTTTGAAATTCTTAATATGTTTTGTTCGTATTCATCCCCCAAACCGAGTGAGATTTGTGGTTTTAGACACAAAGAGAGGGGGGCAAAGTATGCTCGGGAAGTACGCCAATACTTTATTGGAAATAGAAATAAATCAAGAAGCGCACACAAACACCACCCCCTCCCCCGTCTTAAACTGGGGACATTTTAAGACTCGTACAATAGACCTCTACCACGGATTATGAACTACTCTATGTGGTTGTTGTGGTATCTGCAACAACTAAAAATACCCCCATAAAACCCTAGCAATATGAATATTTTGAATGGCACAATATTCAAGCATAACAAGGCATCGGCATTGTCGGAAGAGCAAGCGAAGGTTTAAAATGTACATCTCTGTACCGTCCAATTTCATCCGCAAATTGGCAATTTCGTTGTATTACCTCCTAAATGGATGCAATCTCGGCACGTAGGATATGACCTCTTTCTCAAAACTCATCTGATATCTTCCACAAATATAGACGAGGGCATTGTAGTTGGTCGGGATTTCCAAAAAACATTTCGTATTATGCTTCTCGTGGTCAAACCTGCTACACCTTCATGAATTTTGATTCTATCTTTAAAGAAAGTTAAGGTAATATATTGGAATATACTTTTGGGAACAATACAATAAAGCGATGGTCTTTGATCAGATTCTATAAAAAATTAAACTCTGACAGGATTTTATTTGCAGCTTTGCTTTCCAATCGAATGGCGATAACAGGAAAGCACCTCAACAGATTTACAGGTCTGTCTATGCGCCGTCTATGCAAAGCAAAATGTAGCTGTAGCCATACAGGACAGCAGTGTACTTGGAGTATAATCGGAAGGTCCCGGGTTCGAATACATGATTACATAATTTTATATTTATCCCTTTGATAAAACTAAGCAGAAAGGGCTAAAGTTAATCACATACACACACACACACACACGCACACACATACATGTATAATTATATATAAAATGCTTTTATGAAGATAAAAATCGAAATTCAAAAGATATGTGTCTGTAAGCTAGCTTAAATCAATTCAAGGGTAATATTCCAATACCTAACCCTATATAGGATTGTCTACATAATAACTGTAATGTTCACCCATTTTAAAAGACCATACACAGGGCTATTGAAATAAACTACGGTTATTTCTCTATTTCTTATGTTGTTAGTTTCTATTTTTGTGTTTGTTCTTTACTTTTCTTCGCTTCCAATATAAAGAACAGCGATAATAATTGACGATTCCACCTCAATAAAGATTGAAGATCGCAAAATAGTTTCTAAACATATTTCTAACCTTTCATCCATCCATCCTGTCTCAGTTTAATGCCAAAAGATAAATAGCCAATTTCGCACCCATTTACACTAAACAAAATCCACTCTCGACACATATAACCTTCCAAGCGTGTCGCTTTAATGTTCACAATTTAGCAATCTGTCGGCAATCTGTCGCTCGATCGATTAAAATGAGGGTTCATATTTTGACTAATGTATACTACGAAGTAGATGGTTGAAATGGAAAATGGAGTGTGGGTGGTAATTACACACGACCGTGATGGAAAGTGCATTAAAATGTGTTTACAGATCCATGCGCTGGTGTTCACAACCCGTTGGGTCACCCATGCATGAGCCGTGTCTGTTTGATTATGTGCCTTAATATTGCAAAGTTTAGGTGGGTTTACGGTGGAGGAACAACTAAACTCATCGATGGAATTTGCTGTCCTACTTAAAACGCCTACGCGCTTGGCAATGATAATTTGTCAGACACGTGCAAAAACACAAATCCTTTATTCCTTGAAGTGAATGCACCTCGTTGTTAGAGTGAAATAATTGTTTGCAGAATCAGTCTTATTGTTATCTGTAAAGATATTTTTACAAAACGAAAGAGTATTTTTGAAACACTAAAATGGCCAACAGTGATTTAGAACATTATGGCTCTCCAAGACACCCCTCAAAGGCTGCTATTGAACGGAACCATATGAAGAAGCACTCTGGAATCATTATCTGAACTGTGAACTTTCCAGAACAGATTCCTTGGTAAGAGGCATTTTGATGAACATGTACATGTATGTCCAATGTCTTCCACAGTCGTCTATACAGTCCAGCATGGATGTATGTCCATAAACGTGCTGGAGGGCTATTAATAGCATTAGAACCGAAAAACTAGCTAAAAGTAATTGACGATGGGTCAAAGAGGGGTATACCGCTTACCCGCTCAAAATGCATGGACTTCTATCATGTCCTTTACTTTAAATAGCCTGGATTAACTAAACAAGATTTAAAAAAAATATTCAAACACTTATCCAAATGATGGAGGAGGAACAACATAATTTATTTTTTAAAGAAGCACTTAGGGTTCCAAACATTGATAGAAAGGTCAGCCCTTTCAGAGAAGGTTGGGTTCTGGGAAAGGTGAAAAATAATTTGTGGGATTTTTTCCATTCTTTTAATGTTAGCTTTAAAGAATATCATAGAAAAAAGTCCCCTGTTAAGGATGGCTCTTCAAATGCTCTCATATTCAAAATATGACAATTGACAGCTACAGGTCGCAATTTCATGCCACATGTTTGTGTAGGCCCATGTACACATTTCTGTGTACAGTGCATTGGACTTTCAGCAAGACTGTGGCTATTTCTTATCATTTTCATGATACTAAAACATCACAGTATACACCAATACTTATGCGTCACATGATCAAACTTTCCTATTGTTTCCAGACAGGCTTTTTAGAACAATGCTATCAAAATAATCAGAAATGGTAGGAAACCGGTATCAGGGTTTGAAAGAAAGATAGGAACATATTAACTCAATTCTATATAATATGTGCCTGGTTGTATTAAAATGGCTGTAGGCCTACAAGCTGGAGGGAGGGGTAAATACAAATAACTTACTGAAATCTTGGTAATATGGTAAAATGGTGCTTTCTAATCTGACAATACCCAATTACTTGACTGAGCAACCAGAAGTTGTGGTAATAACTAAATAAATATTGATGCATTTAATTTGTTTTCATTTTAGACAGCTTTATAGAACCGCATAAAACTTCTGGAAATGCATTTCGATCAAAAACAAGCGAATGCGTGTTCACATTTAAAAAGAAAAGGAATTACAAGTCATTTAGAAACACTGGCTATCTCGTTGTGGGTACTAAAAGAAAGAATGCTGAAACAAATCTCCCAAACAAATTTAAGATAACTTGTTACAGTCTCTACGTGTCATTGTGATAATTTTATTCGGTGTGACTATAATTATGAAAAAACTATTGTGGATTGTATCTATTACCGTCTTTAAAAAAAATACTGCCTTATCAAGAATTCTTAAAACAGAGTTCTGTCTTTGATAAGACCTATATGGACAGTGATACTGGGAAAAAATCAGCCGCAGATGAGGAATGGCTAACGTTACCCTTTTAATGAGCACCCATATCATCATAACTGTCATCCTTGTAACTGCATCGCCCGTCATGCATATCGGGATCTTAAAACAATACCACCCGATGAAATGTAAACAATTCAGTGACAAATATAGCTCCACTGTCAAAGTCTGGTCGAGAGTCAGAGTAAATATAGCATGACGTCACGCTGACGTCATAATGGGTTGGGGGAAATGAGTAAGATTTGAAAAAGGGATGGTATCTGGATCATGTGACCGAAACAAAATAACGGAAGAATTACCTGAAGATGTGGAGTGAAATAAAATAAACAAAGAACTAAAGCAAAACAAATTTCTTCCATTTCTTCAGCAGTATACTCCTTGCACTTTAATGTTTTAATGTTCTCTATTTTCGGAAGTATACCTTGATGTTTACAAGATTAACAGAAAACACACAATTTTATATTACATGAAATCTTACATGTACAAGTGTACAATTATCACAATTATCACTATCCTAAGTTTAAAATCATGGGAGGTGATCTAACTGCAAAATCATTTGGTGTGAATATATGAAATTATACATGTTTGCGAGTGCATTAGTGAATATACATTGTACGTAGATGAAGTCACAGTAGGATAATCAACGAGACTTGTCGAGTTCATTGTCCGTCTCATTGTGACCTAACCAAGTGCAGTGCATATCACTAATGCACGAGCTAAAACCATGTATTATCTGTTTTATAATATGGGTCTATAATATGAGTATAAAGTCGAGAAATTGACGGTTGTTATCACCATTGACACCAAAATGCACACACCGTGCATATGGTAAACATTAATGGACGCACACGTGAGCCATTTCGATGCTTCTCATTGGCTACATTCTTTAACCTATTTTATAAAAGAGTAAATATACTCCATGTCAGATTTGGGTTTCAGAAGTAAACTACTTGCAATTTACATTCTATATTTTCAAAACATTATGTTTATACCTTTTCTGTCAGGTTTTTTTTGTGTGGATCTTATCGATCAATTCAGTTTTATTTTATCCAGTCCCAAGAATTTTGGACCACCCCTCGATTCTTATTGAGAAGAAAAAAGTGGGAACATTTTGAAAGAAATTGGTCTCACAAAATTAGCAATCCAAAAAATGTATCCAGCATTACTGGTAAAACCCCAAAGCTGACGGTGATTTATTGACATCAGTGGTGATTTTCTTTTTAATTCTTTATAGATACATAAGCAATGCCATTAACGTACAGTGTGTGCCACAATGACCTTTATAGTGAGCTATACTACTACATTGAATTTGAATATTAAAGATGACGTACTCTTTAAAAAAAAGGACTAGGTAGATATAATGACAAACAAGGTTTTCTGGTGAAAATTGTCAACGAATTTTCCAAAACTATTCATAAAATTGGTAATCTATTGGCCAAAGTTTTTGGGGGTTAGCTCATAATTATTATCAGGCCATAAAACTGTTTGAATATTTTCCATTCCGTTTCACGTTGTTTTCTTAAATTAATCGGCCAATACCACTATATTTGTGGACCGCTTTTCCTTTGCATTTATATTGTACTTTGAATTGTTACAATCGCTTACGTTACAAGCTTTTACTCATTTGTTTACTTTGTACTTTTGATGAAAATCAATGAACTCATAAACTTATTAACTTACGTTTGAACCAAGATCAAGGACATGTTAAAATTCTAAGAGTATAGGAGGTTTTAAGGACTTGATAAAACCATCTGTGGAATATAATTGCATCTATCAAAACCAATTAAAACCTCTATTATAACGGTAACACAAATTTGGTGAATATAATCATCCTTTCATAGATATATTTCATACTTTCTGTTGGTATTGTGCATCCATTTCGTTAAAATTCACTTGTCTGAACTTGGCAAATTTTATTGAATTTTCTATAAAGATTACTGTTATATTTTATTCAACGGCTTCATTATTTCTTTAACTCAATTCAAACGTATCGTTTTTCAAACAATGTCATCCTTGACTGAGTAGACACTTTCTTATCTTACTCATTCTCATCGCTTCCCTTTCTTCTCTTTCTCTTTCTCCCCTCTTCCTTTTCATTTCTTTCTCTTTCTCACCTCTTCCCTTTCTTCTCTGTCTCATACTGAATTCTCCCTTTTTTGTATTGCTATTTTGTGTTTGTGTGTGATTAGGGGTGCGTGCATAACGTTGGTGATACCTGCTGATAGTTAATGATCGGCCTTTTTTCCCCTTCTAAATGTAAGTATATATGCCTAGTAAGTTTCATTTATTTTGCTATTTAATTTGATATTGTGTTTACCTTGTTAAGGGCCTCATGTACAAGCACAAGTTGCTTCTTAGAGGTCCTAGCGTACTTTTTATTCTGTATTTATGATTTGTAATGTTTTGTTATGATGCCAAATAAACTGAATTGAATTACCATGCCTAAGCCAACCTTTATAGCATACATTTAATTAATTACCCGCAATTGCCTAACTATAAGTACAAATAATCACATTTCTACAAAACAATCTTGTTTTCAACTTCCACGGTCACAATAATAAAGTATCGCATACCTGCAATATATTATTTTCTATTTTGTAAATACAGTCCGATATACCTTGTTTTGATTTATGTGTATTGGTCTGCCGTAAGTGGAAGGCAGTTCAATAACAAAAATTTAAAAAATCAAATCGATTCAAATCAAATCATTGAGGTGACACACAAAGGATCGATTTATATGCAAACTATTTGCTTTGATTATTTTGAAATGGGTCTAGTGAAAAATGTACTCTTAATTCATTCTACAGAACTTTCACCCCCCCCCCCCTTCTCTGTCTGTCTGTCTGTCTATTTCTCTCTCTCTCTCTCTCTCTCTCTCCCTAGTACCTACTCCCCCTTTCTCTCTCTCTCTCTACTTCTCTCTCTCTCTCAGCTCGCTATATCTGTATTTCTGAAATTTCTAAGCCATCAAGCAGCAGAAATTATTCTTCCTCGTAATACAGCAAACATGATGACGCATAATATGCCTATATCACAGTGCTAGCAACATCACGGGCCAAACGCCTTACAGCTAAAATCATAAACACGCGTATGAGAGTAGAGGGAATTAAATTGCGATATAGGGCGGCATGGGCAGAATATATCGCAAGCACTTCTCTCATTCACATACCGGCACATACATTAGCTCGGTTCCATGGAGGATGGGTTGTGCAAATCCTAGGCCATCATTTATAATGTATGGGATACACTCACGCCTACGCGTAAATTTGAGTACAGGGAATTTAAATCGATAAGGGCCTGCACAGCTTTACTCGTGAAAATGCATGTTTTTGAGTTTCTGTCAAACAAAGTAGGCTTCTTATAGTGATGGAGAGGTCGCAATAAAGTATCTAACTTGGCAATTGTGTAAACAAATATGCTGAATATACATACCCAATTTGTGAGCTCAATTCGATTCCTCCTATCGTTTGTTGCATTTATAATATCTGCAAAACACACGATGGGTTTATTGATGCAATACCGACGAGATAAGTCAGTAGACGATCTACGGTAGATTGAAAAGTAGTCGAACAAAATACATAGGGCGGGCAAGGCAGTGGCACTCACACACAAATGGAAACGATCTCGCTCAATTCCTGAATAATGTAATCCAAAATTGTTGCTGTGCCTAGTCTGTGCATGGAATGACAGAGAGCGTGCCTCGAGTGCAAAGAGGATGAAGTATTTATCGTCCAATGTTGCGTCGCGAGATAAAGCTCGGGAGATTTGCTCAGCGGTTGGCTGTGGACAAAAATCTGAATATTCCAACGTTTGGTGGAAATAAAGTTCCAAAGAAGCTTTGCGCTGGGGAATGCACGATACCCTGCCGAAATTCTGACGATCGTTTCGATACAATACCAACGAGGTTTGCCCGCTTCCTCCCCTACCTCTGCATTCCGGGCATTTTACCCGGCAAAGCGATCGATCGTCGTGCCAGAGCGCCGTAACGCTACACTGAGTTGGTGGCATGAGCGCTATGCTGCCACGGAATGCCTGACATTTTGCACACATGCATGGATGAGTCGAATCTGCTCAGGGGATTCTCAGTCTGAAGTGGATGAGGATCTGAGCAAGATCAAGGGATTTTACAACTTGCAAAGGGGTGGAGGAACCATATTCTTTTCTGTCAATTTGGAACGCACCACCTCTGATTGCGATGAAACTTCATTATATAATTCTCCTGCATATTCAAGTTTCAAGTAAAAAATAATTCACATCTCATAAAAAAACAGCAAGTATACAACATTGCAAACTACACAGTAAAGAAAAAAGGCATTTAGTAAATTTACATAAAATATATGGTTTCATAAAATGGGACTAAAACTTACATAAAAAAACGTTTTAACAAACGAACACACAATAACAAAAAATATTAAAAAAACATATCAAAACAACATATTGTAAAGTATGAGGATGTGGGGGAATCAGCAAAGGCTGAAAAGTCTATCAGTGGCGAATTCCCTATTATTTAAAATTGTATACATATTAATATATGTGTTACCATTACATTAAAAATAGAACAGACTATCTTCCTCATCATAAAAATAAGTCACGTTTTATAATAATGGACTCATTCAGGTAACGAGTGAGCCACTATAAATGTTTTGAGAATTAGATCTGATAGCAGTTGACAGTGCATTTTGCAAGTTGGCCGATTTTTGGTATTTTCGGGCTTTTTCATGCATACTTAATAACCTATTGTAGGGCCCACATTGGTGTAAATTTCTTGATATAATGTAAAGGCTAATATAAATGTGCATAAAATTGTTATATTTCCCACCTTTGCAAAAATTTCAAAAAAGGAGGACAGCAATGGGGAACTTTGATTTAAGCTACACAACCATTATTCACTCTTATTCACATTTCCTTTCGCAGTATACATATATACTCACATTATGACATAGTAACATATTAAACATAAACATTAGTTTATACTACATTCAATATTCGGGCTTTATTGCAATGAATGACAAAAATATCATAAAAAGTCCCACTGATTTGACAGCCGAGTGTATATTACACGGAAATCCTTGTAAACAAGTTGACAATCTTTTGAAAAGTTTTCAACAAAAAAAGGACCATTGTTGCGAGGAAGTTGACGACTACAGTCCCCAATCCCACCCCACCACCACACCAGAAAAGTAAGCCAGTGAACGCAAGAATAATAAGCGAAAACCGTTCCACTGAGATTGAAAAAAAGAAACCATTTGATTGAAAAAAGGAAACTATTTTTTCAGGTGCAATAATACTCAGTTTGATTGGTTTGACAGAGTTATAATATTGTTTTCATATGAACATAAATACATTATAATCTGAGATCTGGAAGTTTCCCAAAATATAGACCATATTCAGCATTTGGGAAATTTACTTATAAGGTTATTATTTAATCAAGAACGAAGCTGGTACGGGGCTGGTAAAGGAAGTATGTCCTGAAAATAATAAAAAATGAAGGAAAAAAGTAGCCTACCTTAATTTCCTACTAAACGAAAAAAAATACAGATTTTTAAATCAATGAATAAAGAGGCAGATCAGACTTGTCTTGCAAAGTGGTGTAAGGGCAGGGGAGGGGGGGGGGGCAATACCACTCTCATTTTGACTATTGTGGCCTTAGCTATTATGCAAATACCTTTGTTGCTGTTGTATGTTGTATTTGTTATTTGGAATTTTAAACCTCCCTTTACATGATCTTCTTCAAAGAACAATAGTACACACAAGATTAGGTAATATACTATTAGGTGTTTTATTTTAGCACGAGATTCATCGATAAAGTTCTGAGAAGATGTGGATTCTATCTATCAAGAATAAATCATAATTATTGTCACAATCATTTCATAAAAAACGGGTTAGGACAAATTATTCAAACTTCATGGGCAACATTGTAATATGGGCATGAAATTTCAATAGTTTATAGAAAACAGTTGCTTATTTGCAAAAATAAACAAAGATTGGCATAATAATTATGCAGACCCCACATAATTAAGATGGGGGCTCGAGTACCCCCGGGTATCGACCAAATTTATTGACGCTACACATGCGGTGCCAAGTAAAACTATCAGAGGTAAAAATGTAAGAGGGGAAACCGTCAGAGGTAAAATGGTCACAGGTAAAAATGCCACAGGTAAAAATATCAGGGGTGAAATCATTTCTGAGTGCACATTTTTACCTCTGACATTTTCACCTCCTACACTTTTACCTCTAATATGTTCATCTCTGACCTTTTGACCTCTAACATTTTTTTACAACGAACCGCCAAAACTATACATTCACCTTTGTACACTTCGCATATCCCCTGTTAAAAAATACTAGGTCCGCCCCAAGCTGCCGAAAATATCAAGTACGTTATCGAGGGTCGGGCAAACAGGACATGTGCCGTGCACCATCAAAAGGGGGCGCCACTACCAAGAGTATGATGGAGTTTCCGGAGCTAGTTTATTTACTCGCTCTGGTAGTTTCCGTCTGAGGCGATCAGGATTAAATGGTAAAGAAATTTGATTTTAAACGTTTGAATCGTTGAACAAGGAAAAACAAAATCGAGTTCACGACTATCCTACCCGACAGGCGTTTTCGATCACCGTCCTAGAACGAAAACACGCTTTGCTCAAAATACAGTTCTGGAATTCTCTCGATTCTGTGATTAAAAGGTCTGTAAATGTTGATGTTTTCAGAAGAAAATTGAAATGTCAATATTCGAATACATAATTGTAGTTCCTGATTCCTGCCTATTTTTGTCTCCAGACTGTATACTTTTGTTGATTACAATGCATGAGTAAATAAAGGTATGGCCATGCCATCTATATAAATATATTCTACTTATTAAGAACAAAGTATACTATTATTGTTTCAATAAGCTGCAGATATATTCCCTCCCCTTTCCCTTATATTGCCTTTGATAGTTGATTGTGGGTATCGGTTTACGTATACCTGTAATCTCCCTTTCCCTGTGTTAGCGTGTATTTGTATTTTATTAACCTAAGTTTACTTAATTATGTAATTTGTATTTCATGGAGCATATCCACAACAAGCACCGCTTTTAAGTTCAACTGAAGGACAATTTGACTGAAAAGTGTGTACCGGTATTGTATGTACATGTATATTATAATAATTTTTCAATATGTTGTTATATTCTTTCTTTGTAAAATGAGATTTTGTCTAAACCAATAAACTATCTATCTATCTATCTATCTATGTCTAGGGTCTCAATCGTTACCTCTTTGAGTGTTTGTACACCACTGTATATGAAGTTGTGGCGCGCACGCTTGGTCTCTAGCTCTGCATAGCTTTTTACGTCCGTATAATCGACAACCAATCGTTCGGTCAATTCCATGACCTTTGTTCTGCTTGCTCGGAGTAATCAATTATGACGTCACATGCGAACTTTTAAATCACAAAGAGATTCTGCCCATGCATGCATGAACCTTCTTTTGTCATCGCTTTGCTGCTCGTGTACGTACATATGAATATGCATGTACATTGCGTTTCGATGGGATTGTGGTTATGTTTTCTCAGTGTTTCCACATCAAATTGTACAAAATAAAAAAAATGGAAGAGTTTCGTTGAATGTGGTTTATCTCATCGAATAAATCATCGTAACAGCATTTTAGTACGTGCGCTTCATTTTGCCGTTTATGTCGCCGATTTTGAGATATTTGGAAAAATGTAACTTTATTTACGGTTGCCCGGGAATTTACTCACCGTCATGTGCGATACAAAATAAATGGATAGATATTCGAAATTTACATCAATCGGGTATCGCTTCTCGGCCTTTTGGCTAAGATCATGTGTAGTATCTGTTCTTTTCAGCTTAATATCTGAAACGCGACTCACCGAGTCGCTTGTATATTAAACTGATTTTTGAATCTAGACCATGGAATAGGGGCTTGCTCCATCCTGGTCACGGGTTGGCCCGGTATTGCAGTACCTCCGGGATCGGCCCACCCCTCAGGGGGTAATAATCGAACTAAAGTCAGAATCTCCCTCCCCCTCTCTCCCTCTCTCTCTCAGGCGCGTAGCCAGGGGGGGGGGGCGGTGGGGACGGTCGCCCCCCCCCCCCCCAAAAAAAAAAAAACGCCGGCCACAAAAAAAAAGAGAGAGAAAGAGAAGAAAAAAAGTAAGAGGACGTAGGAAGAAAAAGGGAAAGGAGTCGAAAACGGTACAACGAATCGTCTTCTTTCTCTAATAATTTAATGAAACGTCAAAGCTTCCGCGCTTCGAAAGAGGGGGACTGAATACAGATAAGGATTAAGGGTCGGGAAAGGTACAACGAATCGTCTTCTTTGTCTAATAATACATCAAAGCTTCCGCGCTTCGCGCAGGAGGAGGGGAGGGGGACTGAATTCAGACAAGGATTAAGAGTCGAGAACGGTACTTCGAGTCGTCTTCTTTCTCTAATAATTAAAAGAAACTTCAAAGTTTCCGTGCTTTGCGCGGGAGGGGAGGAAACTGAATTCAGATAAGGATTAAGAGTCGAGAACGGTACATCGAATCGTCTTCTTTCTCTAATAAATTAATGAAACGTCAAAACTTTCGCGCTTTGCGCGTGAGGGGGACTGAATACAGATAAGTATTAAGGGTCGGGAAAGGTACAACGAACCGTCTTCGCGCGGGAGGGGGGAAACTCCCCCCTCCCTGCACCCAACCCCCTAAGTGATTCGCACGCTTCGCGTGCTCACTACCGCCCCCCCTAAAATGAAATCCTGGCTACGCGCTTGCTCTCTCTCTCTCTCTCTCTCTCTCTACTCCTAATATTTCTCTTTACAAATTCTCTTCGATTTACACACTATTATGGGAAATATTATCCCTAAAGGCTATATTAGACTTAGATGGCGGGTGTAGGAAAAGATTGGAGGGGGGTTCGGGAGGGGGCACTCTTTTTTTGAAGCATTTTGATGTATTACTTTGATGCGTCATTATTCTGAATATTATTATTCTGAGGGTTTATTCATCCACAGGTATAGGTCCGAAAATGGAATAGAGTTAATTATTCCAAAGGTTCGTAACTGTTCTAGATACAAAGGACACCAGTGCCACGGCGGGACTCGAACCGCGAACCATGACGATCCACAATCAAGTGACGTCCACTAGACCACCACACCTCTCTGTGATAATTACGATATAGGATTCTTTTTCATTTTCGGAATAATTAACCTATTTTATTTTATTTTCTCGAATTGCTCAGGATCCATATATAGAGCAAAATAGAATGATTGCTGATATGGCTTCTAATAAAGAAGCACCGATTAATGCAAAACGTATCTATTTACCTAATTCACATGCTTACAAAACATAGCATTACTGTCATTAAAGAAATGTCTTCACGCTTTTTCTGCTCACACTCTTCGCATTGACCAGAGAGGTATATGTATGAATTTATCATACCAGTTGTGTATACTTTTGAAGAAAAAACCCAAACAATCATATTGGTTCTAAATGTATATTCGACGATTTTTGGCAAAATAGTGACAACCGAGTATAAGTCAATAAGTCGCCCATAATACTTCCGACGTGCGACTTGAACGGTTGAACAGTCATCAAGTGCAAAAATGGTCAAGCGCCATCTACGTCAATTTCCTTTCAATATTAAACATCGCCCATTATGATTTTGAAAGGCCTTTGCAAGACAGGGCGTCGCCAAAGGGGGGGTCGGAGGGGTGCGACACCCCTCCACCTGTCAGGATATTGTCGGTAAAATTGCGCTGCCGTCGGGAAAAAAGAGAAAAGGGGGAGGGAAAAAAAGAGAGGGAACGGGAAAGAAAAGAAAAAAGAAAAGGAAAAGAAAAGAAAGAAAGGAAAAGAAAGGAAAGAAAGGAAAAGAAAGGAAATAGAAGAGAAGAATGAAAGAGAAAAAAGAAAAAGAGGGAGGAGAGGAAAAAAAGGAAAAGAAAGAAAAGGGAGAAAAACAGAGAAAAAGAGAGTAAAATGGAAACAAAAGAAACGGGGGTGAAAGAGAGGAGAGAGAGGAGAGGTAAGATCCTGAGAGAGGAGGAGTGGGAGTAAAAGAGAGAAAGGGGTTATTGAGTGGAGTCGTCTCGTCGAGGGAGCAAGAAAGACACGGGTAAATATGTTGCTATGTCGGGTCAGCTGTTTCACTTTCCTATAATATCAGCTAAAAAATCAGAGGTTTAAAATTTTCGGGGAAACTAAATTCAAACAAGGTTTAAGAGTCAACAACGGTACGACGAATCGTCTTCCTTTCTCTATATTATTGTGATGAAACGCCCCCCCCCCCCCCCCCAAAAAAAAAAAAAATCAGCGCTCTGCGCGGAAGGGGAAAACTGAATTCAGACAATAATATTAGGGCTTATTAAGAGTCGAAAACGGTACAACGAATCGTCTTCTTTCTCTAATAATTTAATGAAACGTCAAAATTTGCGCGCTTCGCGCGAGAGGGGGAAGCTTTATTCAGGCATGGATTAAGAGTCGAGCACGGTTCAACGAATCGTCTACTTTCTCTAATAATTTAATGAAACGCCAAAATTTGCGAGCTTCGCGCGGGAGGGGGAAGCTTTATTCAGGCATGGATTAAGAGTAGAAAACGGTACAACGAATCGTCTTCTTTCTCTAATAATTTAATGAAACGTCAAAATTTGCGAGCTTCGCGCGGGAGGGGGAAGCTTTATTCAGGCATGGATTAAGAGTCGAGCACGGTTCAACGAATAGTCTACTTTCTCTAATAATTTAATGAAACGCCAACTGAAATTAATGAAACGACAACTCATTTCAGATAAGGATTAAAACGTCGAAAACAGTACACCGAATAGAGCTTATTAAGAGTCGAAAACGTTACAAACGAATCGTCTTCTTTCTCAAATAATTTAATGAAACGTTAAAGCTTCCGCGCTTTGCGCGAGAGGGGGAAACTTAATTCAGACAATAGGGCTTATTAAGAGTCGAAAACGGTACAACGAATCATCATTTTCTCTAATAATTTAATGAAACTTCAAAATTTGCGCGCTTCGCGCGGGAGGGGGAAGCTTTATTCAGGCATGGATTAAGAGTCGAGCACGGTTCAACGAATCGTCTACTTTCTCTAATAATTTAATGAAACGCCAAAATTTGCGAGCTTCGCGCGGGAGGGGGAAGCTTTATTCAGGCATGGATTAAGAGTAGAAAACGGTACAACGAATCGTCTTCTTTCTCTAATAATTTAATGAAACGTCAAAATTTGCGAGCTTCGCGCGGGAGGGGGAAGCTTTATTCAGGCATGGATTAAGAGTCGAGCACGGTTCAACGAATAGTCTACTTTCTCTAATAATTTAATGAAACGCCAACTGAAATTAATGAAACGACAACTCATTTCAGATAAGGATTAAAACGTCGAAAACAGTACACCGAATAGAGCTTATTAAGAGTCGAAAACGTTACAAACGAATCGTCTTCTTTCTCAAATAATTTAATGAAACGTTAAAGCTTCCGCGCTTTGCGCGAGAGGGGGAAACTTAATTCAGACAATAGGGCTTATTAAGAGTCGAAAACGGTACAACGAATCATCATTTTCTCTAATAATTTAATGAAACTTCAAAATTTGCGCGCTTCGCGCGGGAGGGGGAAGCTTTATTCAGGCATGGATTAAGAGTCGAGCACGGTTCAACGAATCGTCTACTTTCTCTAATAATTTAATGAAACGACAACTCATTTCAGATAAGGATTAAAACGTGGAAAACAGAGTCGAAAATAGTACACCAAATAGAGCTTATTAAGAGTCGAAAACGGTACAAACGAATCGTCTTCTTTCTCAAATAATTTAATGAAACGTCAAAACTTCCGCGCTTTGCGCGAGAGGAGGAGAACTGAATTCAGACAAGGATTAACAGTCGAGAACGGTACAGCAAATCGTCTTCTTTCATAATAATTTAATGGAACGTCAAAACCTCCGCGCTTCGCGCGGAAGGGGGACAACTGAATTCAGATACAGATTACGAGTCGAAAACAGTACACCAAATAGGGCTTATTAAGAGTCGAAAACGGTACAAACGAATCGTCTTCTTTCTTTAATAATTTAATGAAACGTCAAAGCTTCCGCGCTTCACGCGAGAGGGGGAAACTGAATTCAGATGCATAGGGAGTAATAAGGGTCGAAAACGGTACGACGAATCGTCTTCCTTTCTCTATATTGTGATGAAACGCCAAAAAATCAGCGCTACGCGCGAAGGGAGAAAACTTCATTTAGACGAGTAGAGAACGATACAACGAATCGTCTTCTTTCTCTAATAATTTAATGAAACGTCAAAATTTCGGCGCTTCGCGCGGAGGGGAAAGTTTCATTCAGACAAGGATTAAGAATCGAGCACGGTTCAACGAATCGTCGTCTTTCTCTAACAATTTAATGAAACGCCAAAACTTCCGCACTTCGCGCGGGAGGGGGAGAAACTGAATTCAGACAAGGATTAACAGTAGAGAACAGTACAGCAGATCTTCTTCTTTTCATAATAATTTAATGAAACGTCAAAGCTTTCGCGCTTCGCACGGGAGGGGGGGGGGGACTTCATTTAGACAAGGATTAACAGTCGAGAAAGGTACAATAAATCGTCTTCTTTTCCTAATAATTTAGAGGCCTATCACCCACACCCCCTAATGAGCGCTCTTTAGGCAATTCGCCTGCTCACTACCACCCCTCCCTAAAATGAGATCCTAGCTCCGCACCTGCATTAAAATATACAGCTTTGATGTTGACTAAGTTGACGAAATAATTCGTATATTTATGTCGTCGAGGAAAATGATTATTTGCGCATATGCAAGTACTATAGACAGTCCATAGGAAAAACAATTTAGCCTTCGGCCTCGGGTTTATAGGGTTAAATTTGTAGATATTGGACATTTAATTTTGTCGGTAATTGGTCGCTAGTTTTGTCGGTAATAATTGTTGGCCTCTACACCCCCCCCCCCCCCCCCACTGAAAAAGGTCTAGCGCCCCTGTGTGTGTGGAATTGTTTGTTTGTTTGTTTTGAAAGCGATCATTGTAACCAGTGACAGCTTTTGCCTATATTTAACATTTACCGTTCTAATAACAGTTGGGCCCAAAAATGATCACCTAACTCCACCCTCCCACACACACTCACCACCACCTTATATCCATTTTGTTGCATCTTTGATAGAAGATAATAATAGTCACTATAAAAGGAAAAAAAAAACCTTTCCTCAATATTGGCATCGACTTTGGTTCAATCGTACTGTCTGCATAGACTATAACATTTCAAGATCCAATGATCATTTCTTATTCTATTAAGAATTTCAGGCCTTTATAGTGAGTAGGCGCATGTTACTTGTAAATTAGTCTATGTGCTCATTTAATTAAAGCATTCATGGTTTTGTTGTTCAGATTTGCATATCAATTTTAATTATGACTATTTGGTTTTGATGTTCTTTTAAAGTATTAATTAAAAGTATAATTCGATTTAACAAGGTCACAACTAATCTAAGCAAATCAAATTTTATGATAAAGGGCAAAAGGAGATCCGTTCAAAATAAAGGGCGCTCTCGAAATACTCTGGAACTAATTACTTGAAGTAGATAAAGCACCTTTTGTAAGACTACAAATTGATAAGCATCTCACATGGATTAAACATATAAAAATGGTAAATCGAAATATTCGTTCATAAGTCGGAATTTTGTTCAGAATAAGGCATTATGTCCCACAGAACGCTTTAGCGCTATTATACAAAGCGTTAAACCAGCCACATATTTTGCAGGGAATTGAAGTATGCAGGGGAACCAGATACAAAACCAACTTGAATTGTATTTTCCTCACCCAGAAAATGGCGATGAGAGCGATAACCTTTAGCCCAAGTGGTACCCACTCGGAACCCCTGTTCCGCCAAAAGATAAAAGTTTTAAATATTTATAACTTTCATTTCCTATCTGTCTGAACCTTCATCTATGACTTATTAAATGACAATGTTCCTCACTCCTTAGTTGAATACTGTCAGGTAAAGAACATGGACAACTATATCTGCCTAAATGCAAAACCACACAAGGTCAATTTCAAATATCATTATGGGCGTGAAAATATGGAATAGTATACCATATTATGATTTAAGAGCAAAAAGATCTAAAAATGCTTTACGTAAGGGGTTAATGAATCATCTAAATACTTTGAGTTAAACAAAAGTTAAGACTTCTTGAAATGGCAAATATGAAATCTCAGATTAGAGAATTTGTAAAAAGATCAGCTCATTAGAACATTAGATAATGATGTATTTTTTATTTATTTTTTGTTCTGAGACGGGAGTCGACATACTAACATGCATATTATTAAGTAAGGAATATTTCTTAATGACTATTCTATTTCCTTGTTTACTTTCATTATACAGTTTATGTTATAATATAGTATAGTAAAAAAAAAAAAAGTTTCAAAATTCTTGCCAAAGACAGGGAACCAGACTCGACTAGCACGTGTGTTAAATTGTGGTACCCCCTTTAACAACAAAAGTGTAGACAAAATATTTTCTTTCATTGTGTATAAAAACATACTTTGTAAAACATTGTTTATCTTATTCATGTGATGTTATTTATCTTGTGTTATATTGTTATATTTTATGTAATTATGATTGATAAATTACGTTTTACTTGTTTTTATTGTTATTGTAGTTAATAAACTCGAACTCAAACTACACTCACTAATCAAGCATAATTATGAATCATCCTTGGAATGAAATCTAGTTTTATTTTGTTACATGTATCATTGATAAACTGTAGCAACAGCATTTAACTTTTATTAAGTAACAAAAAGTCGTTGCATTGTACGAGTTTCACTTTCAAGAAAACCGATTGTATGTTTGGGTACCAAAAGAAAAATATATGCGATGAAAAATATAGGCTACTGGAGAAGGTCAGACACCTTTTTGTTTTAGAAAGAGTCTCTGACAAGCAGGGACCAAAGGTTTTCAAATTTTAAAGTCCCTTTTGGGTTCTAAAATATTCGTTGGACATTTTAATGGGCACTTTTTTTTAACTGGTAATAAACTTGGGGGGGGGGGGTGTAGCTTAAACGGTGGCAGATCCAAGAAGGGGACACGGAGGCAACTGCACATGGCAATACACAATTAAGCATATTCAAAGTAGGCCCCAAAAATAATTACCCAAACTTTGGAGTCATTAGACAAAATAAGGGCACCTGAAAAGACTGAAAATTTGGGTAGTGAGGACTAATTTTTGTTTTGTTTTGTTTTGCCCTCGAAAATGTGAGAATCGCACCGCCCCCCCCCCCCCCCTTCTCTCTCTCCCTTGAACACCAGGGGAGGGGGCCCGTCTCCAAATCAGGTAAAATTAACGTGTTTTTACCTGTTTTTTTCCCATGGGAGGGGGCCGCCCCCCCCCCCCCCCCCTGGATCCGCCACTGGCTTGTGTTCCATAATGTATGCTATAGACTACTTGACAAAAAAGGAAGAGAAAAAGGAAAATCTGTAGGTCATCGAATCCCCTTCCCTCTGCTTTTGACCTCCCCGTAGAGTTATCGAATCGTCCTCAACATCAAACCGGAAGTATTACAGTCCACGGTAATGGAATGGTGAACCTTTCTCAATCTCTTCGGCGGATTTTGCTGCTGTATATTATACCACTGACCTGTGACTGTGTGCGGAGCGAGCAAGCCGTGCATATATGCCGCGCCGCATCTCATACGATTGCGATCGAGACTAGTCGCCTGCGCTGCGCCTCGTATACGTACTGTACCGGTGCTACTGTTTTGAATCTAGTGGTACCAAACCCGTTTGTACAAATTCTAATTGGTGATGAAAGATGCCCAGTCGCCCGAGTTCTTTTCCAAGTTTGAATTCTGTTTGAGCGTGGGTCTATAGACGTTTGATTGTGACCGATAATCATTTGTTACCTGGGAGCTGGAGCAAGAAGACGAACTCCCTGACAGTCAGAAAAGGCGTTCCCATCTTCTTCTTTTTTCCGAGATAAGGTGAGTCCACTTGCGAATTGCATGCACTGACTAGTGGCAGTGCAGTGCAGTGAATGTGTGAGCAAGTGAGTAGACTCTAGGCTAGTGAGTGTTTCCGAGTGTTGGAATGGATATCAACAACATCGAAAGTGAAAAAATAAATAGACTAAAGGCTTAGATCTAATGATAATCATTACAAAATTGGTGCGAGTACCAGTGTACTTTCGCATGCCATCAATGTTCGGGCATCAATGGCATGTTTTTGTTTTGAACCAGGTGCCCCAGGGTGTCTAAAATTAAAAATGTGATTCTGTTCATTCAATAGTGACAGTCCATAATTCATAAAACCATACATTTAAAGAAAGGCATACCCCACTTCTAGATCCTCTGCTATGCCTGCATGCCTAGATCTAGACCGAATTTTCCGTCTCTTTCGTTCGTTAGCCTCTTTTTGGGGTAGGGTCGGCCGGCTCTCTCTTTAAAGAGAGAGCCGGCCTACCCTACCCCAATAAGATTAAGAGGCTAACGAACGAAAGAGACGGAAAATTCGGTCTAGCCTAGATCTAGACCGAATTTTTCGTCTCTTTCGTTCGTTAGCCTCTTATTGGGGTACGGTCGGCTCTCTCTTTAGAGACCGAAACAGACTATCCCGCGAAGTGTGTAGGGTTATGTGGGCAAATCAGTACACAACACTTGCAAAACTTATCCCCGAATTACTCCTTTCACAGAATGCATATCCGCTGAATTTTATATTGTAAATTAGGTATATGCTTAACTACTTCGGTTCCACTTACCAACTTGATTGAAATATTCCGTTTAATGGTCCATTTTTTAGGAAATTATGGGTCAAAATCGAAATCCATGATAAAAATCTTGCAGCGGTGGTTTAAACTCTCACTGCGCATAAGGCCATCTAAATCTCATCCCTTCTAGTCTACGCCGAAGGCAAAATGATTATAACGGAAAAACTGTGCACGAGCTACGAGTTCGTAATGACATGCACAGTTTTTTCGTTATAATCATTTTGCCTTTGTGATTTATGCCTATCCAGTGGTGGGCGCGACTTCACTGGCGCCATTTAAATCCCAAATCCTGACCAGGCTACGTCGCGATCGCAAGCCACAAACAAGAATACATGTGCGTGGTCAAAATATGTTCAGCTCAAACCCATTCAACAAAAAAATTAATATTTTAATTGTAACAAAATCGGACAAATTTTACAATATAAATAATAAAATAAATATATATTATAGTATGGTATTTATTTATTAAGCAAAAATAGGGATTTTATATTTTTCCTATTAAAATTAAAACTTATAAAAAACAGTTATTGACGAGCCGGAATTTATATTCAAGATGGCAGCTTTCATGACTCTAACAACAACCGTCTCGGAAAATCTTTAAAAAATATCATTTGACAAATTGAAAACATGATTCTTTTAAAATTGAAAATAAAACACGATTCAAGACGGAAATACGAATGTAAGTAGTATTTTTCTTCACAAATAATTACGCTAAGAGCAGTTTTTAATGTGAAATTCGTACTGATCGGAAGCAGTGTGCAGAGGTCCTCCGTGCTGGTCGGGCCCGGCAGGCCTGCCGACCGCCGTGGCTATAACGCTGCTTGCTATTATATTACCGAACCCCGAACCGAACCAAGTTCGGGTGAAAAATTGCCGAACTCTACCGAACCGAACACAAACATAGCATCTGACTTACAGCACTAGTTATTAATCTTACCACATATCTGAAGTCAAGTTTAGGAGTCATTTAATTTCAGGACCCCCATGATTTTGCACTGCCAATTTGTTGCTGAAATTATGAAAATAGTGATTAGTTTAGTGAAAAAAGGCGTGGGAAGTGTTGCTGAATGTTGGCGAATGTTATATCTAGACTCTCTGGGTATAACGTAGTTTATACGCTTTCATGATGCATTGCAAAACTCAACGCTGTACCGTATATCTGTAGGTCAGTTATGACCAACTGATGGCGAATACACATGAATGCTTCTACAGAGCAGTAGGACATAAAAAATACTAGATATGAGAAGGATGAAAACTAGAATTTCACATGCACTACCAGCACATTTTACCCAATTTTGGGGAAAGTCCCTGTCTGTGGAATATGGCATTTAAAGCATTACATTTTGCAAGATTAATTTGTTTGTATGATTAATTTGTTTGTATTTCTGGTAGGAGATATCGTCACTATTTCCTACGTGATGCTGATCATGTGATCTTGTTGCTGAGTGAGAAAAACTACATGTACATTTGAAAAACAAAAACAAAAATCATTGTCGGCAAAAGTACAGCAATATAGAGGGCAGCAAATTATATTAACTTTCACTATGACCATATCACTTAGGGAATACAAAATTATATCATAACCCTGTAGATTGGATGTGTGGCAAAACTTCATTGACTGCATAGTGCATACAGTATTGCAAACCAGCGAACCTTGTGTTCACCGTTTAATTTCATTGCATCTCCTTTGTCTTCATACCTAATAACCCACACTGTACATGCAGTAAAGTACCGAGGGATGGGAAGTACATGAATCTTTTCTGAATAGACAAGGCTGCAATGCGAAATGTGGGCAAATAACGAACAAATAACAGTGAGGCGACAGAACTAAACAAAAACATGCGGGTATAAAAGATATATGCTTTACATGCAGTTCAGTGAGTTATATTATACATTTACCCACCCCACACAAGGCAGAAGGGTCCTCTCTATTTTTGAACAGCGGGGAATCTAGAAATCTAGAAGCAGTCTAGCTAAACACCCCCAGCTGTGCTAGCTGAACCTTAGGAAGAAAGACAAAAATTCCACTAATGGTCTTTAGTCTGGTATCCAGACTTGGTGCATTTCATATTTCAATTTTGTAAATCAGGTGTAATCACGTTTGTTCTGGGTCGTTCATGTTGTAGAGGACATTCAACATTCGACAACATTTTTCAATCATACAGGACATTCTTTCATAGGATGTCAATTTGTTCAATTTGAAAGCTTTATCATGACGTATTTTAAAAGTAGTGCTGTTATTCATTTGATTTTTATTTCTGTTTTCTATTCATGTAGCAGTAAAATAATTAGTGCTGTAGTCAAACGTTTAACCGTCCGGTATCCTACCGCCCATGGCGGATTCCGTTTTTAATTGGACGGTTTCGTTTTCCCGTTTTTTTTTTTTTTTATTTTTTTTTTATTTATTTTTTTTTTGTTTTAATTTTTTTTTTAATTTTTTTTTTTATATATTTTTTTTTTTAATTTTGCACTATGCCTGGCAATGTCTCTCAGGCTCAGTAATCGGTGTGATGACTCACCATTCGGAAACTAGAACAACACTCCAATTTGTCTGTCATCTTGGTTTGAAAGTAATCTTTGTAATAGATCTCAATATGTAGTTCATAATAATAATTCATCAATTTTTTTACACATGGTGTTCCACAAGGTTCTATCCTAGGACCTCTACTTTTTTAAAATTTACATTAATGATCTTACACATTCTTCTAAAAACGACATTGTTACTATTATTTGTGACTAGTTCACAAGCACAAATCGGCGCCTTCAACTGCACCTCACAGTTAAATGAAAGTCCTTCCCGCTTTTTCACACGGACCTGGCTTGCTGCAGACAGAGTCTGCAAAAAAAAAAAAATTTTTTTAATCGTTTAACCGAAAACCGTCCCGTTTTGACTGGCGGTTAAACGGAATTTGAGATATCCGTGATGTTACAGCACTAAAAATAATAAATTTGATGTAATTCGAAGCATGAATAAGCCGGTGAACATGGTTGAAGGGAACTGGCCAAATGTTATAAATATACTTTGAGTCTGATTTTTAACTGCTGTATTCATCCTGTACATGAAATGAAGCAAAGCCAAAGACGTAAACAAATTAAGTTGATTATTATTAAAGCAAATAAGGGAATTGTGGATATTTTTAGAAAGTGGGTTTTTCCAATAATCATCAATTTGCATTATTTGGTATAAACATTCTATACATACTCTTGCAGAAAACACATATTTCTGTAGAAATAAGGAAGTATACATACTATTGTTTACAAATAATAACCCAGGGTGCGGGTAGCATTGTTGATGTAAACATGAGATCTGATAGATAGTTACCTTTGGATAATTCATAATTGTATACAGTACATGTAGCATAAAAAACGGATACTTCCTCTGTAACAAAATAAGCCTACCTGAAAAGAAAAATGTACATGTATTCTTTCTAAAGTACTTTAAAGTAAAAGAAAAAATAACAAAATATTGAGGAATTCATTTGAATATCAAATTAGCCACTCGGTATTGTGCTGTTACAGAGATAGCAAAATGATTACAAACGAATAAAGCGAATGTTTTGTAAAGCACATAAAACTTTTAAAACTTTTAATATTGGGATACAATTTTATTCTAAGATTGGTTGAATGTTGTTTCAAAAGTTAACTATGTGATCAAATAAAAAAAAAATTGTTTCAAAAAGGAGTGTTCACTGTTTAGTTATGCAGAGATACGTTTACATGTAGAGTCATTTACTGATTTTAAAAGGTTCAAATACTGGAAAAGTTTATTTGTAACATTTGAATGATTCAATTGTTAAGATTTGAGTGGGCTTGGGATTATCACAGATAAGAATGTTGTTTGTCACATACCACACTTCATGCTGAGCCTTTGTTAAGGTGTTGGTTTTAAGGTCACACCAGCTACATGTATATAGATTTTTTTAGAGAAATCAAAGTACCTGTATTTTCCTCCTTTTTATTGGGGCTCTTTTTCAATTTTCAACAAAAAGATGGCATAATGTTGTAGACTACATGTACATGTACATAGTACAGTATGTGTCCTATAGAAGCTACCATGTACATGAACACATGTCTTTGGAAGTCTGTTTTTATTCTGTATTGGAGGGGGGGGGGGGAGGGGGGTCATTGTCAAGACTGTCCTTAGATGTTCTTCCTTTTAAGAATTATATATTTATTATATATTATTATATATTCTGGAGTAATATTCACAAGTTGTATTAGGGTACATACATGTACAATGTAGATGAACCCAACCTAACCCAAACTATTCCTATGCATTAGATTTTGCTTGTCTTAGAATCCTTTGTCCCTAATGCGGTGGTCACATCCCGCCGTACTTACAAGTGCGTGCTGTCTACGTGCAAAAACGTGGGCAAAATTTGAGTAACCGTACGTGGAGAGTGCCGCCTCCGTACGGATTTGGGAGCACGCAGACACACCGTAGCACTTTTAGTAGACGAGGAACTTTCGCTGCGTTCGGGCTGCGTTCGGGCTACCGATTCACCCCCAGTGCGTGTGACGTGTGTTGCCGGTACTCCCCACTGACCTCTACACCCTTTGCCACTCCCTCCCTACGTTTTCAGAAAAACGTGGCGGCCGTGGCCTCCCCAAAAACCGTACGGACTAAAAACACGCACGGTCGGTTGTGACCAACGCTTAACTGATGAACCTACATGTACACTGTAGCTCATTTTGAAATTGCCTGTTGGTCACATTATCCAGGATAATTTTTGCCTCATACATGAAGTACATTTTACTTTTAGTATTAACTAAACTAATTTTTTAATGCTTGATCTATGCATGTAATTCAAAACAAAAATCTGGCTAGAAGTTTCAGGAAAAGTGGTCGTGAATTGTTATGTATGATTTTATTTTTAATTAAAGATTCTTCTTTGTATTTTCATCAATATAATTGAACTGTACATAATTCATCTTCTAGCCATAGTATATATCATAATGTCCACTCAAGAGTAGGTTTATGGCTAACGAGGTTTCACATGACATAAATGAATATAAATTGACACATTCGTATGCATGCCATTATAAACAATAAAACACCTCACTGTTCATAAGTTCATTTGTGTATACATGTAGATTCGATTTCAAATCAAGCTTGGGCAGTAGACTTTATATAGTGTGTACTACTGTACATGTACACTGTACATGTATTATACATGGAGGCTCCTTTAATTCATGCAATTTCTTATATTTTCCTTTATTGATTTATATATATTAAAGGATCAAATGTTATTGAATTGTTCTGGTGTTTCCGATATGGTTCAATAATGATCCATTCTGTTGCAGATCATTCATATGCTGCAAGCAATGAAGCTTGAATATAGTTATTTTCAACAAGTGCTCCGGGAATATGCACTAGGCTCCTCCCTCCCCCGCCCCTTCTATTTCCACAAAATAATTCCAAACCACAATTATTGCATTAAAAACTGTCAACGTGTTCTTTATTTTGATATTATATGTGTAATTATTCTGAATGGGCCCAGGCATTCAAGTTCATGCAGAGTGTGTTGAGATTATGCTCATAAGAGCGCAACATCCAACCAAGCGTGCATTATATGAAATTGAATTTAACGTGTTGAAACAGCATGTGGAAGTACATGCACCAAAATGTGTACAAAATGTCGACCTACATGTAGAATATTTACAAGTAGGCCTAGTACTGTACATTGAGTACATGTTGCTTTCCGCAGGTCTGGTCTGCTGCACTTGTGGTGTACAGGTACCATACAGCTCCATACATGTAATGGAACTCAATTGAAAGGCAGTCCCTTTCTTTTGTTCAACATGAATGGACCTTAAACCACAATTCATTCACTCCGACCAGGAGTGCATTATCAAGATTGCATGTGTTTGAGTTTGGATTGAAATTATACAAAAGCATGAATCATCAGTCTCCCCCTTCTCCTCAGATGTCAGTTATTCCTCTCGTAAAGATTTACACATCCAGGGGCTATTTTTCCATCTGATACCTTATACTTATTACAATTGATTCCCCCTGTAAACCGTACTGGCTCGAAATTATTTCAGCTTTGCGGGGCAAATGGGGGAGGCATGCTGTGAATGATTAAAGGGCTGCTCATGTGAAATGCTCACCTTCATTTTGTAAATTGTGGGTTATTTTAGTGAGCTGCGAAGAAAATTCCAGAGAGAAGTGCCAGGTCGTGGATCAATATGCTCTATTCACTGTGTGCACTCTGTGGAATGTTTGCCTACGTAATTTGATGAGAATATGACAAAAATCTGAATGGTGTGCCCTAATGGGATAGAATTTCACCTTTTTTGTGCAAGGTTACAGTAATTTCCCTTTTCTATCTTTTGTTTTTTGAGTACTAAACATTCCTTGATGGAGACAAAAAATTGATATCTTGATGATGATTATTATTTTTTTTTTTTTTTACTTGACTGGAATGAGAATGCTGAAGACAAAGGATCTGATACCCTTTTCTAACTGCACCGATTTTCATCGGATGCATCCGGACGCATCCGATGAAAGTGGCAGTTAGAAAGCAACAGAGGAGAAAAAGGCGATTAAATAGCCGATGAAAAGAAGAGAAATAGGCGATTAAATTCTCCTGCTCAAGAGCAGGAGAAATTCTCATTCTATCGGTGTGACACCGATGAAACGTTCAGTTAGAAAACGTTCGGGAGAAAAAGGCGATTAAAACAGCGATTAAAATGGTAAAACGTCGCAGTGTACGCGCGCTTTATCGTAACCAGCTGTGTTTGTTGACTTATGGTTGAACATGCTGCATGCTAGCCAGATGGAGCGCGGGCTTAATAATTACGTAATAATTCTTCACTTAAGGCAAGGACTCGCCACAGCGAGTGAATTTCACCGGCAGTTAGAAACCGACAGGGGGAAAACTGCGGTTTCACCTTTGTTTACATAAGGAAAATTCAATCGGTATTTTCATCGGTGTGACTCCGATAGAGTGCAGTTAGAAAAGGGTATAAGATGAGAGTCCATTGGCTATAATTTTTTTCAAAGAGACTCGGTACAAAATACAAAAGTACCGTATATAACGGTGTATAAACCGCACTTTTTTGCCGCCGAAAATTTTTCAAAGTCGGGGGTGCGGTTTATACACGGTACACCAAAAAAAAAAAAAAAAAAAAAATTTTTTTAAAGTTTCAATGGTAATCGGTGTGTTGACTCACCACTCGGAAACTAGAACAACACTCAAATTTGTCTGTCATCTTGGTTTGAAAGTAATCTTGATAGATCTCAATAAGTAGTTTATAATAATAATTCCTCCAATTTTTCTTTTATTACATGGTGTACCACAAGGTTCTATCCTAGGTCCCTACTGTTTTTTAATTTACAGTACCGTAATGATCTTACACACAAAAAAAAAAAATCTCAGCAAATTTTTTTTTTTTTTTTTTTTTTTTTTTTTTTTTAAGGGCGAAAAAGAGGGGTGCGGTTAATACACGAGGGCGGTTTATACAACGTGATTTACGGTAGTTGGAAGATAATATCATACAACTTTCGGCTTTGTTTTGAATCTGGGATATCCTGGTTATAAGACAGCTGCTCTACTAGAAAGCATAATAACTTATGCTGGTTTGCACATCGGTCAGTTCATCCAATTATCACTTGAATTGACGAGACAGGGAAAGCTACATGTAACGCCACATGTACACGTATGATAAGACTTGACCTTGAAACGAAAGGCTGAATAATCCACATACATTGTACGTAGATGTAACAGAGTTTTGGAATACATTACATGTACATGTTTCATGGTACGTCACTTTAAGTGTATCATTGTAATTACCATTATTGTCTCATGCTTTTCGCTTTATATTTTAGATTTTGCACTGCAAGATTTCAGTGCAATAAAAGGTCTTCACAAAATTCAATTGACCAACTATCGACAGTATCGTTAGTCTAGGGTGGGAACTGCTGTGGCACCCAAAAGTATTTCAGAGGCTACACTGTTCAAGAAAAGAAGGCTCCAAAAGCACAGATCTGAATAGTAAGCATTTTAGGTATTTGTCAGTATTTGTCAATCTTTGTGCAATATTGAATAGCTTCTGCGATAATCTTGTTACGCTTGGTAAACTTTATACATTGAACCCCTGATTAAAATCGAAAATGAAAAAGATGTTCAACTCTTCAACTTCAAGTCAATAGCATGACCTCGAAAACGAAATAGAAATAAACGTGTGAATGTGAATACAAAAATGTCATTTAGGCTTCTTAGTTATGTTGCATTATTTGCAATTGTTGCATTTTGTGTGCATGATCACACAGTATTGTACATCTACAAGGAAACATACCACCAAAATACCAAGAATATGTACTGTAAATGTAGGCTTTCAGAAGGCAGGAGCATGCTGAAGTTCCTCGTCTTGTGGGTAATAACCTTTACCACTGCATAATCAGTTTGGTATGCAAAGACATCAGAGAGCCCAAGCCCTTGGCTTTGCTATTCCTGAATTTATTTCACCCCAGTGAAACTTTGCCCATGGCTGTTTGTACGAAACTGACACATAGCCCCCCCCCCCCCCTGTTATTTGCTGTTTTTGTCCTTCATGAGGCTTTAGCCATCTCATGTACTCAAGTTTATTATTTGTATCTCCTCAGGTCTTCCTCTACCTCTGGTAGGAGGGTAAAGTACCGCCCCTGATTTTCTTTTTACTCTCATGCACCCAAAACACACAAGAACTGCAGGTTAATATTAAACTGTGCTTCAGGTCATTTGGGGTCACCAAGGTCAAGTAATCGATACTAAGCTTACAGCAATTCTAATTCTGGGCAGGGGGCACTGATCCTTATCCCCTTTAATATCTTTCTCCTGCTCTCTCTCTCTTTCTCTCTCAAATAAAATATGGGGGGGGGGGTGTACAACTAATGCAATGTAGACCCCTGATGGTCATTGGTTCACCATGTGCCCAGTTTAGTGGAGTTAAATCTTAAATATGATAATTAATGATATACCATGGACTAACTGAAGATGAAGTTGTCATTGCATAGACTTGGATGTTAGTATCTCTGTGGGAATTTTTTTTTTATTTTTAAAACGTCCAGTTGCTTCTAATTACCTTATCAAATGTAGAATGTGATTTGTAATCCTTGTTTCTGCAGGCCAGGAATGAAATGGAGAATTCTCAGTGGTAGTGCACTGGATAAATTGGTTTCAATTGGTCGATCAGGTGCCTTCTGTCTCTCTCAGTCCCATAGGCATTGATGAATGTTGTGTTTACAGAAATGCTTTGAACTCTTGCTCCCCAATGTACATACCGTTCGAAACTTGGAATACCCCCATGTTCATGCCTTTCAACAGCCAATATGGTGCCTTTCGACATTGCAGCTTTTCTATTGTAGTGCAGTAGTGCAGGTATAGTTTTGTTACATTCTCTGCCTCATACTCCTAGAGCATAACTATGATTGTGCCAGATGTCACTTATTTAACAGATTGTTGGAAATGTCTCTTACATTGTATCATAGTACTGTATTGTGTGCAGTGTATCATATATGAACATATTCTATCATTAAAGGCAGCATTTGTGTTTTCCAAATTTCAGGCAACATTGTTCCTGTTAAACTGTCATGAATTTTTTTACAAAAATCAGGGAAGTGAACTTTTGATTTAATCAGTTTATGACAAGAAACTTTATTACTTGTATACATGTTCCGGTATGTAGATTATTGATTCATATTATATTAATTTAAAAAAACTGTCTGTGCACAAGTCTATTTCAGAATTTTATTTAATACAAAGACCTGTCAATTTGATGCAACTGTTTATTTGTCTTACTCTGACCAAAAATACCCTTAAAATTGCCATTAGTTCACCATGTAAACATTGGTTAAAATTCAAACACCAACCCTTCAAAATCTACAGTACATGCCCATGTAGCACTCAAACTTTACCCTTCTGCCACAAACTTCCATTCATTCATTCGCATTATGTATACACCAAGTTTTCTCACCTAACAAAAGGGCACACACTCTCAATGCCCCCAAGTTCTCCTCATTTCTCCTTGTTATAAGCCTTTTCTTCCACAGAACAATGCAGCCAGACCTTTCCCTCAACCTATTCCTTTGATCTTTTCATTTGCATGATAAAGGGGGCAGGTTTCTCCTTTTCTGTCTTCTTAGAACTACTTGTTACCCTGGTTCACTGGTTCTCAAAAGGGTCTAATAAACTTAATCAATCGTCTTTAGCTAAGCTGAAGTCCTTCAAAGCTATGAATGTTGCTTATGGATAAAAAGAGGATTGTCAGATTATCTTTATTGTAAAACTATTCATATAGCATATGTAGAATAGTTAGTGGGTTTAATCATTTTCATTGCAAATGCAGAATTATACAGAATTATACATAATTTTCTGATTTACCAAGCCACTAGAATTTTATAAAATGAATGGGTTAATACCCGACTACTTGTACATATCATCATAAACAAAGTACATGCATGAGTAAATTTTTCCAATGGAGTAAAAGCGAAATTCAGTGTCACAGATAATTTCACCATAACATCTCACTAATGTTTTCTGATGAAGTGTGGTAGAAAACCACATTAATGTTGGTGCATTGTATTATGAATAGATCCTACAGGTTTATGTATTTTGCTTTACAAAACTCAAATCCTGAACCTTGAATCATACAAGAAAACTTGAAACAAGACTATAATGTCCATGTCCAGCCAAGTAATTCTTTGTTCATTTTCCCGTATGAGACTGTACATGTGATGGACAATGAACTATACCATGCATGACTCATAAGATGACAAGTCCTGTGTTTACATGGCGGTCTTACGGTCAGCCCTCCTTTGAATGACCATCGATTACAGAACCATACACTCACTGACCCAGAAGCATGCATGCATGTAGGGAGGCATTAATCATTCAGGAGGAGGGGTGCTTTAATATCTTGTTTTTAAAAAGAATCATTGATTAGTTTTTACCAAGGAGATGTAATCCTAGTTTGACCGATTAGAATTATTCAGCAGACATGGCTTAACAGTGTGTACTCGTGAGTTCTCAATTGCACCTGCATTGAAAATGATTTGTATGCCGATGGCACATGTACATGTACATGTACTCCTGTGGGCTGTGACAAAATAAAGTGGTCATCATATTTTTTGACAAGTTCATTGTATGTAGAGGATAACATTATAAGAGAATGAGAAATCTTATATATTTGATATTTTTTTCTTCATGGTTTTAATGGTAGTTGATTATTATATAAATTTGAATGTTATGAAGACATTCTGTTAAGTTCTGTGAGAATTTCATTTGCCCCATGATCAAGTCAATTCATCATGATGAGGAGGGTAATTTGAAATAAAATAAATAACATTAATTTATCAGTGCCCATATAATCTTGCTTTGTATACCAGTACTTCATATCAGCCTATATTCAGGCTACCGTATACATGCATTATGGCCCAAATTTACAAAGGATGTTGAGTCTTTGAGAAAGGTACAGACTGTAATCAGAGTTTCAATATGTGCAGATTAATGCTTATAAAGTCTTATTCTTTACATTTCAAAATGGCAAAAGGCAAAATTCCTTACACGTAAGCTTGTATATAATACTGTAGTACTGTAAACGCAATCAGGTATTATTTCATGTGGTAGAAAATGATTTTTATACAGAATAAATTAATATTGGCCGATCATATTTCAAACAGGTGAAATGACAATGTGGCCTACAAAGGAAATGGCTTGCAGCATGGCTTTATTACAATGCAGCCAGAGTCTTCCAAGCTGTTCATGACCTTGATATTTAATCCCAGCCAAGAATAAACCCCCCTGATCCCTCTCACACCCTGTTCAAGTCTACATTCCATTGATGCCATGAGCTTACACTCACAGTCTGTATTGGGCTCACTCTCATTCCATTTTAATTCTCCCCTTTTGTCTGCCATTGTCTGTCATACTACATACCACAAACATGAATGCATTCTTTAAATAGGAGGGGTGTATTGGCATTTTTATTTATCAGAGGCACAAAAGACTACTATATCACTGTCCATGTTATTGTCAAATATATGACATGGGATCATTAGTGTTGACAGTCAAGCCCAATGTTCAACATAGCCTATGTGTAGGTATACCTACATGTACATTTAGATTTGTTTGACATTTCTGATGGACCCTTTTTCTTCTTGTTGTTGCCTTCGTACAAAATAAATCCAAAGACGTATGGACAGTCACAGTCATGATCTAGGAATAAAAGATGGCACCCAGTGTAGCATGAAGCATACATGTATTTGTAATAATAAACTTTGTAATAAATCAGACATCAGTCTCATACATTTGTCAAAGGGGGATATGCAGTGTAGGTTCCATGTAGAAGCACACAGAAGAAATGTAATATGGTCTTTAAACTTGTTTTGGTGCTCAATACAACCATTTTAATGTTCACCTGCATTTATTTTCACTACACAGGGTACCTATAACAGTAATTAAGAAATCATGGAAATCCTGATGTTCCTGATGTACCAGTAAAAGCATCTTCAGAATGTATATATACATGTACCGGTAATGCTAACATCATCAACATTGAAGAAACAAATCTCAAGTACTCTTTTCCTTTAGGAAATGGATTACAGATGACTTCCATATGTAAACAGTACATGCTCACTCTCTTGAACGTGACATTCCAATGTTTTTGTAAATGATTGAAAATGGCTCTTCAGAACAAAGATTACAGTCTAAATTAAACCAAAGTCATATTGAAGAAAAAAAATCAGTCTGAAAGGTTTTTACCTAGATTTTGTACTTGGATTACAAGAATAGAATACTGATTATCATTTTTTTTAAATCAACATTAATTTTTTGGTTGGTCTTACAGTACTCTCGATTTTGTTTTTCAAAAAATTTCTGAACGATTTTCTAATCCTATATTCTGTCTGTTGAATGTCAGAAGGATAATGTTTTTATAGATGATTGAAAGTGGCTCTTCAGGACTAAGATTACCGTCTAACTTTGTCCAAATCATAATGAAAAATCAGTCTAAAAGTTTGTTTTTCTTATCATAGTTTTTTTTAAACAATTTTTTATCTTATATATTCCATCTGTTGAGAACTTTTTCATTTGATTTGAATTTTGAATTTTTCATTTTCAAGTATTCATTTTTCATAAATTTAAGAAAAAATCAATAAATAATCCAACTACCGTAAATAACGTTGTATAAACCGCCCTCGTGTATTAACCGCACCCCTCTTTTTCGCCCTTAAAAAAAAAAAAAAAAAAAAAAAAAAAAAAAAACTTTTTTTTTTTTTTTTTTTTTTTTTTTTTGCCGAGATTTTTTTTTTTTTTGTGTAAGATCATTACGGTACTGTAAATTAAAAAACAGTAGGGACCTAGGATAGAACCTTGTGGTACACCATGTAATAGAAGAAAAATTGGAGGAATTATTATTATACCGTAAATAACGTTGTATAAACCGCCCTCGTGTATTAACCGCACCCCTCTTTTTCGCCCTTTAAAAAAAAAAAAAAAAAAAAAAAATTTTTTTTTTTTTTTTTTTTTTTTTTTTGCAGAGATTTTTTTTTTTTGTGTGTAAGATCATTACGGTACTGTAAATTAAAAAACAGTAGGGACCTAGGATAGAACCTTGTGGTACACCATGTAATAGAAAAAAAATTGGAGGAATTATTATTATAAACTACATATTGAGTTCTATCAGAAAGATTACTTTCAAACCAAGATGACAGACAAATTTGAGTGTTGTTCTAGTTTCCGAGTGGTGAGTCAACACACCGATTACCGAGCCGGGAGACATTGCCAGGCATAGCGCCAGGTGGAGGGGCATAAATTGAAACTTTAAAATTTTTTTTTTTTTTTTTTTTTTTTTTTTTTTTTTTTGGTGTACCGTGTATAAACCGCACCCCCGACTTTGAAATTTTTTCGGCGGCAAAAAAGTGCGGTTTATACACCGTTATATACGGTAAACTACATATTGAGATCTATCAGAAAGATTACTTTCAAACCAAGATGACAGACAAATTTGAGTGTTGTTCTAGTTTCCGAGTGGTGAGTCAACACACCGATTACCGAGCTGGGAGACATTGCCAGGCATAGCGCTAGGTGGAGGGGCATAAATTGAAACTTAAAAAAAAAAAAAAAAAAATTTTTTGGCGGCAAAAAAGTGCGGTTTATACACCGTTATATACGGTACACTGTTCCTTTCTCAACCATGTCAAAATATTAGAATAATACATGTACCTTTACAGACGAGGAGAGCATTAAATCCACAATTGCATGTACATCTAGTATACATACATACAGGGTATGTTTCATAGGTATACAGGATATTTTTTGTAATTAAGTTTTCCTGGTACATGTTCATGTACTTTATAATTCTCACTGTGGACCATACCAAAGCGACCATACGCCTTAAACCTAGATGTATCTACATATGGTCATCGCGATATATATCTCAGTACTGCTACACTGTAGCATTCAATGCCAAACAAATATATTTTTAGTGAGTGATGGGTAATATATGCAGATTGCTTTTTGCTGAGGAAATTGTATTGTATCTCATGTCATCTTTAGGATTCTCTTTTAAGTTCTGCTTTGTAATGTGTTGGATGTCCTACGCATCCTATATGTCTTGTACAGTTGTACAAGCTGTGAATTTCAGAAAATACAATCAATTTGGTTGTGAATTTCCTGGAATTATTTGTGCTTTACAAATTGGTAGTTCACATGTATGGTATCAGGGCATAGCAATAGTTATACTCAGTTTTCATTCTCTCTCTATACCTTGCTGATACCTATCTCGTGAAGTTATTATTTTTTATGTTTATTACTGCGAATATTCTGGAAGAATTGAATAAATTCAAAAGAGGGGAGAATTAGAGGTAATACCGTTTTTGATAGTGCATTGTTCCTTTGGAGTTACATACATGTAATTATCATATATTGTTTGGATCTGCATCTCAAATAGCAAGCCAAGTTGACAGGAGTCGAGGGTTATTTACCATTCAACCTTTTTTTAAAGTCACAATGAAGAGAAAATAGCCACCATCTCAAATAGAATTTGTGTCAATTTGCCTACATTTCTGATTATCACTGCCCTTCACTGGTAAAAATAAAACCACCTTTTTTACATTCAAATGTTTAATAAATTATTGTGACACTGACATACATGTACACAAAAAAGAAATGGCCAGCCTTGTTCTCTGATCAGCGTAACGACTGCCCATCAATGATTAAATGTTCATTTGGAGATAGGTTGTATTGAATTTTGTCCTTTGTCCTTGGGCTTTTTCAGCCAGTCCTGATGAAATTTGAGCAAGAACTGAGGAACGGTATCAGGGGAGTTCATTAGATATTCTGGTCAGCTACACAGCCTGCAAGGGTACACAGAATATTTCAATTTTGTGAAGGGGTGGTAAACCTGTTGGGTACTCTGTGATACAGTATCGGCATCAGTAATGTTCAACAAACAAAAGGAGGAGGATATCTTTCAGTGGCATGTATATGTCAATTCTTCAAAAATAATGTGTGAATTTCGCCAAGTGAAATCAAATGTATTGTACTTTGTAAGACATTATATCTATGTTCTAAATATACATATACATTTATATATGTGGTAATAAAGTTAAGCACTATACTTTCTGCTTTAAATATTTATGCAGGGACATTCTCCACTCCCAAGAATAGAGAGGGGGAGGGGCACGCAGTATGAATACAAAATATAGGTCTACACTATGTAGGATACAATTTCTTCCTCTTTATGTAGTTTTGGATGGAGGAGGGCTGCCCCTGACACACCCAAAGACCAATGCCCCTGTGTGATTAACATGCTTCCTTATCACCAAATATGAAAAATAATGTTATTGAATAATACTGAAAGTGATTTTAAACTTGCTTCAGGAAAGTGCAACCAAGCTTCCAAAGTCAGAGCCTGCATTCTCAAGAGATAATGTGGAACACATGCAAGACATTTCCTCATCCTGAATAAGTAATTCCCTAAAATGGCATCCCATGATGAGATTTTGTAATGCAGTCAAATAGAATAAGGGAGGGAATGACGAGCAAAGCAATCCAAGATTGATAACTGTTCACGGTTCCATGCCCACGAGCAAATGACAGGCATGTTTTCACCCCCACCCCCCCCACCCCCCCCCCCCCCCCCCCCCCCCACCATCCCCTTCCTCACAATGTAGCACTGTGTAAATTCTATTCGGATAATTATAATGGTTCTATTTCGGTGCCGTGGTTCTGCTTGCATGCAATATGAGAGCGAGATGCATTCATCTTTGCTGGCAAATTGGTCATTTGATGAAGGTGTCATCCACACTGCCTGGACACTCGTAGCCTGACAGCCCGCAAGGGGATCTCGTTGCATGGTTTTACGTAGGCTTACGTGTGTCTCACGGTTGCCATCTGATCCGGGTCGTCTCTGATTGATTCGTTCTTTCATGGGGTTCCATACGAACGGGAGATGGATTGTTTGTGTGCAATGAGAAAACTGGGAGGGGTTTTCATCTTGGGAACACTGCGCTAGCTTGAAGAATTTCCCTAAATATATGCCTATTTTATTGAGTACGTATGAAAAATGTTTGAACACACAATGAGCTATAAAATGATAGGGTTGATTTACAAAGATACACAACTTTAACGAAGGAGGGAGGGGGGATAAGAAGTACAATGAGAATATTTATATTTTAATATTTGCAGTGTAATAAATGTAACTGATTTTTTTTTAACACTCAAAATAGGATAAAAAATAAGAATTTAAAAACGTACAGTTGTAGTACATTGTATCCTTTCTATGTTAACAGTATAGAAACTATTAATCACCAAAATGTTGCACATTAAATCCTCATAGCATATAAGGTAAAGAAAACCAGAATCGTAGAGTGAAATAAAATTGGAGTGTATGTATTTATCATATTACACTTTGCCTTTTTAGGCCTACTCAGTCTATTTATCTACTATTAAATTGTTGACATTGATCTGGAAGTTGGACTATTTTCAATAGAAAATATACCTATCATTATTCTATCATTAGTCCTGGTGTAGCCCTTGGCAACACTTTTTTTTAAATCAGCCTAAGTCAACCGTACCTACATGTACATGTTTGACCGTTACCAGACAAACTGGGAATTTAAGATCAAACGTTTTATAATACATGTACTGTAGCTCAATAGAGTAAATTGAGGCAAAATGATACCACAGGGAGAATAGACAAATTGAATGTACATGAACAGATAAAATAGACAAAGGAGATTGGACCAAATGGCTGCGGTATCATGCATATCATGGAGGCCTATTGAAACACATGCTGAAAAGAAGAAGAGATACATGTAATTGAATGATTCCATAATTCTATGCTTTAGGAAATTTATGCTAATTTGATTCATGCCTTTCCTGGGGTTTATTCCCACGTTCATGCATTTGTTCATGTGCATATGTTTATGTACTGAACATGATTACTTTGCACAGCTGGAAAACACATCATGGCTTGTGAGACAAAATGGAGATTGATATTAATGTGGCTTGAAGCTTGTCACCGTTGATACGATTTCATATCAGTCTTCTTAAGTAGTTCATAATTCCATAGGCTCACCTTAACATGCAAGCTTGTATTCATGATACACAATAAAAGGTAATCAACAACTGAAATATAATATATGTTCCCTAAATAGTTTTTTATAGTCTTGTGAATTTAACAGTATTCAAAACCATATTGTTTTACATGTACTTCATGTCAAAGGTTTTACTTTCTAATCTAGACCTTTGCAAAACTTAATATTTTACATAGATCTGATAGTATTCTATTAAATATTCTCATCATTTTTAGTAGCTTAAAAAAAAAAAGTAAGGTTATTCTAGGTCCTTTATCTTGAGGAAATCCTTTAATCCCACTTTCGTACATTCTGAGCAATCAGAAATATTAGCTCATCATCATTATAATTGAGACTGTGTAACCATGGCAACCTGTACACTGACGACTGAGATTATATCAGCCATAATCCCCTCCCCCATATTGGAAAAATCCTTTATATAGACCTATATATTTTTTAATATGAAGGTACACAAGCCAGTACAGAGTTTTAAATGCAGGCATAAAAAGCTATGAACACTATTTCCCTATACATGTGTACACATACACAGTATCAAATGCATATAGGAAACAGTACATTGTACAATGCCTAGCTAGGGAGGGAGGCATTCATGCGATTCCTTGGTTGTGAGCACGGACCTACTGCGATCACTCCCTCCTGAATCCCTATTCAGTTGCTCACTACATGTGCTGGAGTGAGGAGCTTGTCGATCCGACCCCCATCCGTGAAATTTGATTGTGAGTCGCTGGTGCCCAGAGAGCGAGTGATATTGCCCATTTCCCCTCAAGGAAACAATCGGTGGAGGTGATGTTGCGTTGATGATGATGATGATGGTGGTGGTGGTAGAGGAGACCGTACTGGTAGGATGAATCTGTAATGCTTTCTGGGGATGTTTACATGCATGAGGAGAGCTACTGAGTAAGGATCGAGGAACACATTTGAAGTTGAACCCACAGGAGGATTGAGGAAATAATACTTTCACAGTGATTTAATACTGGTCAGTTGTTCTATTGTGACTTCTTATAATATTAGTGAGCTTGTGCTTTCATAACTATTGCATTCATTGTGGAAAGGATTAAGACAGTATTAGGAAGGAAATATAGGAAAGCTTCACCTAGTACATGGACATATGATGATGTATCCATTTAGTGATTTAAACAAATATATCTTTGTGTAGATATGGAGGACAGACATCATTACTTGGAAACTTCAATAATGTGATAGAGTATGGATTCATATGCATTTGAATACCAAGATGTATACTATTGGGCTTTTGTGATATGCTGATCCTTCAGAGAGTATTCTATGTACACACTGAGCAAAAAAGAGCCTAGCAGAATATTGCTATCGAACTATAGCACATGTATACATGTGTACATGTATGGACACACAACTGGTTCGCACTTGACAAGAGTGTACATTTATCTTCACCCACACAAATATACAGATGTATGCACTGTTTACACCAAGTCAAGAATTTGAGGAATTTGTCATCACCTCCCCAAATTTCGTGCCCTTGGGGGATTGACTATATCCCCCCCAATACTCCTGACCTCAGGTAAGGACAAAAGGTCAACTAAGGTCAAATGAGGTCAAATAAGTTCATAGTCTGTGAGTTTTTAGTGATAATGAATATAGGCCTTTTGTTATTGTTTTGCAGTGCTTGACTGAAAACAAGCCGATCCTGTATTGATACAGACATGTTTGTGCCTGTCGTGTTTACCTATGCATATCCCTCAGTCTGGTAATTTGAGAACACATCAGGATTTTGTTCCCGTATTTGTACTTGTAATCTTAGAATCCCTCAGTTCTCAGTTGCATGACAAAACGCTTTGGTAGAAGAGCCCATCTTCTTGTACATGTAGGCCTATGGCTATGTGTTGTATTGGTCTACCTCTGTGTGGTATACATGTATATTCAATGTTATACGATTGAGAGAATGTTGTAACACTCTTGATAGAGCAAGTTTTGCATACATGTATATGCCTACATTAAGTTATGAAGGTATTTGAGGAATAATTACAATACTGACAATTTCACCTTCATCAGATGCCAACTTCATGTACGTAAACGCAAAAGGTAGTTGATAGAATGTCAAATTCTGAATGGAAATAGAACCTTAGAAATGAAATGAAGGTTTAAAGAATATAAAAATGCCCTACATCTCCCACTTCCAAACCACATACAGACAATGGCATTGTGCTCAAGATGAATTTATTCACTTTATTGCCTGGATTGTACATTGTATGGCTGCTGTGTATAGGAGTGAGAGACAAAACAGAGAGAAAATGAGAGAGAGCAAGAGAAGAAGAAGAAAGGGCCATTTCTCGATGCAATATCAAATCGATATCATACTAGACTAAACACACACACTGCACAGAGGCTGCTGATGCTGAAACCTATTTTGGTTGGTAAATGTAAATGGAGAAGGGTTGGCAAGCGTTTTGTCTTATTTGTTGACGAGGATGCATGTTAGTACTCCAGTTGCTGCCAGTGGAGAAAGCGTAGCGCACCGAGGTCACGTTCAGTGGCGTAGGGCGGTGAAATCAAGAAAGGGGTTGAAATAATGGTGCTTTATATTTATATGTTTAAAATCCATTTACTATAGATATTGGTATACCCTTGCACAATTATTCCTATCACTGTTGAACTTAAGCTCCTTATACTTGTTTATTCCCCTCTTTTGTAAAATTTATGTTGTGATTATGGTCTTTGTCATGATAAAAATAATATCCTTGACATATGTTTACATTCATCTCGAGTCGCATAAATCTACACTATTGATTTGCTGTAAGCGAAGTAATTCTATATTTGGGAGTGCTCTTTATCGTTTCAGCCTTGGGTATAACGTTGTCTTGGGTCACTTATCTGTGTTGGACTATTCACTATCTTTCAAACCTGATCTCTATCTCTGCATCCCTATATCAATATGTATATCCATGAAAATGGTGAAAAAAAGTATCATGGTTTGACTTGAGTATCTCGTTGATGTGGTCATCTTCTTGCTGACTCAGTCTAAGTTGCTTGATGCGTTTGCATTTGGAGAAGGTTAACGTGAGAGTGTGGGTAATGTATTAACCAGCTGATAGGATGTGATCTGTGAATGTTTAGCACGCTGACTCACCACTCTATAATGTCCCCCTATGCTCATTAGGTGACTGCACGCGGCCCAATAGCACCCTCGGCTGGGACGGGTAAATATAGCAGAATTAATCTGATAATTTGAGATGAGCGCGTGGCAATGTGGCATAAATAGTGATTACAGCGCATCCCGAACGTGCAACAGTTGAAGTTGCTGCGCGGAAATGAACAGCAATATATACAAATGAATTGTCCCGTTACTGTTACACGCGACTTTTAATTTGTTTATACAGCAATGACGTAGTGCATGCAATTGGAGTGAATCATTATGATTAATCAGGGATGATTATTATAAAGATTAAACTGATTTAGCTAGTCAGCAGTCTTAGCCCATTGTACATGATTTGACATCTACACTGTTCACCTGTACATGTACATCTATGTAAACTCACATGCACATCAGTTAACTATGTGTTTAATTCAATGCTGCTGCGCTAAACTACAATATTACATGTAGCTTTAATTCCACATTTAAAAAGCACATAATTATAAGCTACAATGAGTTCTACAATACCACCTCGTAGTTATGGTTTCAACTTGTTCAAATATTTCATGCCATACATGTACATTGTAGCTACAGATTCACTACAATGTGCTATATGTAGGATGACAATAAACTACATTGTTTGAACATTTTGAAGACTTCGGCAAATATTTTTGCAATGATTCACTGATTAAACTCTTGATGATACAATATAGATGAACAACATTTCATTTTTTCTTCTTCTCTGTTTCCCCTTTTTCCTTGAAGGACTATGATGTTGCCCAAATGCAGGTGATCTGAGTCACCATTGTTATCGCCATGGAGATGGATACTAATCACACCACACAATGCCCATCCTGCCATCAGTCTTACGACAAGAGCAAGAAGCGCAAGCTGACAGATGCCTGTGGACACTCCCGATGCTACACTTGCATGTTTGCAACCGAGTCCTGTCCCGTCTGTCAACATCTAAATGGTATGTTTCAAGGGTGCATGTACATATTGACTAGCCAGAAATAAGAATAATCGATCCCTAACCCGTGGTAAACTGCCGTTAAAAGTGCTGCACATGCCAAAGATGTGTGTACGTGAATGGCAGGCAAGAGGCAATATTTTGATGGTGAAACACATAGCTGCCTTCAACAAAAGCCACCGTACTTGCTGACATATATTTTGTATGTCTTATGTAAAAAAATTAAAAATCCAAAAGTTATGTGAAGCGTATGACTCTTATCTCCATTAGATTTTTTTGCTGTGGTAATTTTTTTTTAAGCAGATTACTATATTTTGTCTGAAAGTGCCAAAATTATTATTATTTTTATTTTCTTATAATTTTTTTAGCCACATGGTAAGCATTCAAATTGCACACTTGTACATGTATGCTAAAAGTAAATGGTCACTGTAAGATGTCAGTTTGAAGTGACTAAAAACAGTAAATTATTGAGATTCGTTTAAGAATCTTGACAAGTGTTCAAGAAGTTTGATATCCATGAAATGAAAGGAGAGACATTCCTCTCATAACCTAGTACATGCCTTATCTTAAGATCTCGACAAGTGGGTGAAAGATGCAATTTTGATGTACATGTACACCTAGATGATGGCAAAAGCAGGTAATTAGGAAATTAGGCCCCTCAGTGATCCTTGTTACGTGTTGACTCGCTGCAGGAATCAAGAGGGGATAAAGGGGTAGAGTATGCTGCTGGAAATTTGTCATAATCTATTGAAGAATCCTATCACACATGTGATTCATTGATACATTTAAAATTCAAAATATCTGTTTTATTGGCGTGAGTGTCAGGCACATGCTGTGTAAATCTCAGTAGGGATCGATGATATTGTTGAAGTGGAGACGGAAAGGAGAACATTCTTTGCTCCTCACCGTTGATTTTTGTTTGAAGTGCCCTTGTATCCAGCAACATTCTGAAGTATTTATTGTGATGCAGTCATACCTTCTGGCACTGATAACAATGACCCACATAACACCTTTCCAATATGACTCACAGTATTAGTAGGTGCGGCAGTCAGTAGCTTTTTTTGCTCTTTGATAACGGAGGAGAGTTTGAGTGGGTTCTTGCAGAATTTGTTAATTTTCACGCTTGATACGGAAGTCAAGTTTCATGTTTAATGCGGAGCCTGTTGTTGACCGTTGAGTTTGCGGTGGCGGGCTTGGAGTCTGAAAGTCTGGCTTGTTAGTAGTCGAAGCCCTGACGGCCCCTTGACACCTCTCACTCTCTCTCACTCTCTCTCTCTCTGTCTCTCTCTGTTTCTCTGTTTCTCTGTCTCTCTCTCTTTACTTCCTCAGTCTCGGCATCTCTGTCTCCTACCTCTGCCGCCAAACATCTTCACTTACATGTACCTCCTTCTCTCTCTTTCCTGTAATACTATTTATTGATCATTGTCTCGTATTTGTCCATTTTGTAACTAATTTTTGAAACCTTCAAGAGCTTACTAAATTTCTTTCTTTTCATAACATATATTTAGTTTTTTACGTCTTCAATCCTCTGTAACTCTTGAATTACTTCTTGTGTTGTAGTATAAATGAAAGGTATCTGTTATTCATATTATGCTTTATCTGCATGTCTTATAAGATGATTTGGTTTGTTTCGTGGTGATGGTTGTTGATTTGAGGCATCCCTTTGTGGAGAAGTGTGAATATGCTCGGATGGTGCCAAAATTCATGAATTCTTCAGGAAAGGGAATCCCATGTCAGAGTTGATCAAGATAGGTGGACTAAGTAGGAGCCACCGAGTCTCGGATTTGTTCCACAAACTGCCTTGCGGTCTCCCCATGGGTCTGTCCTGGCTGTGATCAGCTGTACATCTGGGCACATTACCTCAGTGAAAACGATCCAAGAAAGGGAGATGGGTGACAGATCAGGAGCTGATCCCCACAAGGCTAGAGATTAATCGCTCGTCCCACACTGCTAGACGCGTGAGCGGGACTCCTAGATGAGGCACCAGGGGGTGGTGTAGGTTATAGGGTAAGGGTGGGATTAAAAGCTGATCTCCTAGATTAATGGGAGATATGGGATTAAGAATTAGGAGACAGGGATGGATTGAATGAAGGGAGGAGTGGTTGCGAGTAAAGGAATATATGGTGATCAGCCACATATTCCAACAAAGTTTGCTTCAGCATTTATTTCATCTAAGATAATGGATTAGGAGAAATGGTTGTGATTGGAGTTTTAGGTTATTTTTAAAGTTAGTTTTAGATAAAGTGTTTCGTCTAGGGTTGAAACTTGGACTTTGGCTAGTGGTCAGAATTGACCACAGAACATTTGTCGCTGGATCATGTGTAGTACCATCAGTAAAATGAATGGATGGAATTATGAATGATTAAGCGCTTGTGAAGAGCTACATGGAAGCGCTCAATGAGAAGAGATGTCCATGATCAGTCATTGAAAAGATAAATTCGTGGGTGGATGGTGACTGGATAAAGGGATAATCAGTCATGTCTATGTTATGGTTTTATGTTGTCAAATGCATGCTTAATTAAAGTAATTATAAGATCTCTTGGATGTGTGGAAGATAAATGGCTCATGAAAACCTAAATGTTCTATGAAGAGAGGTACTCAGTGATCACTCATGGAGAGGATAAAGACATTGGGGAATGGTGACAGGATTCAAGAATCATTTGGTTTATGTCAAATACAGAAATGATCAAATATAGATCTGCCTGAGGGATATGTAAGATCAGGGGTTTGTGAAAGTAATGTTTTTAAACCAGGGGGAATACCATTGATCGTTCATAGTGATGTATATATATTCATGGATAGATGGTGATGAGGAAGAGGGATTAAATGGACACGTCACCATGTAGGTATTAATCACAGCCTGGGAATTACATGTATGATGAATAAGTCATGTCGCTGAGATTAATAAAAATGGATCCTAAAGACATGAACGACTGACTAGCTTTTTAGCTTTCAAACATAGGTGGATACATGTACATGCAGGTTGGGTCTAGATGGTATAAAAGACACATAGGCTATATAGCATGGTACAGTACATCTCTGATAGAATTAGCAGTGGATTATTGTATATGATGCATTTCTAGACACACACTATCAATCGTCAAGACAGGGGTGTATGCTTGCATGTGTCAATTTTACGAGGTGTTATGAGAAGAGACTTGCAATATCTCAAAATTTTTACCTATTTTAACATTAACAAGACAGTGTATGAGAGATTAAAAAAATTATTTTATAGTGCAAGAACACTGGTTTGTCATGAGTGCACAAAAGAAAGATATCATTCAAGATAATTAGATGGTCATCTGTAGACCGATGGATGATGCAAAGATATTATTAAAAGCACATGTTCATGTATCTGGCACGACTAAAGATCTTGTTGGCTTGGCTTTTGAGGTGGATGCATTTCATATCAGAGGGATGATGCAAAGATATTAAAAGCACATGTTCATGTATGATCTGGCATGTGTGAATTTCTTGTTGACTGGGCTTTTGAGATGGATGCATTTCACATCGGAGGTGGCGTTCACCCCAAAGGAATGATAAGAAACAGAGTGCAAACATGCCGGATGCGGAGGTGAGAGAATAATCTCCCATCCTGTAGTTTTACACGCCTTAAATAGGCCACTTGGAATTGGAGCTTTTATTTTTTATAAATATATAAATTAGGCCTGAGTCGAAACGGTTCCCCGCCCGGTCCCCGACCGTCGCGCCGAAACCCGGGTTTGAATATTCGGGTTTCGGGTTTTTCAAAATTAAATTTCACACTGATATTTTGAAATAAAGAACTAAAAATATGCAATTCACAAACTTCTATTTCAATTTGATTAAATAAATATGCTTTAGAAATAAATGGATATCGTTTTAGTTGACGGTAGGTGTTTTTATCGCTCTAATATTGAGGCTGCAAGAAAGGAATCACGCTTCGTGGCCGTACCGAGTGCATTCAGAAACGAAAGTGGAAATATGACCCACTGAAGACTGAGCAAGTTAAGAAAGTCCCACACACAAGATCGACTAAAATGTTGATCAGACTATTACAATTAAATCGTAATACTAATAGGCATTAATTTAATTGTCAATACTCGATATCGAGTTCAGCTAGCCATCATTTTGAAATGAGACGTAATTTGTCATGCAGCGCAGTATACTATTGACAGCGTGCGGCAGAGAGGAAAATATTACGTGTCTAAGGCACGCGAATATCACGTGATCTTAGGCCCGCGAATTTTCCCCTCTCTGATGCATGCTGCCCTCTACAGTCTACTGCACCGCATGCCAATTATACGTCTCATTCTAAAATGATGGCTAGCTGAACTCGATATCGAGTACGTAGCTCATGAAATATCATTATTTCTGTAAGATATTATGAATATCTATAGTAATATTTGTCAAAGCAAATTATTATTTTTACAGTAATTTTGTTGAATTGGAGTCCCTGAAAGTCTTACGTGATTTGTTTTAATACTTTAATGCTTATTGTTCCGATCTGCTCGGATGACGGTGCAGGGATGTAAACACGCATATCAAGCTTGACTCGTAACTTCACTACTTCAGCTTGCCGTTACACATGCATTTCTAGAATGAACGAAAGGCACTTCAATGTTATTTCAAGAGCTTCAAATTATTTTCCTTCATCAAAATATCAAGGGTAAACCATTATGTTGTGGATATATTTTGACAATTAAATTAATGCCTATTAGTATTACGATTTAATTGTAATAGTCTGATCAACATTTTAGTAGATCTTGTGTGTGGGACTTTCTTAACTTGCTCAGTCTTCACTTCAGTGGATCATATTTCCACTTCCGTTTCTGAACGCACTAGGTACGGCCACGAAGCGTGATTCCTTTCTTGCAGCCTCAATATTAGAACGATAAAAACACCTACCGTCAACTGAAACGATATCTATTTATTTTGTAAAGCATCTTCATTTAATTCAATTGATTATTTTATTGTTTTGAAAGCAGTAACTGTCTTTTCCGTCGCATTATTAGAACAACTACTTAATCTTAACTCCCGCCGCTGCATGCATACGATTTTTAGTGTCAGTGGTGAAAATTTCGGGTACCCGGTCCCCGCCCGAAATTTTCAAGTCGAACCCGGGTTCGGCAAAACCCGTGATGACTCAGGCCTAATATAAATACTAATAGACACTAGAAATTCTATTTGTAGAGTGTTTCCAACATGGCTTACTTTTATTGTTTACATTGAGTACTTTTGACATATACCTGTAGTAGACACAGTAGTTTCAATATTAAAGAGAGAAACCTGAAGGTCATTCTGATGGCAATCTAAAGAAAAATATTCGTAACCCATTCAATACTATTTTTTAAATATTTTAAAGCATGTATGTTTGTCTTAGTGTTTGTTACATAATGTTAAACATAATGTCAACATTTTAGTCAATCGTATGCAGAAAGTTCTTGCATAAATTCTGCCTCAGTGACTTGGAAATATGATTTTAAGAATGATTTATAAAAAAGAACAAACAAGAACATAATTCAAGGCCAAGAGTTTCCTTGCATCGTGTGAGTTTGTCGACCCACAGACAAATAATTTGTAATTGCGTGCAAACTCACGTGGAAGCTACACGTAATTGGAAGGTTGTAACACAATTTCATTTCGCCAGCCTCCAAGCAAGAACCCTATACCCTGTCAGAATGTGATTCAGCCTCCCATATTTCATCTGCAAAACAAAATTACAATTGCTATGACTTCTGCATCCCTGGTTGTATTCTTTGCCCTGCTCCTGTGTCCATTGCCCTCTCTCTGTGTGCACAGATCTGAAACCCTATAAATAGAATCCTTCTCCGAAGAGGTAAAAATGGGGAGTGCTTGCTTGGCGATGGTCGAAGCGCATTGCGTGCAGTGTGTTTGCTTGTCAGAAACAAAGCTGTGTTCCATCAATTCAAAATATGGTGTACATCAGTACAGACAGCAAACTGGTACTGATTTTATGGTATTGTTCTTACTGTGGTGCTGTCAATTCATGTCTCAAGTAGACCTATGATTTATGTCATGTTGATATGAAATTGATCTGTATTTCTTGATGTGCTTGTTATGAAAAATAATGATCTTGAATGTGATATAAACACTGTATGCTACCTGCAGTCACAAAAGGTAGTTGCCTATTTTTGTTGAATAATGTGAAAAACATTGCAAAGCAGTGTCCATGTCAGTAACTATGGTGAGCATTGAAGGGGAGAGTATTTATCAAAAGACACATGGAGTAAACAAAATCTTTCATCTGTATTCATTTTGTTCTCTGGTAACTTGGCAAAAGATTGAAAACACTGAAAAAACAAGTGCAAATGAGAGGCTGCTTTGGCGGTAAAGACTACAAAAATTGAGAGCAAGGTATTATTGAGTTTCACTTCTTAGCCAATTTGCCCTACTCGGCTCCCCTGGTCTCTTTACCTGTGCCCCTCCCGTTATGAGGCAGAGATATTCTGCCATGTAAATGATCATTTGAAACCCTCGTAGAGTGTCGTCCTCGCGGTGCAATCAGATTTGTCTGGCGCCAGCCAACACATTTACCGATCGTCCTATAGCGGTGGCATCAAATGGCGATGACCCTCTCCCGCAGTCTTCATTAGCTCTGTGAAAAAGTTATTGCCTAATTCTGGTTGTTTTGTGTCACAAGCTTGTAGATATATAATGACTGATAAAGCATGCGAGATGGATATTTATGTGAGCTCAAACAGCAGGTTCCTTACTGTGCTCTTGTTAGTATTGAAATAATATCCATGGCATTATTAGGTGATACTCACTTACATGTATAATACATTTTTTCTCCATGAGACAACTAGTTTCCACATTGGTTTCTCCATTGTAGATGCCTAGAGTGAGTTTGATGCTTACTACCCCCACCCCCCCCCCCCCCCCCCACCTCCCCCCTCCCTTTCCATCCAAAAGGTCTTGCAATGCCTCTGTATGTCAAGAGGCCTTTTAGGGGTAGGTGACATGAGGGGACAACCAATGTACTTTGGAATACTCAAGATTCACAAAGAATTAGGAATGTAGGACGTATAGCATTTTAAAGTATTATAGGAAAAGGATTGGAAGATTTTCACATTCTCCAAATCTTTATCCAGCTTTAGAGCAGAGATCTCAATCTACCTGACTATAGTGTACAGAAAGAGCGTGGGCGAAATTCCTTGAGTTAGCTGCTTCCCAAATGAATATTGATGGATGATGTGTGGAATTTTTCTGTAAATCACAAAATATTTTGTGCCATAAATCTTTGTCCTCTTCATATTAGAGAAGAGTCACAGTGCAGGCCTTTTAGCTTTGCCTCTCGAATATCAAGACAAGCCATGACATTAATGCCCCTTTCTAAAACTTTTTTTTTTTTTTTTAAAGAAGTAAAGAAGATGCACCTTTACCCCTAAGAGACACGGCTCCAAAGTAACTTTTTTTTTCTTCTTCATTTTCACTGGAAGTCTGGATTGCAATCTGAAGGTCTTTGTGCATTAGGCCCCGGTTTCATTTTGCTATTTTTTTGTTTTTTTGGTGGGGGGTGGGGGGGGGGGGCAGAGTTCAAATTTGGGGGCCCATTTGCTCTGGGCACCTGTCAGTGTCAAGCTCTGGACCCTGTCTTTGATAACAATTGTGATCAACCGCAACTATATAGGAGACTGTAAACTTGTGATTGATAAAAGGACATGCAATTAATGCAGATCAATCGCATCCCTTTATAAGACGAGACCCAGGGTATAAGGTATTCCACAAATATTGATGGCTTGTACATGTAGTTTAATACATGCATGTGCAAGTTCTAAGATAAACAAATGCAAGAGTATATAGGTTACATTATAATTGCTCTACTTTGTTGTACTGTTCATCATGAGGGTAATCAATTTCATTTCTTTTCAAGCCATGACCCCTTTTCTGGCCCTCGCTATTAATTAATATAATCAACTCTGAAACAGACTGGCGTCGCCAGCAGGTTATGCATGCTTACAAGTAGATCAGGTACCGAACAACGGAACAATGCACTTTGAAGCTGTGGGTATGGAAATCCCATTATAACAATTCACTTCTGTGAGGGCTGCGCTTGTTAGTGTCAGCCCGATAATGATGCCATATTGGGGAACACTTGTATTATAAACAGCAACCCAATTAGGAAAGCCCCTGCTTGGTTTTGGTGGTTGGGAGGGAGGGTTGTTCAGGTTCTTGCCCCCGACTCCATCCATAATTACTAAGTTCTGACTGTGCCCAAAACTCGTCAGTAGAATTTGAACCCTTTGTGTGTCACGGGTAGCAGGTCCTGCCCAAGAACTTGAATGTTTAAAAAAGTACTTAGAATTGATTTGTTGTACCTTTAACAGAAACAAGTTGGTCTACATTTCCATGCCTTTATCATTTATGAAATGTAATTTGCCTGTGTGAGTGCTGAACTAGCCTTCCCGTTTTCCTTCTCCCCTTGGTCCAATATGCCATCGTTGGGATGAATTTTTTGTTTTTTTTGTTTTTAATCCCCTGAGGAAGGAAAACTAATAGTTTATATTTTCCTTAATGGGTGCTCTAATTTTCTTGGAAAAGACACCATCTTGGCAGCCTGCCATTTGAAAGTCTGTTCTTTGGTTCAAGAAATCCTCCTCAACCATGTGTACAGTGTAGCTCATATACAGGTTATGCTTTTGACCTCAAGTTGGATGCATGCACTTTTTTGTCAGGCTATATTTAAACATTGGATGTTAATTATTCACTACATGAAGCGATAGGTTGGTTAGTGTAGCTGAACCCATGCTGTAGATCTAATTATTATTTGGAGTGAGTTACCAGGAGCGCACTTCATGGACCTGTTCGCATCACACATACCTTTAAGTTTATAGTATTTGGAAAGTCTACTAACAGACTTATCTTTTCTCGATTGAAAATTATGTATTGATACATGTACATTCCTTCAATGAAATGTATTGTGAGTGAAGGCATACATTCAAATGAAAACTGTGTAAACAGTTATGAATTTTTAAATTTACATCAATAAATCAACGTATCTACCTATTCTACTTTGCTATTGTTGCACCTCAACATTGCATAACCGAAACTTAAAACACATCGCCAAATTGCTCATACCCCCCCGCCCAAAGGCGCCCTCCGTGACCCTTGCGTCCGAGCGCCGCCAACGTAACCTCTTCCTCTTATCTCTTCGCATCCGAACGGATAAGTTACACTAAAAATCGCTCCCAAAAGTTGAAGAGTTTTTCCTCTTTAGTCACTTTTTGGTTCGCATTTTCGCCTTTTATAATATTCTCTACGATTTCCTGTTCGTTAAAGAGTAGTGTCACTCCGTGAATTTATTTATTTATCAGTATTCTAGAACGTTTTCTTGCCGACTACTGTTACGTTTCCGCTTTCGCGTTTGCCTGTCCTCACTCCTCCGAGGCCTCGGGTGCGTGCGGGGGTAGTCGGTGGGGTGTTTTAGTCACTGGTAGTTTATTTAATTCTTGTTGATAATTGCTCGTACCCTTTGTTTAATTTTCTTTCCCGCAGGTTATAATATGTCTCGCAGTTCTTATTTTCTCTTAGCAGGTTTCACGAAGAAGAAATCAAGTTCTGTCGCGAGAAAGAAGACGACGGATTCTATTAATAAGTCTTCGTTAGTTACGCCCCTCGGGAGCGGTGGTGACACCGCAAACCCCGGGGATGCGAACGTCAGTGGACGTTTATGCGGGCAAGGGAAGCCCAGGAGAATGGTTGAGCAAGGCGATACGTCGCCCCTCAATACGGTTCCCGGAAACCCAGAGGTTCTTACCCTGGGTGGAACGGGCCTTAGTTCTGCACCGCCAACAATTGTTCCGTCGGTTCTTTTGTTTGGTCGGTGCACAAATCCATCGACGGATATTCGGGTTGCTTCTGTGGATCCGGACTTGAACCGGTCACCGTTCGGTTCTTCTGTCCCTTTGTCGGATTTGTCGGTTCCGGATTTCGGTCCGGATACCCGTGCATCCGAGTCGGATCCTGGGGCTTCAACTAACCGCGCCTCTCCGTCGGTGCGTGTTCCGTTTTCCCGATTCGGTTTGCGGGGAGCTCCTACCGTCGGGCCTTTATCGGATAACCGTCCCGTTTCTTCGGCCTTTTCCGTTACCGCTACGTCTCGTAAGAGGCGGGGTTCCCGGGACGCGGTGGCCGGTTCTTCCTCGGATTTTGTTTATCCTTCGAAGAATCCGCGCTCTGATTTTATGGCACCGTTTGCGGCTCCTCGGGGTCCGCCTTTGGTGGCTACTCTCCCTCCGTCGGTGCCTCCACCCCCGCCGGAATTTTCGGATCGGATGCGGGCTTTTGCTGACGCTTTTCGATCTTCGGTGCCCGAGTCGGCTCCTCCGGTTCGTCCTACTTCACTTTCGGATCCGATCGCGGTTGATTTATTTTCGGAGTTTTCCGAAGATGCATCGATCTCGCCTGAGCAGTCGCCGGTGCGGGTTTCGAGTTGTCGTATTCAGCCGGGGTCCTCTCTTTTTTGCTTCTCCGCCTCACGCTTCGTTGGGCGCTCCGAGAGGCGGGGATCGTCCCTGTTTATCTGGTCAAGATAGGGGGGGCTCGGTTGATCGTTGGGACACTGGTTCCATCGCTCAGTCGTCTGGTTCAGTTGCGGGGGATGATGCGTCTACTTCCGTTTGTGTCTCTGGCGCGGATTCGTTAGCCTTGTTTCACAAATATGTGCCCGATTCTTGTGTCGTCCCGGAGTTATCGGCGGGGCTTCCTGTCTTCTAAATCGGACTCTTCAGCGTTTCAGGGACTGTTTCTTCCTGATCTACACAAAGAAGAATTTGTGAATGCCGCAGAAGACTTGTCGTCATCGACGGGATTTCTTAAGCGGCAGGTGGACAAGTACGCTTTCGTTCCTCAGGATGCGGATTTGTATTTGTGTCCTAAACGGGTTTCTCCCAAACTTGTGGCGGTGGCCAGTCGTTTGGGGAAGAAGTTTGGGACTCGTGGTCCTTTTGATAAAAGTGACATTTTGTTGTTTGATCTTTTCTCACGGCTTGCGGTGACTTCGCATTCCATCGAGAAGTATCGTCGGGAGGCTGTGCTCAATTATTTGGGCATTCGACCGCATCAAATTCCAGGACTGCTTCCGCAGATTCCAGTGGCCAGCCCCCGCCTTTGTGGAGATAGTTTCACTACTCTACTGCAAGCCGAGATTGATGGTGAGAAGCAGGCTCGAGACCTGTCCGTTGCTTTTCGCGATGTCCAAGAACCGGTTCCTTCCTCCAGACCTCGTAAGAAAAGTTTGAAGATTTCGGGTTCTTTTCGTAAGAACGTCGGCCAGTCTAAGGGCCGCCCTCAGGACTGGTACCCGGCCGAGGAGGAATACCAGGATCGTGGTCGTCCTTCGTCTCGAGTTTCATCTTACCGTGATTCTTCTATCTTCCCGGACTCCCTTTCGTGGTGGTGGGAAGTCATTCTCTAGATGATGGCTTCCCCCGAGTGCTTGGGTCTTAGGTCGGCGGGCGGCTCCGGAGATTTCTCCCGGCGTGGGAGAAGATCACCAGCGACGCATTTGTTCTGTCGGTGGTACGAGAAGGGTTCTTCATAGATTTTGTGGAACCTCTTCCGAATGGCGTCCTCCGGAGCCGCTCTCCGATCATGTCCCCTCTTTTTCAGAGTCACATTTCCTCCGATTTCGTGTCTCTGTTAGAGAAGGGGGCAATAGAGGAAGTAGACGATCACCCGTGTCTTTGTTTGTCGCCGGTGTTCGTAATTCCCAAGTGCTCGGGTTCTTTAAGAATGATTCTCAACATGAAGCGGTTTACCCTTCATTTGGGAAAGGTTCATTTCCGAATGGATCATCTGGCAACCATCCTTTCTTCATTGAATCCCGCAGACGTCGCGGTTTCTTTGGATCTTCGCGACGCTTATTTTCATGTGCCGATACATCCGCGGTCGCGGGATCTTGTGGGGTTTTTGCCTTCCTGGGCAAATTCTACCGTTACAGAGCGCTCCTGTTCGGTTTGCGCCCTGCTCCTCGGATTTTCACGAGAGTCGTGGCGTCAGTCATGCTGTTGGATCATATGCAGATTCTGATCAGCACGACTCAAGATCTCGGATTTCTCATATTTTGGGAGAAATCAGAATTCGTTCCGGCTCGCACGCCGTCTTACCTAGGTGCTCAGCTGGACATTCGTCATCAGCTGGCTCGTCCCAGGCTCGACAGGGTCGAGACGATAGTCAGGACTGCTCGGTCTCTGAGATGTGCACGTCGGGTGAAAGCCGAGTGTTGGCTTCAGTGGCTAGGGTTTCTCTCCAGTCTAGTCGGCATGCTTCCAGATTGTCGACTATTGATGAGTCCCTTCCAACTCTTTCTGTTGGAGTTTTATCAGCCGAGCGTGAGTTCTTTTATTGTCGTGGATCTCCCTGTTGTCCGGAGTCAAGGGTCTTCTAGGTCCTTGGCTTCGTCGTTCCTTCTTCCTTCAGGGCAAACGCTGCCGAGTTCCTCTCCCTTCTGTGACCGTCACCGCGGACGCGTCGCTGTTGGTTTGGGGAGGTCATTGCCAGGGGTCAATGATTTCAGGAGACTGGAGTCATCTGGACTTTCTGCTCCACATCAATGTGTTGGAACTCATGGGAGTGTTTGCTTCGCTTCGTCACTTCCGTGCTCGTCTGGTGGGTCGTTCGGTTCTGTTTCTTACGGACAACGTATCGGTGATGGCGTACATCAACAGACAGGGTGGCACTCATTCTGTGGCTCTGAACGAGTTGGCCTCTCAACTCTGGGCGTGGTGCAAGGGGGCGAGGGTGTTCCCGATTGCATCACATATCCCGGGCGAAGAGAATATCTTAGCGGACTTTCTCTCCAGAGGCAAGTGCCTTCCCTCAGAGTGGACTCTGCCTCCGACTGTCTTCAGGCAACTGGGGAGAGTGTTCGGTGTTCTCGACATCGATCTCTTCGCAACTTCGCTCAACCATCGTTTTCCTCGATATTCTCGAGAGTCTGGGAACCAGGAGCTTTTGCTCTGGACGCTTTTGCAATCCCGTGGAGGGATGGAGGGCTTACGCCTTTCCCCCGTTCGCGTTGTTTCCCCATGTGCTCTGGAAGATCAGGGAAGATCAAGCGATGATGATTCTCATAGCTCCTTGGTGGCCGGCGAGGTCGTGGTTTCAGGACCTCCTGACCCTCCTGGTTGGGGCTCCGTGGTCGTTGCCGTGTCATCCGGATCTGGTGTCGCAACCTCTGTCTGGTATTCTACACCAGCGGCCGAAAATCCTCCGTCTGACCGCTTGGCGGTTATCGGGAAGAGGGCTCGTTCGTCAGGTTTCTCCGAACGTGCTGTACAATTTCTAGTCCAGAGTAGACGAGAGTCGACCAGGACGGTTTACAACTCCTGGTTGGATGCTTTTCACACTTGGTGTGAGGAGGTGGGCGTCGCCCCTAGAGAGGCGTCTTTACCTTCTATTGCTGACTTTCTGATCTCTTTGTATGACAAGGGGAGAGCTCTGTCAACGATTTGTGGCTATCGGTCTGCTATCTTCGGTTTCTTCTGCTCCTCAGCTAGCGGCTCTTTTGAAGTCTTTCTTCCTTAAGAGGCCCTTCTTCAGACCTCTGACACCAGTGTGGAGTTTATCCAAGGTTTTGGCACTCCCTTCGAACCGTTGTGTTCTGCGACGCTTCTGCTTACTACGGTCAAGACGGTTTTTCTCATGGTAATCACTTCTGGTCAGCGTAGGAGCTCACTTCATACCCTTTCAGCTGCCCCTGGGCATATCCGCTGGGAAGGACGTGGGGTTCGTTTGATTCCCAAGGCTTCTTTTATTGCTTAGAATCAGTCTGACACGTCGGGTTCAGTGGAAGTGGTGCTTCATCCCTTGTCGGATTTTTCTTCGGTCTTCAGGGACGGACTGTGGTGTCCCGTTCGCGCCCTCAAATGGTATCTTTACAAGACGAAGCCTTTTCGCAAGTCGGATCAGCTCTTTCTGGTTTCTCGAGAGCCACTTTCGGCGGCATCTCGGGATACGATCTCCAGGTGGTTAGTCTTGGCTATCAAGGCTGCGGGCCCTGAGGCCTTGACGCCTGGCAGGGCTCCTCGTGCCCATGGTACTCACAGTGTCAGTACGTCTTGGGCTCTTTTCATCGGAGTTTCAGTTCAAGATATCTGTAAAGCAGCTTTTTGGAAGTCTCCAAGTTCTTTTTCTGCTTTTTACCTCAAAGATGTGCCCGCGGGCGAACGAGCCTTTGTGGTCGCTTCTCTGAAGGCGGCTTCGTCGTCTATTTCTCATTGAATTGATAAGTTTGCTTGGTTTTTACCACCCGGCATTAATCTGTGCTGGTCTTTAGCAAAGTAGAATAGGTAGATACGTTGATTTATTGATGTAAATCATGAAAATCAGTATTGATTTTATTATTTACGATATAAATCTACGTATCTACCTATTTTCCCTCTCTCCATCCCCAGCGCCTTTACCAAGGTGTATCCTAGGGAACTCGTGATAAGAGGAAGAGGTTACGTTGGCGGCGCTCGGACGCAAGGGTCACGGAGGGCGCCTTTGGGCGGGGGGGTATGAGCAATTTGGCGATGTGTTTTAAGTTTCGGTTATGCAATGTTGAGGTGCAACAATAGCAAAGTAGAATAGGTAGATACGTAGATTTATATCGTAAATAATAAAATCAATACTGATTTTCATGGTTTAGAAGTTTCATGATTTCATCCAATAGCTTCTGGCCTTGAAAAGATACATTTGCAGTTCATGTTTTATTCTTAATGTAGTGGTTTTAGCCAAATAGCATTCCGTACAATTTTCACGACGGTGTACGCTTTTCAGTGAAACTACTAATACCTAAAATAATACCCAATAGCGACTCTATAAATCCTATATATATTTGGCGAAGTAGATGTCGGAGTAAATGTTGCCAGGGCATGTTTTGGATCATCAATCAAGTATTTATTGTAAAACCTGTGTGTACATCTTCTGCTAGGTTACTGATCTTGAACGTCTTGAGCCTAACAACCTATACTTAGTGCCCGCCTGTGGAGAAAGGCCAGGCATAGACCTTTAACTTCAAAGAATGAGACAGGTTTTTTTTGTATGTGGTACTTTTACACTTTGACTTAATCATGAAAGAATTTGAACTATTTATTACAACTGTACATTGTAGATTTTAAGAAATCAAATTCCTGAAAATTTGAAATATGCACAGAAAAATTGAGTTTGATTTTGATAAAAAGTATAACATTTCTGCAGACTCAAAAGGTTTTAGATATTGTAAATAGAGAAATAGAGGAATAATTGTCTCCATCAATTGAGTAATATTTGCCATAATCTTTTGAGCCGATTTTGGAACATCCATTTTTTTTTAAAGTGAACAAGTACATTTTAAAGTGTTTTTTATGTACATTATGAACATGTTTCATGACGTCTTTGACTCCAGTTTGTTGTAGATTTGATTAAATAAAGTGGTATATTATTCATGTTGGGTTCCTGTTTACTGTCATGTAAAAACGAATTTAATTTGTATTGTGTAACACATCACAAATTATGCTGAAATGGCTTGATATTTGAAGGCAAATGCATCGCGCTGCACTCGTCCATTAGCTGCTATAGGGAGCAATAATAATAAAATCAATACAATTATGATAATGTATCTAGGCCTATAGGGCTTTCTGGTCATTGACTTTGGTTCATAATTAAATGTCAAAACTAATGCTGTAATCCATCGTGAAGCCTTTTTTCTGTAGCATAATTTATATTTCAGCCATATTAATCACAATAAGTGATTGAATTATGCAAGTACACATGTATATATTGTATAATCTCCATATTACATTTTTGTTGTTTTTTTTTGTCAAAAAAATGCAATTTTTTGAATAAATAATCTGTAGATACATGTATCTATGACTTTTTAACCTGGTATATCCTCTTCATAATTATATTTGGAGTGTAGAAATTGTGCTACGGTATTACTCAACATGTATACTTCTACTGTCAAGTTTTATTTTTTGATAATGATATATTTATTTTTGCCAAGTGTGTGCTAAGAACAGGGGCCAGACTCGACTAGCACATGTGCTATTATTTGGCTCCTTTTCATCACCTTCTATATTCTATGAGAAAAGACATATGTCTAGCATATCAATACTTTGTTAGGTTTTTCTTTAATATGATCTATAATATTCATTTATGAACATGTACCATTCACGATGTATTCAAATGTTTAATCACTGATGTTATTGATGATGAATAAATAAAATCAAATCAAATCAAATCAAATCAAATCAAATCCCAGTTTTGCCAATGAATCTGCACAAAGGACAATAAAAACAAACTTCATGTACATGTACATGTCCACCAATCTCTCTCTCTCTCTCTCTCTCTCTCTCCCTCTCTTTGTCTCTTTTTCTTTCTTTGTTGCTCCTGTTTGTATCATTGAAAATCTTTTCTATCTAATTAGTGCTGCTTTTCATTAGCCTGTATGTACACTGTAAGTTTGAGTAGCAATGTATATAATGTCAACTCCTTGATGTGATTATCCATTGACTCGAGCGTACATCTGGTACATTGTAGGAGGACTAGGAGGCAGAGCTGGCCACTCGCCTTTGTTTATGTTTGGGCTGGTGTAATAACATCAACACAATTTGACCATGTAAATGGAGCTCTTTGCTTGGCCAGTCAGCTAGCTACCCAGCCCGCCCGCTACCCCTGAGTGGGTGCTGGTCACTAATATCTAGAGTAGATCTAAAGCAACCTGCTTTGTAGTGACAGAGTTGATTAGATATGAATATTTAACCCTTCTTCTGCTCTTAGAAGGTGTGTACTACAATATACCCATTGCTTTGGTGTGATGTAGATGGGGTTCTATAAATATCATAGATTAGGGAATAGGGTTGTGACCAAAAAACAATGGTAAGAAGAGGTGAATGAATACACATGTAAAATGCAGTTTTTACATTGTACACTGTATCCACATATCTATATACAGCATGTGGCCTACAATGTAATAAGATGTGTAACCAGGGGGGGGGGGGGGGGGGGGGTGTTTCATAAAGCTGTTTGTAAAGTTACGCATGACTTTACGAACGACTTGTATATGAAAAGCCAAATGGGATGCTCAATCATTATTGATTATTATTTATTAAGTTGAACTGTGCAGATGTAGATTAACATTCTTTTTATAACAACCATTTTTAATGCAAAATATATTTTTTGCCATAATTTAATTGAGGTTATTGGAAATATCAGAAAAAACTTTGGGCATCCTATCTGGCACTTCATATACAAGTCGTTCGTAAAGTCATGCGTAACTTTACGAACTCTTTATGAAACACCCCCCTGGTATATGTACATGTGCTTGTAGGTCATAAATCAAGGAATTGAAACACTTGACATGATAGGGAACTTGTTTGAACACATGCTCTTCATTAACATTTTCATCAAGCTGTGCGTTTTTTCAAGGGGTTCTTTAAAAAGAAAAGGTATGCTATGTCAGATTGTAATGAAAACAATACATGTACATTGTAAAAGGACAAATTAGCCTATTACATATCAATTTGAAATTTAACATGAAGCAATAATCCTCCCAAAAATACATCCTGTTGAAAATTGATCTAACTTGATTTGTTTAACATTACTTTTTAAAATCATCAATTCATTAACATTCTGGTGAATAAATTTTTGCATTACATCCATTATCAATTCCTCAGGTCTATGCGCCATTGACATTCAATATTTCCCACTGTGAAATTCCCTTTGTGAAATCCTTCTTCTTCCTGTACTTTGAATCTTTGATACATATTTTCTGCAAAATTTCCCATTAACAATGGCAAAGTTTCTTTGGTATGAGTCATCGCATGTTCAATTGTCCATGGCTTGTTCTGTGACCTCAAAAGGTGCTATAAATGTTAACATGTGCTTGCATATACTTGAACGTGGTGAAGTACTAATGATTTTCGTTCAGGGGATTGCCTTTTTACACTGCTAGGTGATAAAGGAATGTTAAGTAAATTTGCCACACCCTCTATCCAGGCCCTAGTGTTTGTAGAAAGGAATTATATATTCAGAATTTCAGGCTACCCCCCCCCCCCCAAAAAAAAAAAAAATAAATAAATAAATTATAATGATGATTTTGTAAGCAGCTTATTTTTATCGGTTACATGTATCTACTGGGTAAAGTATGTTTGAAGTTTGTGCATATAGTGTAGTTATACATGTATGTATGTACATGTATACAGTTTTATCTGAATCATGCAAACACTTATCAAGGGCCATTGATAACTGATTTTATATCAAAAATAAGCATTTTATTTGGGTATCAATTTTGCAGACTATAATAAAAAAAGGCATAATCTCATCTTGTTGAGGTTAGGTCAAGCAACCCCAGGATAACTAGGAGTGCATTGATTTACCACCTTGGTGTGGCTGCAATATGACTAAATTAGGCAGGGCATCATGGAAATGAAATTGGGTAAGGGCTAATTACGTTAAGGGTAACCATCTTATGGAAATTTCATCCTGTTTGCTAATGATTGTAAATATATAGAGGATGGATATGGTACTGTCATATTTTGTTTCTGAATAATATAGTGAACCTTTTCCTCAGGAGAAGAAAAAAAAGTGGCTTATGCCAATTTGATGATGATCTGCCCAAAGTCCAATTGTCCTACTTATTTTGTTGATTTACAATGGTTTGTGATTTCTCCATTTAAGTTCATGCATAAGTGTTTGTAAACTAATGGAAATGGAAGAGGAAATTATTTATACCATAACTGCAGGAAATATACTTTTTGAATGCTCCAATGAATATTGACATGAAAATAGTATGATATGGATCAGTACTTATTTTCACACTTCCATGAGCCCTCACAAGAATAGTCATTATTGACAGCATGGAATTAGGTTTCTGCATGTATGAGAATATTTATCACAACAGATAATGAATTTTGTTTGTACATACCTTTTAATTATCTAATTAATAAAGTTATTTATTTTGGGATTGGGATAGAATCTGGATTGAAAAACCAGGATTACACACTGTGATGTACGTTGTACCGCCAAAATATGTACAGCATTGCAAACTTTCCAGGATTACTTCAAGATTTTCTATCAAACCAATTCTGTTTTAACTGCATGCACATGAATTTCTAGGACAGACTGCTTCAGTTGCCCGCATGAATTTAAGCAGGCTTTTAATCAAAGATGCACCCAAGAGTCTCTTCTGATTGAGGAGCTGTCAAAAAAAGGGGAGGGAAGAGAAGAGAAGAGGAGAGGAGAGGAGAGGAGAGGAGAGGAGAGGAGAGGAGAGGAGAGGAGAGGAGAGAAAAGAAGAGAGAAGAAAAGAGGAGGGGTGATGAGGAGGATGTGTGCTTGTTATATGGATGAAGGACTGATGAGATAATTTAGAGATGAAATCAGGCCAGAGACACAATTCGTCTGTTGCTCTCCAGATGTCAGCTCAGCTAGCCTCTCCAGTTTGTTGAACTTGCATACCTGTCCCAACTGAACCATCTCCTGCCATGCTTTGAGTGAAGTTCAGATTCAAATTCAAATGTTTTTATCAATTGGCTTGTAATTTCTCTGTGTTCTACCCTTTTACATTGGTGTTGCCAAAATGAATTGATGAACAAAAAAATACAAAATCTACACGTTGATCCTGTTGAAAGATCCTGAAACTGTATTACCTCGTAGGGATTAAAATAAAGATGATTCTGCTTTCTTTTTTTTCAGCCAATCTCAACCTAAGTGTAAATGTGTGTGACTGCTTCACACATGTTATTTGTATAGAAATGCATGTACATGTACAGTACATATACATGTGAAAAGCGCACAAGTATACAAGATGATTTGATAAGCTTAACTTTGATAATCGTCATTATAGGATTGATAGTGTCTGTAGCAAAGGAAAACTGCACATATACATACCAAAGATGACTATTTTCCAGTTACCCAACTGGATGTTGGCAAGCACATGCACATGCAGACTATACTCCTGAACATGCTCATGCTGTCTTTTTATCCACAAGCTGTATAATGAGATTTAAAAATGATTGCTGTAAACCGCATTTCCTGAGGCATTGCAGTAAGCATCCTTTTCATCTTGCCACATTCCTTCTTTTTTCTGAAATAAATTCTGCTCATAATCGAGAGGATTTTCTTTTTTAATTTCAAGAAAGTTCCTTGTAGATTTGCACTTTCCCAGTTGGATACATAGGTGAGTGCACTTTTAAGTTTCAGTCTTTTGGAAAAGAAGATGAAATTGGTCAGAGATGTTGCAAAGAGCTTAATAGTAAACATATTTTTACCACCATGCACTATTCTAAAATATTGCTATTTAAGATACCAGACCGTTGCATTAGTGAAATATAATGAAATAATGCCATTTAAAGGTAAGACAATAAGCAGGATGGATGATTTTCCATTCGTGAAAGGGAAAGATTAGGAGAGATTAAAACATGGCAATTATATGCAGCACAAGAAAAAATGAAAAATAGAGGATAGACTCTAATGAACATGTATATACATTAATTGTAAATAAAGTAGAATTTAAACTGCATGTTCACTGTATAAGAATCAATAAATAAAAAACTATTTCTGAAATGGCCTAAAACAGCCAAAAAAATACACGGGGTCGGAGGGCGGATTCGCCCTGGAAACACCATAAACAGCCCCCGAAATAGGCTCAAAATCCGATTTCGGGGGCGACATCAAAAAGTGAAATGATCTCAAATCGCCCCCTAACGATTACGAGCGGCCGCGCGCTCTCTTCTAGCTTCGTATTCATTGTGTGCGCTGAATCTCTGTGTAAAATTGTATACACAAAAATCGGTCGTAAAGAAACTCGAATCATATTCCATACCTTACCTGGCTTACCATGTCGTACGCAAGTAAGCCAAAACAGGTACATTTTCGCAGTTGCGAGAGATCGAGACAGAGCGTAGGGGTCGAGTTTTTGGTGGTCGATTTTGTTTTGGTAGATTAATATTATTAGCGGAACCTAGACCACTAAACATCGCTAAAACTGCAATCAATTTCCATCACGAATTCACGATTGCCGCTATTTTATAAAGTTTCCATAAATAGAGGTATGAAATTAAATCCTATTTTGTGATTATTCTCGCCATGTTTTCGTAATTTTGATAATCATTTCTTCAAAGTAAAGAAAATCAGACAAAATCACCGTGACTGACACGCATACAATACAGTGCATTGCCGCTGTGCGGCGTGTGTGAGTTGATTTGAGCTGAGCTGAGCTAGCTCGCTAGTAACTCCGGGAAGCTCCAACACCGGCGCGGCCGCTGCGGCTGCGGCGGCGGTGTTTCATGGAGCTTCCCGGAGCTGAGTTAGCTCGCTAGCTGAGCTCGAGTCGAAAAGATTTGACACTTTGGAATTGTTATCTGTTGGTTTGCATCATTATTGCCGCGATTTCAATATAGTTACGTGAATAGATGTACGAAACCTGAGCTTAGAATTAGTAAAAGTATTACTAATGTCTATGTTTTTAAACAACTGTCTGATTTTCTTGTGAAAATTTTATTTTGAAAAAAGATTATCGAAATTCATGGCCAGAAATAATCACAATCTGGGGTCTATTATGTTACAGTTCTTGCATCAAATCAATGCATGAAAACTTAGTTATTGAACTAGAAAAAGGGGTTTCTTTTTTAATAGGCAATTATGAAGCAGGAAGCCCGAAACCTTAGCCTACTAAACAAATCTTAACAAACTGTAGACCTATCCTTTTATGAATTAATGAAAAAGTAGCCCCAGAAAGAGAGCCCCCGAAAGGTGAAAAAGTAGCCCCAGAAAATTTCTCAAAAATTTGAAATGGAGCCCCCGAAATGAAAAACTTAATTTTTTGCCTGGCCTAAAACAACACAAATAATTCACATTTCTTTATATGATACATAATACATACTATAATTTTCTGTATAAAAAGGTAATGTAATACAACTCACACTGTATATGCAGACTTGTAGGCCTATACAAGCCAACAAGTCAAAGAGATCACTTTATTCAAATTTTTACCGTACGTGAATATCTTTCATAAAGTTTACAATGGATAATTTAAAAAAAATTGTCATGGCAATAACAACTAGATTATTTATGCAAACCTTATCTGGATCGGGGTATTTTAAAAGAAATATATAAAAAAGGAAATCTCTGCCCACTCAGAGAAGATTTAACTGTGAAATTGATGACATTTTCATTCATTTTGTTAATATGAAGCTATCTGTTTGACTCTATAATATACTTGTACACAAATATTGCCGAGGTACATTGGCATGTATGTGTTGTTTTGTGAAAGAAAAGACTATATATGTGAATATACTCTTGGAGATACGATGTTCATGGAGTATTGAAGCTTAATTTCTAATATTCATTAAAACTAATGGAGCTTTTATCAGACATGCATTATCATAACAAAGGGTCACTAATGTGTTTTGGATCACCAAGTACTCAATTTGCTGAAGTTTTGCTTTCGATTCCTTTATTGTTCCTTCTCTGTTCATGTACATGGTTTAATTTATCATTGTCATGAGACATGTAACTTTTGTTTGAGCATTAAAGATGGACAATGAAAGGGAAAAAAGGAAGTGGAATAGAATATGATTATTGTGGATATATTCTTTATAATTTCTTGTATTTGCAAGGGTTTTGTTTTCGCAAATTTGGCGCATTGTAGGGGCATGAATTTCATAACACATGTAAATGGCTAGCAAATATTCTTGCATGTAGCTTGTGTTAATAACTGAGAACAACGCCAACTCACAAAGAGTCTCTTCCTATTATCTGTAACATCTGCATCATCTGAAATTCTGAATGTAGGAGTAAAACCATCTTGAGGATCATAGTTGATATCTCAATGTTCAAATGTTCAAGCGTGATCCGGGCTTCTATTTGTCCAGGTTATCGGTTAGGGTTAGGATGGCGACTGGTGATTTGGTTTAATGATAAGTTTAGGGTTATGGTTGGGTAGCGTTTTGGTTCCAGGGTTGAAGTAAAGGATTTAGTTAGCATGAGCATGGACCTACATGCAGGTTCAGGGTGTTGAGGAAACGACTGCAATCCTCATCTGTCGTAGAGCATGCTCAGGTCATTCCTGGTCTATCACACATGACTTGGTCATTGATGGGCAGGAAGAATGTCTGTATGGATGACTGATTAATTGATTCATTGATTGGTGGATTAACATGTCACTGCAGAGACCTCCCTCTCTCAAGGATCATAGTCAACATTACATCGCTCTTAATGACACTAATTGCTCACTAATTGGTACATATTTCATGGCCGGGCAAAGATGGAGGTAACATTGTTGCCCTACTTTGATGGAAGGAGCCAAGTGAATATAGATTTCTGATGATCGAAAACTGAATGTGCCCCTAGCAGTAGGTTAGTCATCCATAGCTAATTCCTTCAGATGTAATATTACATGGACATCTTTGTTTGGAGAGTAGATTTTGGATCTTTTATTGTCTGATTTTTGTTAGTCCTATCCAGAAGAATAAGACTGAATGCATGCATTGTATTTATGGAAAGTAAACACAATTTCATGTACATATCATTATCGAACTGGCCATCATACAGAGAATAAACCTTTAAATATATATATATTGAGGAAATGAAGACAAAGGAGAATATTGGGCTTGGACTTAATATCATGTCAATACTTATCCATGTATAATAATATCAAAGCATATCTTTGAATACATCATGAATGTACATGTTCTCATTTTCTCACAGTGTGAAATGCATGAAATTCAGTACATTAAAACACAAATCATGCGCCTGTGACATGCATAGATTTGCTCTCTCAGTGCAGTTGCGTGTATACTAATTGCACAGTTCGCACCAGTGCAGGATTTCATCCCGAACTGGCATGCAAATATACACACGTCCATTGTGGTAAGTCCCACCGTGCCTGCTCGGAAGTCCCCTTTTGTTACATTTATCCCCATTCCCGGGGCCAACGGTCATTGGTAAAGACCTGAACCCATACAACAGCATGTCAATGCAAACATGCTCTTTAGCCTCATGTTACACCGCCAATGGATGACTCACACCAGATTCAAAATTAAAATCAATATCTCATCTTCAGTTTGTGGACAGATTGATACATTTTCCTAAGTCTTCTAACCCAAATGCATACTAAACATGCCACATGGATGTGGTGGTGTATGGTTTCAGAGGAAACTCAACAGACTTGTAGCAATTTGTTGAATGGAGAGCAAAGTAATTTATACTGAGGTTAAATCCATTATGTACCTTAGGGAGGTATACTGTCAGCCATTTGTGTTTACATGATAAAGATTAATGCATGCTTCATACATGTACATGGACAAACCTATTGAACAGAAGACAGAATAATGATTTGGCTTCTCAGATAAAAAGACAACAGCTTAGGATTTTGTTGTGCAATATTATGATCAAACGAGCCGTATGTCTGAGCTTTTATCTGTGGCAAGGACTTTGTGGATAGATGTTTCTTTATCGGAAGGGAGGAATGAAATATATGTTTATAAGATATACATCACTTTTGTTGATAATTATCCAAATAGAAGACTTTCAGTTTCATGTAAAAAAAATCTTTTAGCTTCTTGAATAGGAATAACAAATAAGAAATATTAGTATTTTCATTACAGAGCTTCTTATGCTAAATGTACATGGATTATGTACATGGAGGCGACTTCTATAGTGTGCCTTTGACGGTTTTCAAAATTAATTTCACACACATTGGTTGACATGTATTCTGTCATCTTAGTGTTGACTTGTTGCATTCACTTTCATATTGGTACCCTTGATTTGCTTTAGGTTTCCTGTCTACCTTGTCAATCTTAACATCCACATAGATGAAAAAATAATGATTTTTGTTTCTGTGTTGGGAAGAATTATCTACAGGGACATTTTTTTTAATATACTGTATGAACAAATTGATTAATGACTTGTTTGGTTGTTGAGAAGATCCCTTGTTTTGTTGATAAATGTTATGATTAACACTTTCATTTTGCCGTAAAGTTTCTTGTACAGAAAAACTGTAGAGATAGGTATTCTCATGAAAGTACTGTTAATCCTGTATTCTGCCTATGTTAGTTTTCACATTAATTTCACACACATATTTGTTGACATATGACTTGTCTTCAACTCTTCATATTTGCAGTCATTCCATTGATTTCATTTAAGATTTTTGTCTCCCTTGTCAAGCTCGTTTATCAAACATATGAAAAAAGAAAAGTCAGAAATATCGATATTTGAAGTTGACAGACTTCAGAGATTCAGCGGAAATCAATACAATCATTTTCCCATCAACTTCATGAAGAAAAAAATAAATACATTTTACAAAATGATGTCATAGACAAAGTCAATGGCATTTTCTCAGAGATTTATCCACAAATAATGATGTTTATAGGTAGTGCTGTAACATCACGGATATCTCCAATTCCGTTTAACCGCCAGTCAAAACCGGACGGTTTTCGGTTAAACGATAAATAAAAAAATTAATTAAAAAAAAAAAAAAAAAAAAAAAATTGACCGAGCGGGAAGGACTTTCATTTAACTGCGAGGTGCATTTGAAGGCGCCAATTTGTCACAAATAATAGTAACAATGTCGTTTTTAGAAGAATGTGTAAGATCATTAATGTAAATTAAAAACAGTAGAGGAACTAGGATAGAACCTTGTGGTACGCCGTGTGTAATATTTGGATGAATTATTATTATAAACTACATATTGAGATCTATTACAAAGATTACTTTCAAACCAAGATGACAGACAAATTGGAGTGTTGTTCTAGTTTTGGAGTGGTGAGTCAACACACAGATTACTGAGCTGGGAGACATTGCCAGGCATAGTGCCAGGTGAAGGGGCATAAATCGAAACTTACAACAAAAAATAATAAAAAATAATAAAAAATAAAAAAAAATAAAAAAAACGGGAAAACGAAACCGTCCAATTAAAAACGGAATCCGCCATAGGCGGTCGGATACCGGACGGTTAAACGTTTGACTACAGCACTAGTTTATAGATATTGGGAGGATTGTATTTTTAACCCAGTCGCACCCAACCAACCATTCAAGCCATATTCAAGTTCATTTTATTTTGACTACTAAATACATGTATTGCAGCTCACATACATGTATAGAAATTAACAACATACAAATGACATGCAATTATTTGCGGAACATTAAAAAAAAAATTATGAGTGTATAAAAGATGTTACAGGTCTGCTTCTTCTAATTGAAACTATTTTCTTTCAAAATGAATCTAAACCATATACAATGTAGCTGTCTACATTACGCATTGATACTGTAGCAGACTTTATGCTCTCCAGTCTCGATCCAGACTGATTGATTGTAGGAATGAAGTGAAAACAAGGTCCTTCGGGTACCTAAGACCATCAATCGTCACATTTCAGTTGGAGCAGCATTTAAACTAATAACTACAAATTGGGGTTCTGAAGATCCAATTGAAGTAAGGAGATCTGTGTCAACATACCCTCCTCGTATCACATTCTGTTACATGCAAAGTGAACAGGAGAGGGATTGTAAGTGCCAATAGACTGAGATTCGCTCCTGACCGGTCTGGATAAGATGAAACTCCTGGAAGGATATATACCCATCTTCATATTAAAGACAGCAAGGCAGAAAATGAAAGACAAAGAACATATTGCATGTGTACATGTACATCGTACATTTTAAATGAGTATATGAAATTGATACTGTGATAGATTTTTTTCTTCTTTTGGAAATTAAACTGATAATAAAGTAGGCCTATATACTTTATGGTATTGCCATTTCTTTGGCCCCTCACGTACGCTTTCATATACACACATATGCAACTTACCAAAGATATGTCTTTGCTGTATATTATGTACTGTAGGCGAACTATAAGATATCATGTAGCCACACATGTTTGTGAGTTTCTCTTAATTTTGAGATACTTCTCTATCCATTGCAATATAAACCAACAGCATTTGTGGACCAGTACTGCTTGCTAATGTATGTTTAGAAATATATACAGGATATGAAACTAATGTATGAATAAATACTTTCTTTCCATTCAAATAAACTCGGCCCATGCCTTTGAGCAGAATCATAGAGGCCGATAGACCTATACTGCTATTTATACCTATTTGTAGGTAAGTCGTCATAATTCCATTTGCAGGGAATAATCATCATTAAAGATGGAAATCCGCCATTCCATTTCCCATGTTTGGTGAAATTACAGCTTCCAAAAATGCATGGTATGGCTGTAAATCTCCTCTGCTTTATGCTGTACATCTAGGAAGAATGCAGTAGCTCCCAAGTGCATTTGTCAGTGCAGCGATGGGCCTGTTCACATCACTCAAAATGATCGTGAAGGATCAAGTCCAATGGTTTAAATAGTCTTGTGTGAGGGCTCAGCTGAACAGTGCATTTTGCGTCTCTATTAAATCCACGTCTAATTTGAATTTAGGACATGAGCCTACATGTAGATGTAGATTATCCCACCCCAAGTCATATAATAAGTATAACTCTTGCTCATGACAGAGTCCATACCATATAAATTTATCACCAACCAATATTTTTCAGGTATAATAAAAGATTGTCACATATTTATAATATTTTTATTTTATTTACTGTTTCAGTTTCATACATATCTAGGGAAACATTGAATCCCTGTAATTAATTTACACTGTATGTTATCACATTATTATTCAAATGTATTTTAAACATTTCATCTAACCCTGATCCCCTTTAGGCTTTAGTCATTGAAAAATAAAATAATTTAATTTCATTTATTATTGTTGCTGTTGTTTTATTATTCTTTTTATTATTTTATTATCAATTTTTGCAAAAATTGATTATTAACATTTGCAAAATTCATAGTGAGAACCATTCTGCTATATAGATGTAAATTGCACAAGTAAAGGATATGTGTGGTTGTGTAGATTCGTGCTTAGCTGTGAAACATGGTGTTTACAGTGAGTATACAGCTAGCCGGGCTTGCAGGCCATTGACCTACCCCATTAGGACAGCCTGATTGAATATTCAGTGGTTAAAATTGCCATTGTTGGTAAACGAGGGAATTAGCATTCATATTTCGTGGCCCCAGGTACATTCGATATGCACAACCGTTTTGCTTTATGAGAGATGGGTATAGAGAGTTTTTTTTTCAGATGCATTGTGTCTGATAGGAAGTCATTTATATCTGACATTGATGATCAATGGGCTTTTAAAGAGAAGTAGGATAAAGATTAACCATACTGGGAGAGGAGGATTATGAGCATTGTACCACTACCTAATTAACAAAGCATTCCTTTTTTTCAAAAAGAGCCTATAGAATGGCTAAAAAAAAAAAAATATTCTGTTTCAAAAGCAAAAAATGTAATGGTAATGTTATACTTTTGTGAGATCTTTTTATCGCTGTGTTTGTGATGATGTTTAATGAGCCATAATCATCTAGCATAAATCATATTTCCCATATATACAATGATAGCTGTAATCCAACATCTATTTTGTGATGTATCAAATTTTTTTACCGAAAGTTCATTATCTTAAACTGAATTTCAATTTTTACCAGTCTAAATAAGATTTATTCATATTCTAATATATTTACTACAGGCCTTAAATTAATCGACGGCCATCGACGGCCAGGCCGTCGATGCCCCTATGACTGGCCGTGGTGCCCTCCCCAAAAAAGATAAATTCACGGCCAAAAAGGCCGTGCCCTTTTTTTCCAACTGGCCGTCGTGCCTTTTTTTCCAACTGGACGTGCCCTTTTTTTGAAATTTGCGCTCATAAAACCACCAATTGCGCCCATAATCATCTAAAACTAGACGGCAAGGCGCAAGTGTTTTCCGTGAAAATGCGCCCATAAATTATTAGAACAGTAAAAATACACGAATCACGAACAGTTTGCCGCCCACGAGCTCTCTTCTAGCTTTGTATTTAGTGCTTTAATAAGGCGCAAGTGCCGTGAAAATGCGCCCTTTGTTATTATATAGGCAATGCGCTAGCGCACGTACGTACGTTCATGCGATCGCTTGATATGATATGGTGCATGCTGTTGACGCACGCACGTACGTAGAATTTACGTACAAATCGAAGGCCAGGATCAAGAAAACAAATCGTCAAATGGAGAAATAAACAAGCATTCAAATAGTCATTAGAGATCTGTCGAGGTTTGTTTGTAGGTCTAGTTTATTATTTTATCTCAAATAGAATTTAGAATTATCTTATTAATAAGTTAAGAACACCTACGATGTTGTCGATTGTAGTTACTCTCATTTTGCCACCAGCCGACCTAGCTTCAAAAAGTTACCCCGCCAGCTTCCCAAGACGAACGTTTCGCGTCCCGGTAAAATTACGCGCTATCTCCGAGGGTGCATCGGTTTCGCTGGCAAACTTCCAGCCCGACAGCTTCCCACCAAAAGTGGCGAGAGTGTGTGTGCGAGGTATGATTTTGGTTTCGTGAACGCAACTGAGCTGAGCGTGTCACTTTCAGCTGTCGAATGTCTAATGACATTTTTACATCTTATTTCATTAGTTAGGCCTATTTAGACCTTTCTATACAACAGTTAAAAAGATAATTTCTTCAAATTTGCTCCTACTACCGAGAGTGTGGCGGAAGGTTTGTGTGTGAGGTGCGATTTCGATTTGGGATACCCGGCCCGGCCCGGTAAACTTGCCAAGTCCTTCTGACTCTCGATGTTTGTGAAATTGACAATTTATTTATTCATTTGCTCATCAATATTTTTAGTTACTTTAAAATACTGTTTAATGTGCAAGTTTGATGTTCTTAATCAATCTTTCCTGTTCACATTGTTAAGATTAAAAAGTTATTAAATTGATCGTTCTATTCACATTATGAAATTAACATTGTAGACTCTCTTTGAACTTATGATTAGGTCTAGATAAGGGGCCTCTCCGTTTTTGGAAAATTGCCCATTGCTCTGGTAAATTCCCGTGGGCAAGGGGCAACTTAAAAAAAAAATTGCCCCTTGCTCCTGGCTGCTAAATCTAAGGCTTGCGGGCCGCCGCCTTGTTTGTATGTACCGTAGACCTCTATACATTCTGTGAAGAAGCTGGTGCTAAAAGTCATGGGAAATTGATCCCGCACAAGTTTCATAAAATACACATGACATCTAACAAAAATAGAATCAATTTTTTTGGCCTCATACTCGATGCCCTTTTTGTAAAATATTTTGGCCTCGATGCCCTTTTTGTAAAAATATTTTGGCCTTGGTGCCCTTAAAAATATGAGGTACTCAAGGCCAAACTGGCCTTGCCCTAAAAATGACGAAATTTAAGGCCTGTTACTATGTATGTACATGTATCTGTATTTCTAACCATCCATATTTCCATAACCTTTTCAAGCCAACAAATAATGAGGACAAGACAACTCTTTCTTACTTCACTCTTTTATTTTATGTACGCTTGCTCTCTCTCTCCATTATCTCTTGCCTAGCCCATATCTCCTGCATACATGTACCTGTACCAATCTCTATTCTGATGTTGATTTGCCAGGTAATGCAAGAATGAGCTGTACCTGCAAATTGCCCTAGTCCATTTTCTTTTCCATCAATTGATATCACATAGACAGGTGTACTCTTCATCTCTCCAAAGATTCAATCCATGTATGTCCATTTGTTATCTTCTGCAGGAAAGGCAAGACAAATTGTACCTAAGGAGGAGGAACGTCCACCCACCCCGCCCCCAAAGCCCAAGGATCTCCCGCAAAGGTCATCGTCTACTTCAAGTGCAAGTGACATTAAAGGTATGGACAGAACTCCTCAGAGACCACAGTATGCATCGTCTGGTGAGGGTTAGAAGGACGTTAACCCCATGTCAGGGTGTAGTAGTTAGGGCCTTCTTCTACTCAATAGATGACATGGTGTATTTAATTACCAGGGGGAACATGGACTATACATCATTAGATAGAGCTGGAGAAAAGAGATCTGCAGAGAGTACAGTTGATGAATAATGTAGAACGTTACAAAGGCATCATGTTTCATATTAAAGACTGTATAAAGATTTAATTAAAGAGCACAAGTGCTCAATGAAATAAGTGTTACATGCACTGCTACCTTGAAAGTAGAAATGTTATATACGGCAGGTCCAGAATTTTAAAATACGGGAGAAGGGAGGGCATTTTGCACAAGTCATGCAAGACTTTTGAATTTTGCCCCCAAATTCGGGCTCATGTGTATGGTAAGTAAAATGATAAACAACACGATAAGGAATTTAGCCCCCTCCTCATCCCCCCCCCCCTTCGCCCCCCAAAAAGAGGATGCAAACAAATTCACCTTCACCTCTCTATTCAAAAATTCTCTTTTTTGTAGATAAACCAAGGAGTTGCTGCTTTCCGCATAACCCCTTTAGCCTGTGTTAATGAATACAAGCTCTGATACTGTTTTTAAAGAAAATTTCTGGTGGTCAATCTAATAACATTTTTGGATTTTATACCAAACCACATTCAAGGTGCATTTACTTCTAAATTAGTTTGAGAGAAAGCACCACATTGATTGTAAAGAGATGAATGAAATTAAGTACGTCAATGTCAATATGTTCAGCTGGTAACTAATGGCACTTTAATATTGTACATGACATTGCCAAAGAGGCAAAGACAACTAAATGCTTTCCAATTTAGATTAGCTTCAAGATTATTTTCATTCCTCTAAATCTAAGAAATAATAACATCAGCTTCGTTTTTCAACTTAATAAAAATCCTCATTATTTTGCTGATTTTCCGTCTTTGATTTATGTGGTCAAATATGTTTTGAATCAAGAGTAATTTTGGCCATGAATGATCAGTACCAAATTATATATCACTAGGAGGACCCGTGGAAAATCCACGGGATTCTAGGGGAGGGCCGGGTTTGGGGGGTTAAATAGATAGAGGCCTATGTGCTATCGAAAATAAAATTAGATTATTTTTATGTAGACAATTTTTATAATATATGCTGTTTGACCATGAATGGCGCACCGTAACAAAAACTATGTCAGGTAGGATCTCGATAAGTACGATTTATTTGCATTATTATTGTTGTGATTTCAATGTAGTTTTCATGAAAAGAGTAAAAAAGCAGCTTGGATTATGATTTTGTTGGCATTCACAAAATTTGTATAATAATTTTTAAAGTATAGATTTTACGCCAATATGTAGCAGCCAGCTGCATGCAGTGCACAAATTGACTCAACTGTGCGTGTGACTGTGAGCGTAGAATCCAGTGAACAATTTTTTTTTTTTTTCGGGGGCTCGATCTATATCAAATTTTTGGGAAATTTTCGGGGGTTACTTTTTCAACTTTAGGGGGCTCTTTTTTCTTGGGCTTATTTTTCATTAATTCATTGAAGGATAGTTTGTTTAGTTTGGTAGCGTAGTGTTACATAAAAAAAGGCGTACTTTCTACGCCGAAAGTACGCGAATTGTTTAAAACATATTAAATTGCTTAAAACCCGTGAGCCTTCGGAGGTTTGGTTCAGCCCTTTGAACCCGTGGACACCACGCCTGCACTTAACTCGCTTTGAGCTACCTAACCCCCCCCCCATACTTTGAAAAACGTTTTAATGCATTGATTTTATGCAAGAACTGTATCATAGTAAAAGTATTATGTTTTTAAACGACCATGACGACTGTCCGATTTTCTTGTGTTTAGTTTGGTAGCGTAGTGTTACAAAAAAGGCGTACTTTCTGCGTCAAGTTTCTACGCCGAAAGTACGCGAATTGTTTAAAACATATTAAATTGCTTAAAACCTGTGAGCCTTCGGGGGTTCGGTTCAGCCCTTTGAACCCGTGGACACCACGCCTGCACTCAACTCGCTTTGAGCTACCTGACCCCCCCCCCCCCCCCCCCCCCGCCCATATACTTTGGAAAACGTTTTAATGCATTGATTTTATGCAAGAACTGTATCATAGTAAAAGTATTATCATGTTTTTAAACGACCATGACGACCGTCCGATTTTCTTGTGAAAACGTTCCTTTGAAAAATGATTATCGAAATTCAGTATACAACTATGCATGGCTATAATAACTACAATCTAAGCTCAGGTTTCATACCTGTATTCACGAAACTACATTGAAATCGGGGCAATAATAGCAATTTCAAAGTGTTGTTTACTCTCCTCACACCATGTACCATGTGCACAGGCCTAGCTACTCCGGTCACCGCTACTCCAGGCTCACACACTCAGCTCCGAAATCACCGGCGATCGACAGCAGCGCTCAGCTGCAGTGCAGTGGCAATACACCACACGTGTGTACGTGTGGACTCAAGGCGTACTATCACATCTATTTGCGCTATTACTGTTGTGATTTCGATGTAGTTTTCATGAAAAGACCAATAAAACAGAAGCTTGGACTATGATTATGTTGTCATAGATCACAGAATTTTTATAATTACTTTCAGAGTAAAGATTTTACGCGAAAATAGGTCTATGGTTTGCGCCAGTTGTAGCAATCGTCTCGACTCGAATCGACTGTACTGTGTACATGCAGCGCATGTGTGTGACCTGAGCTTGTAATACACGTACACTATACTACGGGCGCCTGGTCTACAAAGAATATCCTAATGTAAGATGCCTTACTCGAGGAACGCCGCAACCGTTGCAATGAGATTTGCTACACCCGTTGACGCGAGTGAATTCTCGTCCATCGTGTGTCTCTTCGTCTCTCTTTGATAATTATACAGAGGGCGGGAGCACGCCTTGCCAACTCGCTCTCGCGGGTTCGTCGCCTCCTTGCAATCCACGACGCCCGCCGTGCTCTCGTCCGCCCGTCCTCCCCGAAACCCCGAAACCGCGTTTAACGGCATGGACGTCGATCGCGGGGTCGAGGTGGCACGCGGATCACGGGAGACAGGCCTCGTGGAATTGTGCCGCCGTCCCCGCGCCACGGCGGAGGCGGGCGGGGTCGGGGAAAGACGTTTTTGAGGAACCGTTTTGTCCCGTTTTGGACCCCCCGCGGCGATTTTGCGTATTAATAGTATAGATGTATTCATTTAGGTGTGAGTGGGAGTTCTGAGGATTTATTTCCAACCATCTGCCCTTCATCCATGACCAAACACTACCAAATTATGCATTTCTTGTTGATTATTATCCTTTCAGGTGTGAATGGGGGTTCCTGTTGAGGATTTTTCTGATATCAAGCCCCCTCCTTGCCGCCCCCTCCTGCCTTTCCTCCAGCCTCAACCCGTCCTGTTATTTTATTGTGAAGCATGTGTCCAGTCAGCCGTGACCAAACACTACCAAATTATGCATTATTATTATTTGTTGGTTATTATCCTTTCAGGTGTGAATGGGGGCTCTGTTGAGGAGTTTCCTGATATCAAGCCCCCTCCTGCCTTTCCTCCAGCCCCAGCTGCGGGTTTGAAAGGGGTCGAGACATCGAGTGTAGCCTCAATGCCAGGTACGTCATTCACGCAAGAAGCGATACTTGAACCAGAAAGAGACCAGTTGAAAATAGAAGTTGAGCTATCAGTTTCTCTGTCATATATCATTCTTTTCCGGAAATTGATTTATTCTCCCCTTTCATTTTCTCAGTTTTGAGCTTCAAAAACTATTGTGAATTGTTTGAAAAAGAAAGGAAGTGTCCATCTTAAAGGTAAAGATCAGTTCTGGTCATGCGATTGCATTGTGAAAGAAACGTTGTGGAATCAATCAGAAAAGGTTGCTCATCTAGCATATAAGTATTGGTGTGTACTGCAAGGTCCTGGAATCATCAATATTATAAGAAATTTCGCCCAGTCTTGGTAAAATTAAAAGCACTGTACACAAAAAGATGTATATGGGATTACGCGACACGTGCGTGACGCGTGCGCGATATCTATCTGGTCCAAATAGATATAATAATTTACCAAATATATCAATTAGTAAGCGGTTTCCCGGCAGAATTTGTATTATCACGTATTAGTCAAAACACATTCTTTCACATGATTGGTAATAAGGGAAGGCAACTTTATTATCACTCGCGTTCGTCCGGGTTCAGTACGATCGCGTTCCCTCCTTTGTTAGCAGAACGCGACTGTCCTTAACGCGTAAGGTACGGGGGATTAAAACCTTCTCCATTCATCGCGTACCCTCCTTTGTTTAGAGACCGCGAGCGTCCCAAATGCGTCCCCAATGAAAGGGGCAAGAATGGGGGATTATCTTACATAACATTACATAATTCTTGAGAGGAATAGGGTTTCTATTTGTCGCGCTAAGAGGGGCAAGAACTCGTTTAATCACCTTGCCAGTAAAATTCCTTCCTTCCAGCGATCGGAAGGCTTTCCCCATTTTAAATGAAATGTAAATGAAATGAAAATTGTGTGAATCGCAATCAATGCAGAGGTCCGTTGTTTGAGGTTGAGAGAGAATGGGAGAGAGAGGGAGAGAGAGGTAGAGGGACGTAGACATGCATGTTTTGTTCTTTGAAATATTTACTCTACGAGACTATTATGTATTTTTTATATGTCATCTATTTTGGACGTTTAGTCTTATGAAAACTGATTTTGAATGAATGATACTACGCCGCGGCCGCCTTGTAGCGACCAGCAGCGCTAGAACAATTTCTAATTTCTCATTGAACCATGGGAAGGGTAATAGACATTCTGATATTTCTATCGATCTTTTCGTGGGTACAATGAAAAGGCACAAATGAAGTAGAAAGTTGGATTGATAACCGTATCTTGGAAATGTTGTATAATCAACACCCAAGTTCAGACAGGCCGCGATATTTACGATTGTCCGCCTTTGTTCTGAGACCGCCGACTTGTGGCGGGAATGTCATAATAAATCTGTCATTATTTGTATGTCGTTGTTGCGACTGGACAATGGTGAGGAGAATTTTTGTTCTGATAACAAAAACAGATCCAACAATTCCCCTTTTTAATTCGGGTAATACACCTTGAAACTCTCTCTCTCTCTCTCTCGATAGTAGTAAATCCATTTGTATCTCAAATCAACACTATTTCCTTTTCTTATCTGTTATCTTTCTCTCCAGGCCCTCTCTACGACCCTTTTTTTTGTTAGCCCTCTCTCTCTCATCCAGTCACCTTTCTAATCTCTCTCTACCACTATCTCTCTACCACGTACTATCTCTCTTTCTTTAATCAACACTTTCTTTAGCTATAGTGCGTCCCATGAGAAAACGAAACGGAGAATTATCGATGTTTTATGATAACTTAACCAAAATTATAATAAATAAATGACACATATTTGTACAGGAATAACAAAGTTCCGTTTGTTTAAAGTAATGCTTGCATTTCCATTATTTCCATAACTCCTTATATCAGATGAAAGAAGAGGATCTAAGCTTTACCAATATGTGTCATTTATTAATTATAACTATGATTAAGTTATGATAAAACATCGACAATTCTCGGCTTCGCGTTTTCTGAGGCGCACTGTATAGGTCGATTGCTTATCTGAAATGAGGCGTCATGTCAATCAACACCAAAGTTCCAAAACATCGCGTATATTTAACATCGTTACGGGCCTTCGTAATGCACACCCTCCCCAATTTAAATGCAATTCCGAGAAAAAAAAATATGATAAAATTAAGTTTGTATTTAATTGAAGAAAAGAAAAAGAAAACAAGAATAATTTAAAAGAGATGGAATTACAAAATTAGAGGGGGCAGATAAGGTAGGTGAAGGAAAAAATATTGAATTTCAAGATAAAGAAATCGGGAGATGTATTAAAGAATGAATTCGCAGTCTTGAACACAATTCAAATGTCTAATTTCAATGAAATTCTGAAAAAACGATATAATAACGTTATCATATTATAGGCCAAATAAAAAAAAAACATGTTTAGCGTCCTGTTTTTTCGAAAAATAGGAAGGAGGCCCTTTTTTTCCCTTTCAAAATGGCCGCTCGGTACATTTTGCCCTGACAGTCGGGCTATTTTTCAAGATGGTTTTCTTTTTAAAAAAATTCAACAAAAAAATCATTAAAAAATCAACAACAACAACAAAACAAAAAAAAAAAAAAATAGGAGGCGGCCCCCCCCCCCCCCCCCCCCCCCCCCAAAGGAAGCGGGCGGGGACGCTAAACATGTATATTTTTTTACATGGCCTTAATCATTATAAAAAACAAAATCTAAGAGATGGAATTACAAAATTAGATGAAGTAAGTGATGAACAGGGGCGTAGGCAGGATTTTTTCGCAGGGGGGGGGGGGGGTTAAATTTCGCCGAAAATTTTGCAATGACAGGCGGGGGGGGGGGGGGGGTAAGAGCACATTTTTTTTGTGTGTGTCCAGGATTTGATGTTTTTGGGGTCACCCATAAGCACACACAAAAAACAAATGAGAAGGGGTGGGGGTACCCCCCTCCCCCTCACTGCGTACGCGCCTGGTGATGAAGATATAAATAAAGAAGTATTAGAGTTCAAGAAGAAAGGATCGGGAGACGGAAAGATGGCAGCTGCAGGTAAAAAGGGCGACTAAATAAATCAAGAAAAGGGAAAAGTAAAACCAACAGGAAGGCAAAGATAGATCCACAACTTCACTTGACTCATTCTGGACACGTTGGAACTTAACATTTCATCACTATCTGTTATTTATTTGAGAAACCAACTACTACTACCAACTACGAGTGAGCAATCACTCATCACGTGGCCTTGGTCGATGATACATAATACAGACATAATCCAATCTTATCAAAATGTTAATGTCTCCCCTTTGTTCAGCTCCGATCCCTTCTTGGCGGCCTAGCCCTTTCATGTTTGCGCGCTCTCCATCAGACATTCCCCTCTCTTTCTCTCTCTCTCTTGCGCTGTCTCTTTCGTGAAGTTATCTCCTCCTCCTCCCCCCCCCCCCCCCCCCCCTTGAAAAGATAAGCGTGGGAAAACCTCTCTCTCGCTCTCTTCTCTGTCACATTCACTTGAGGTCATTCACTCGGCCCATAAATGGCTTTGTTTTTGTTTACATTAGCTCAGAGGCGGCTTCACAAGTCATGAACGAACTGACTAGTATGTCTGGTTACTAAGCAACTATGCAGTCAATCAAAATGTTCAAATTCATTTGTGGCTTCATGTTTTCATATCGGGCAATAAAAAAAGCTCCAAATTATGATATTTAACAATCATTTTTAACATAAGTATGATATAGTGAGATCCTACTCAAACTCGTGAATTTCTCATTTTTAAAGAACAATTTCCAGCAAATTACAAATATGAACTGGCCATGTTTAATGACGCGGGCGTACAAACACGTCGACAGCTCTTCAGAGTTGTCTCGGAGTCGACGGGTGTATATGTCATTTTGAGACGGAGAATTTATTTTACTCGAATATAAAGTAAAAGACTTAAAGAAATTTGAGTACTGCAATTTTTGTGAAAATAAGAAAATGCAATATTGTTTTTAATATAAGGAAAATAATTACAGCTTTAAATACATGACTTGGTCTAGCTCGATAAAAATCCAAACTATGATCATATTCATTTTTTTTTCTTCGTAACATTGGATAACAAATATAAATATTGATAATTTAGATTATTTAGTGCAAGGGTAAATATGACAATGACTCGGAACATAATACAGGGATAACATAATCAAATTACTCTAAATACTTGTAAACGTTTTTTTTTTTTTTTTTTAGGGGGGCGGGGTCAAATTTTCCCTCGTGTCGCGCCACGCCTTTTTAATTTCTTGGCGAGAGGCCTGATTATGCATAGAATAAAAAAAATCAACAAAAGGGCAAAGTAAAACAACAGGGAGGCAAAGTTACATATCTACATCTTCACTTGTAAGGTACTAGACTACATGCATGCAATGTAAATCCTTATTTTTATTTCTATATTTATTTTGTAAAAACACTGAATTTTCTGCTGTGACTTTACATAAAACTCAAGAGCTGCCAAGCAGAACGTTTCTAACGTACTATTTATACGTTTTTTTAAGGGAAAATACGTATTTGTTTTGCTGTGCTAAAATTGTAAGTTCAGAGTATGGCTGTGCGAACGTGGCTACAGGTTGGCTGTGAGAACGAGCGTATGCATACTATGCATACACACAACACAGGGGATGTACACCACTCAAAGACGTGCGCATTACCCCAGGCCATGCATACACACATGCATCCGATCGTGATATCAAACCAGCATCCACAACACACGCAAATTACATATCAGTGCACTGCACTACACACAGCGTCACTCACTAGTACAAGGAAATCCCGATGTCACTTCCAAAAATCCACCCCAAAAGCCAAAATTGCTGTCAAAAGTGCGGAATCGGAGCCATATTTCCAAAGCACGCGGTGGCTTAGCCAAGTTTTAAAAAACGGCTTCGCCCAAAAAAGCGCTTAAAATGAAGAAATCAGAGATTTTGTAACGAGTTTTTTCGCTTATCGCAAGCGCCCTTCGAGGCCTTTCGAGTGTGGTGGTATCTTTACCAGTACCAGCGCTGTCGGGCTCAGATCACGTGACCGCATTTTAGGGGGCTATCCACATCTTGTGATTTGCGCGAATTGCTGATACACGCAATGCAGTACTGATTAATAGGTTGGGGAATACAGACACTATACTAAATATGATTTATATATTTGCAGTGTCGCACAAGAAGCTTTTACTCATATGCGGCTGTATGTAGAAAGACTTGAGGCGTTGCTGGTAAGGTTTATTATTTTAGCGCGCGACACATTTTTTAGACAAATTATTATCAATCAACACGGGAGGATTGCAGCTCTAGCTCTGCTTTCAAGACTGAAAATTCATCTATGAAAATCTACTATCTTGTATTTTAAACGCGAGCTAGACGGGTGCAACTATTGTCAGGGAACACCAGATTAACGCGTTTTAGACGGGTCAGCTATTGTCAGGGGACGCCAGATTAGGAAGGATTAGAGAGGGGCTGGATAGCGGTGAGGTTGATTGACAGCGGTCCTAGCGGACGGGATGGCTTCTTTTCTGGCTGCCTGCTCTATTGTCCAACAGACAACAATAGACGCGAGCAAGGGACGCCAAGGGACCGCCAGCGTACAATACGCGTCCGGGAACGGGGATTAAGAGATAAGTAGGCGTCCCGAACCCGGACGAACGCGAGTGATAATAAAGTTGCCTTCCCTAAGAGCTTCCATTTCATTTTTTTAAAGGGGGGTGTTTCCAAAACTGGTCTTTACCTTAAAACAGCTTGCCTTTCTGTAATTCAAAAATTCAATTTGGAACATCTTAATTGCATCTTAATTGCAGCATTGTCAGACTTCTCTTATAATGGGTAAGATGATAGTGGGAATATTATATTAGATGGACCATTAGATTACTTTAATTTCTTTTATGTTGATGGTTTCTCTGTAATATTCTGCAAATTTCATTTTCATATTCCTTGTTCGAACAACTATTCACTCCTTTATTAACGACTGAGAATAGGTAGAAACAATTCTCCACACACTTTCTTTCTCTTGAAATTTCTTTTCCATTGGCTTTCAACGCACCGTCGGCATTGCATAATGTATTTAGTCAGACCCAGTTCCTGAAATTATAACGTTCTGAGAGGAAACCATACATCAATAGAGAGGATGATGATGGTTGATTCGCCATCGGGATATCATTTTAATCCTGGAGCGGAGCAAAATGTCAAGAGTGATTAGGGTCAGCTGAATATTAGCTTCAAAATGAGCAGGCATGGCATGATATGATCATCGTACCCTGTAGTGGTTTAGTCATGAAAACCACTTCACGTTGATGTAGTAGGTCATTAATGCCTCAGAAAACAGTTTCTATCTGTGAAATTGTACTCATCCATTTGATTTATTTCATTAGTAGATCAATGTTTGAGTGCTTCATCTTCACATAAACATCAAGACGACATTTTTGCTGTTATTTCCCCCCTTTTTTTTGTCCAGTAGCACTAGTAGGCATAAACCCATTTCCTTAAACGACAAGTCAATGCCCTTTTACAAAATGTAGCTCCCAGCAGATGATTTTGTTCAAGAAATGAATACAAATCTTCAAATGAATGTATATATTCATAATCATATTTTTATTATATGGTCATGGATATAGAACAAAGAGCCTCACTCAAAGATCACTCTACAGGAGGACTTGCTTGTGATGCGTGGAAATATAACCCAGTTCCTGAAACAAGAGAACAAATCAATATGGCCTGCCTGTGGCCGGTCCGTTCGTGGAGATAATTACCCGATGCTTTCAAAATTATTGACTTACCAATTTGTGAGGGTCTGTCCAAATAACTTCCCCTTGATAATTTCCCTCTTGTGGTATAGATACACTTTATAGATGTATGTTTTCTCTATTTTTTGTTCTGTCTGCCATATTATTTGTCTTGAGAAGCGAGGAAATGGCTCATTATTCTAAAGAGTTTTCTTAAATCAGTGGAATACTGCTTTTGTGTGAGAGAAGTTGCTTCTAGGAAAATGTTGTTGAACCCCCCACACAAATCTTATGTACAGGTAGAGCAACCTTTAGTTTACTAGGCACAATGTATTGTAAGATAGTGTTCACAGTGATTTATCAAGTTCAGTACAAAATGTAGGGTTTGTGAGTTGTGAAAATGTGAGTTGTTCTAAGTTTCATAGGGTAATTTTTTTTTTAGGCAAGAGGCTTTTCTTGAAGTATCATGACCCAAGGTTAATACCACTTGCCCCCTTTCACCACGTACATGTACCTGCAGAGTACATTGCTGAGTTCGCAACATAGTCAACACACATTCGCTGATTCGGATGTATACGTTGTTTGGGACACCATATAACATGCCTATTGTTTGTACTTGTTCGCACCTGCTGAAATGAAACTGTGTTCTAATCTACACTCTATGGTGTCTGGAGAAGGTAGACTTACCCCCCCCCCCCCCCCCTTTCTCATCCAGGTAATAATTTCCCTTTCCCAGATTTGTATCTCAGTTTTGTTGACAACATTAGAAATCCATTCAGAATGGGAGACATAATAGAGCTTGTGATATACTATTCTATAACATAGAAAAACTATTGCCCATTTAAGAGGCCGTGTATTTATCAAAATTCATGAAAATATAATCACAAAATGCAATACTTTATACAAAGAAACAACAAAAATATAGGCCTATATAATGGAAAATATAAAAACAATGACACATAGGGGATACCTTCCACAAAATGTATGCACAATCTATGAGATGACGAACTTCTCATATTAAGGCTATCTAGCATAATCTGAAAATCTCTTGAATAAGCTAGGCCATGGTCTCAATCTCCCAATCTATTGACTACTAACCATGTACGCTACCGTAGACCCGCTATGGCACTACCAACCAACATGTAACACTGTAACTTCTCCCGGACACCATCAACACCCCCCCCCCCCCCCCCTCCCTAGTAAATCACATTACCTCCAGAAACGGCCTGGCCTTGACACTGGAAGAGGTTTATATTGTAGCTGTGGTTGTTACGAGCAAGGAGATACGCTTAGCATTTTATCGTTGAATGTCTGTGCTAAGTATACACTAATTCAATATTCACAACTTGCCCCTCACTATCAGAGCTTTGGCAGTTATAATTGAATTCATTAAATGAGCGAGCTGTAGAGCTGATACTGTCTTGGGGTTAAGGAGTCAATCCATTTTAAATGGAAAAAACAGGGGTTTCTTTTATCTTTCATGATGCTCTTTCAATTTTGAAAATTGAAAATGTATGTAATTTATTTGAGGAAAATTAATTATTAATTACTGCTTTTCATTTCATAAGGCTTTACATTTTAGTTCATAATACTTTATCCACAGAGAATACAGGCCTATATATTCCATGTTGGGGGGGGGATCTCTTTACTATTTTTTTAAATACTATTTTAGGTGAGAGCAAAGTATGGGACATTTATCAGTTTTGATAAATAATCTATAAGTTATATTTAGAGGTCTAAATAATGTTTTAAGATTTAAATGAGAACATGTAATTCCTTTATTTGTACCTTTGAATCCAAAATATATTACTATTCTAAATCTTTTTACCACAACTCATACTTAAATATATTGTATGTACATGTAGGTCGGTAGATGAACGTGTGTGTATGCAAGAGCTCATCGTGCCCACTCAATTTGCCTTTTGTTTCTAGTCATATGACACGATAGAAAGAACATACAGTGTATATAACTTATGTGTTATGATGCAGTCTTTAATACATAGCCACACAAGCTTGTAGAAACGCTCATAAAAATCCAAATCATGCAATTACGCAAGCATATCTCCACGTACATTGCGGTGATGCGTGATGATGATGGTGCAAACATATCTGCAATTTTTCCCCATCATTCCAGATGTTTTTGAGGTTCATTAGTGATTTATGTGGCATAGTGCCTGTTACAGTCATCTCGGGGGTATATTAAGGTGAGGAAATCATATATTATGCTGAGCTAGGGTAAGGAGCAGGAAAAAATAATTGCATGAAATTTTATGTGAATGTGATACATGAGGAATGGTCAGAATTAAGAAGGAAAAGATTGTTTGGTCAACGTCCTGCTAAAAGGGTTGAGTATGGGTTAGGTTAGCCCTAAAATTCTTTTTTTTAAATCATATTTCAATTCAGGGGAGAAATACCAGATCATCTAAATCTCTTGTGATTCATATTACATGTATGATCTAAATCTCATTTTTATTCAACAATTTTCTATTGAACTCATTGTATTGATTGCTTTCACTGTACAATTTAAGTAACTGTTAATGGAATATTATTTGTCAGTATCGCAATTGTCAAAGACAGATATGATTGCTCTTTTCATTTTTATTTTGCCACCACTACATGCATGGCCCTTTAAACTGGAAGGAAAACACTCAGGATTTCCTGTAATGCCTACTACTTCCTTTGATGATTTCAATATTAGTCTAAAAGTGTGGAATCCTAACCCCCTGTTCCCACTTTTACTGATCAAAATTGTAACTTGTCATTCAGACAGCAAAGGGTGTCTTGCTAGGTAATCTTGCCTTTCAATTATGGCCTAATTATCACTTTAAATCAAGGCCTCTATCTGTAGGCCTATCTGTTTCTCCTCTTAATCTGTTGTAGGGCCAACAACCGCTCGTATAGTTTTATGAGCCATCTAGGGGTACGTTTATGCTCAATTTTGAAGGCAGAATGAGCGATTTGAAACGCTCACCGTAAATGCTCATCGTAATCGCAGTTCCACGGTGTACTGTTTATGCTCACTTCTCTGGCTCCTCCAGGCATGATTCTGGCTCTGCAGCTGGATTCGCAAACCTACGCTGCACATGCTACGTTGACCCCATTTAAACGCGTTTACAAATTATTGTGCGTTTATGCTTCCCCAGAATCGCTGATCCAAAACGCACCTTTTTGTGAGTTTATGATCGGCGATTGCGATAGCCGTTTTTCAGTGATTCTACAAAAATGAGAAAGGACGCAACCGTGTTTTGAACTAAACGCGTAACAAATGCCTCATTCTGGCCAGAAAAAGTTGAGCATAAACGTACCCTAGCTCCACTGGCACTTGCATGGTCAAGGAAATTGATTGGCTGTCCGAATTAGCTGCCGATTGTTTTTACTGGAGTGACCAGTTAAAGGACATGATCATTGATTGATTGGGGAGGCATTAGGCGATGATATATGGCCCAATATAGAGACTAGATAGCAGTTGATCCTTTAGACAGGTGTGATGGTGAAGTGATAGAGAGAGGGGAAAAGTTTGAGCGATTCCACTAAAATTGATTGACCTTTTCCGAAATTGATAGGCTTATAGAATTCGGACACTGCTCTGCTAAAATGTTGTCTAGTGAGCCAAGCCATTTACATACCAATCATAAAAATAATCCTCTTTTTACTCCCTAGGAATTTCATTACAGCATTTCTATGACACAATTCTCTAGTCCCATCCATATCTATTTTTTGCTGTAAACGAAGCTAGACTGTAGCCAAAATGTTTTGGTAGTTTTTACTGATAACATCACATGCAAATGAGAGAATCTTGATCTTCTTGTTCTTGCAGACACTGTCTTCTTTCTCTTGTGACCCTTGAAAAGACAATGTTTTTTAGCTTTATTTCATTTCAATTAAATACATGCCTAGCTTTCCGAGAGATATTGCATGGGTCATCCTTGAGTCATCAATTGAAATTTGCCCTTTTTTTTTCATTTGACATCAAGCTTGCTCGGAAGCAAATTGCTGACTGATTGCTATACATCACACCCAATATCCTTTCAATCTGTCAAAATATACTTCCACGTTTCTGTATGGTGACTTGTGGCTAGGTGTATTCCATGGTCCTTGCTCGGAATTCTGAAGATTAGTTCTCTCAGAGGTTAATCTTGAATACTCCCAACATTCATACACCAGAGGTTTAAGTCGAAGCTCAAGAGATATTTGATGTGTTAATATGAAGGTTCATTCTGAAGAATTATACATCACTGGCAAATGAGATGACTATTTACGTTGAAGTTTTATTGAATTGGTCTGTATAATTCTGTCAGTCTCTGAAAAGATTGCTTTAATAATAAAATGTCATAATGAAAATGCTGCATTATTTTGTTTCAATTTTCCAATTGAAGTAATCAGTTTTATTGAGGGTGGTGCATTACTTTAAATGTTCATTAATTCTGCTAATTTGTATGTGTGTCTACTGGTAAGAATTTTCTTAACTAATTAATTGTTGGGTACATTGCATCTTCTACATGCATAGATCATTCCAAAGTAACTACATGAATGACACAGAACAGTAGCCAAATACATTTAGATGAAATCCTAACTTTTCTGAGCTGTTGCTGCCAGGATTCCAGTTTGCGCCTGGTTCAGAGGAATTTGCATGGATAACAGCCCCCCCCCCCCCCCACAAGGGAGAGAAATCCCAATCATGAATTACAAAGTTTACATCTGTGCCCACTTCAGCACGATCTTCTGAATAGGAAAGACATCCCCTGTGTAATAGCAAATCAGGTACAGGTAGTATACATTGGATTCCAATTTCTGGTAATATGCATAGGGGATACATACATACTCCTCTTCAGCTAGCTCAGGTCAATGGCTGGCTGGAGTGTGAGTCACCACACATATGGCCTTCCTATTTGACTTGTAGCATTTTGTTTCATCATGGACCTTTTTCCTCTTTCTTGGCTCTCATCCCATTCATCTCATTCTCGTTTCTAGAGGGGATGGGTATTTAAATGAGCAGTCTGTATAGAAGAGGGCTTTGGACAAGCTTTCTGAATAGGATTGCGATTCTGGGTGTGCAGTGTGTGTGTTTGTTTGGACTGCTCTGTCAAGCCAAAAGAAGATACGGAAGTAGAGTTATTCCTTCTTTGGGTTGCAAAAACCTCAAAGCTCTTCTAAAAAAAATATCCAGAATAAGAAATGAACAAACAATGTACTGTTCTTTTAGGAAACACCCTTTTTCTTTTAGAAGAAATGTACAAGAAGGTCCTTGTGTCCCTGCACTACAAAGATTTTTTTTAATACTGATTTTTTTTTTTTCTTCCTGGCTGCTAGTCAAATTCTGCTGAATTGTGTGTTTCTGAATAAAGGAATAGAGAATCTTTATTACGGTCTTTTAATTTGCCCATGTGTACTTTTATAAAGTTTATGCTTAATCCCTTTGTTTCATCTCTCTTTCTCTCTGACACTCACTCTCCTTCACTCTCCTTTTCTCTCATTTTCTCTCGCTCTGCCAGTCTCACCCCGCACTACACATTATCACACACTCATCACCCCCACCCCTCTCTGTTTCTGAGTACAAGTAGTATGCATAGGTTGCCATGGTAATTTTTAGCTCTTGAAATGTTACCTGAGGAATTGATGATATTGTAATGATTCTCTGAGTAGGTCAAGATAGTGATGGGTCAGTGATGGGTCAGTGCTAGTAGCAAAGGGAACAAAATTCTCATGATACTCCCTGGTTCAACGGACCAAGTAAGTTGTACATCTCAGATGACCTGACCGAAGGTCCTAATGTCTAATAGATTTTGGAGGAATATGAGAGGAAATGTAAATTCGTCGACTTTGGAATTGACTCAGAGAATAGTAGTAGCATGTAGGAAAAAATTTGCATGGGATATTAACAGTGCTCTTTTGTCTGTGACCAAAGTCTCGATTGTGTATTTCTACCTGATCTACAGAAGTATTCAGAGCACGTGAGAGTTGATGCATGGTGCGTCAAATATGGTTTCGTCATATCGAGCAAATTTACAAAGAATGCTGTGCCTTTTGAAATGCATACAGTAGGTCGGAGAATAACTGTTGCGCTCATTTTTAAATTTCCAGGACTTAGTCATACCGTAAGATCAAAGACCTTGGTGACTAGAATCGATAAGTGCGGGGAGCCAGCGTTATTGGGAGTAGGGATTTTCAGTGTTTATGTCTCTGTCAACGATTCACAACATGGCTCTCCCCCTGGGGCTGATTGATGACTTCAATTAGCTGCAGCATAACAGAACAGAGTCTCAGAGATTAGTCTCTTGCCTTCAAACGCAGTATATTTGTGGCTAAAAACCCTTGTAGAATTCATAATTTGATTAGTGTAGATGAACATAAATGTGCAATTTGTATTCATGAAGTTGAAATGTAGCTTTGCTTAAAACTTTTGTTGGCAATTGAAATGAATATTTCATCAGAGTTACCGGTAAAAGAATTTTCCTGAAATGATCTACTCAGATTATGGGGACCTTTCATTCATGCAGTCGATCCCACGCACCATGTAATCAAAAGCAGGATCACACATTGCACATCCAGAAAACCCTTCATATTTTGTGAGCACAAACGCATACCTTCACATTGTGAAATTATATTTTTTCACAAACAATATGTTTTTAAGCCACACATTTAATGTTTCCTTTGGTCTTAGTATCTTTCAGTGCTTTTTCTGGTGTATAGCTACAAGTCTATGATCTTTAGCCCAACTTCCTTCTCATTGTATGTCCATTTCTTTGGACAAAGTGTAGATGACCGTTTGCAAAGAGAGCTCAAAAGAATTTTCGAATGAATGATAGAAATGGCAAAATGATAACTGTTCAAAAAATGTTAATTATTCAATTGATGGTACGTTGGAGGTTTACTTCTTTTCAAGATAGTCCAATTGTATCTGCATTCCTCCTTTGAGACAATCATTAACACAGCTAAAAAAAAAGTCTGGAAAGATTTATTACAAAATCTGCAGTATTGTAACAACAGAAAAAGGAGAACATCTGCAAGGAGGAAGTGAATGTGATGTGAGGAATAAGCTTCATGAGTTTAAAGTAATGAACAGTTTCTTGCGGAGATATTTGAATATCTAGTGAAAAATACAACAGAATATTTACTTGAATTATTTGTTATTGAGCATCCTGAAAGAAAATGACATCTAGAGAATCTGATGTAGTATTGTGATATTGTCTTGGTATTCGATATGATTTTGTTTACATACATGTACAGCTCCAATCCAAATGAAAGCAAACATGTGTATCTTACACACACTGTACTTCCATTGCAAGTTTACTGGGTTAGACAGCGAGAAACAGAGAGAGAGAGAGTAAATGAGTGGGTTTATTTATAATTCAAACAGATAATATTATGGAAATGAGTTTCAGTTTTGATACTTATTCTGCTAAGTAGACCCTACTATAGATAAAACACACAACTCTTTATCACCACAATCACTATAGCATGTCCTTGATCATAATCATATGCAACGACTTTCTTGCATTTTTTATATTTATCGGGATATAAAACAAGCATAATTCAAGCCCCATCTCTGCCCCCAAATTATGCTAAGTATGCATGGATGCCTTCAACCAATTTGATTTGAAACTCATTACAGTGTGGAGACCCACCCATTAAATTTCCATCAGATATGATACGGGTTAGTAAGAAATAATTTATCTCCCCAGAGCTTGCTTTAGCTTAGCTGGGCTGTGTCAACGCTATCCAAGGATGCTATTCTAGGATGTCATCCGCCCGGATGCGTTCGCACACATACTCCGGAGTCGGAAACCCGTTTAATTGTTGTCTTTCCCCTCCAACGGAACGTCGTGATGCCTAGTTGAGATGTTAACATTACTGTTTATCATGTTTAAAGATAAAGTTGATTCAAGTCATGCAATTGCATTGTAAAAGAAACGGTTTTTCTGTGATGTTCTTCCACACTTGCATAATAACAATGATAGCACTCACAACATTATTATTTTTTAACCTCTTCCCGAAACTCAACCTTCTCTTTAAAGGATTCTTTTGTGGTTGAACTCTGCATGACTTTATTCCAAAATGTTGGAAAACAAACATAGTAGGAAGCTCAGAGCAATAATCAATAAATTATTTGCTTTTGGTTTTGTCTTCTGGTTCAGGTCCACTGTACAAAATGCACAAAGTAAACAGATGTTAAATTTGCACAGATTTTATCCTTTTGTTTGGTTTGAAAGGATTGGTTAATGTATTGTTTGTACTCTTGAAGTGATTTTGCAATGTTTGATTTCTTCATGTTTCCTCAAGTGCTGTAATACAGGTCAATATAGCATAAGTATTGTTTACCAGTGACACCTAGAGTTAGATGTAACAAAACTTTAATACAAAGAATTTCATTATCTCATATATATATTTTTAGCTACCCAACATGTAACAACTTAATATTCTTGGAAATCGTATACATTTGATATTGTTTCCATGACATTTTATTAGTGTAAACACATTGATAGACATTTTTATCTTCAGCCTATGTAGAGTATGAATATAGTACCGGGGATCCCACCCCTCTTTAGCTACCAAGGGAAATAGTATATAGCCTAGCCCTCCTTGTTATTCAGGTCAGCGAAAATTGCATGCATTAGACGTTTTTATGGAAGGGCCGCTTACGTAAAAGAGGGGGGTAAATATGAGTGCGTTGCTGTAGTAACATCCTAAGTAGCATAATGCCAGCAATATAGATGCCATTATTTGAGATATTGCCAATTTACTGGAAAGTAACCTTTGCCTGGGAGAGTAGTAAATTGTTGTGCAGTTTCATCAAGACATTTGAATATGGAAATGAATCAAATGTCAATGATCTATCGCAAGTATTTAACCTTAAAGTACCCCCTTCCTATCTGTTTTCTCAAAGATTTAGAATAGAAGTCAGATCAAATATCATTCTGTTTAATCACATTTGTCATTTATGGATCTTTTTTTAAATGAAGAGCACTTCCAATATATGTAATCATGTATTAAGATTGTGTAAAAGAAAAAAGACTGATTATCACTAGTCATCAATGTGTATGCGCAAGTATCTCTGTGCAACTATTCATATACAAAGTCTTCATGAAAGAAAAAAGTAATTGATAATTTATAACTACTTTAATATTTTAGAGCACTTATTAACTTGTTAAACCAAAAACTGTAGTTTCTTAACACTGCATATCGTAGATGCTTTCCCTATAGCAAATCTATAAATATCTGGCAATTGACTTGGGTTTAAATCCCTTCATAATGCCAGAGATGCCAACCCTCCCGATTTTATCGGGAGGCTCCCGATAATTCACCCCAACTCCCGACCTTACGATCACCATCCTTATCCTCCCGATTTATTAAAAAAAAAAAAAAAAAAAAAAATGATTTTTTTTTTTTTTTTTTTTTTTTTTTTTTTTTTTTTTATTATGATTTTTTTTGGAGGGCGCTTATCAGTATATATATCTGTGAATTGAAAGAGAAATATCATCTGCTAACTTAAGCATGTAATAATTCCACTATGTTAAAAGACAAATTAAGAGTAGCGAAAGATTGTTTCAGCATATGGATCGCCGTAACCAATGCGTGGATATTGCCACAGAATCCAAATGGCGGAAAATCAGCAAAATAAGACCAGGAAATGGTCTCGGAAGTATAAGACCGAATACAGTATCAAGTACCTGTGTAATCGGAAGTCTGAAAGTAATTCATCATGCATTTTGTACAATTTTTATGTTATTTAAAAAAAAAGGGGGAATTATTTAACTAAATACACATGTAAAATGCTCCAAAATAAGGCTCAGATTGCACCAGAGAGCATCTAGAACCCCAGAGCTTCCAGGGCCCTAAGGCGGGCCCTGGACCCCGGCCGCATGTGTCGGGCGCTACGCGCTCGAGATGTACGCTACGCGCACATTAATTGGTGTCGATTACAAATCCTCCCTATTTCTGATTTCCAAAAGTTGGCATCTCTGTAATGCCCTTGCCTCTTTTATATCAGTTGGGGATGATTGAAGATTAAATATGATCAACCCAGCTTAAGACATCATCATCAGTCACAATGTATTTACAGGCTCTGAAAAGCAAAATTGATGCCTTCATCAGAAACTAATGCAATCATTTCTCACTCCACCATCTTTGTTATTTGTGATCACGCGATGGAATTCATGTACTTGTAGCATTGTTCCCCCCCCCCTCCCCCCAAGGATGGGGTGGAGACTATCCCCCATCCTAATCATGAAAACAGAAGAGGGGGGGGGGGGGGAAGAAAACAAATATATGACTGTCAATTATTTTGGTCATTAAGTTCCTAATGTTTTCTTATTGGTCACAACCTGTAATTAAGAGGAATTTATTGTATGAGTACTGTAACCCCTTGCATTGTATGCGAATAAGTGAAATGTGCGTCGGCAGTATTTGCCCTGTTCCCTCCCTTTTCCAAGGCAGGAAAATAAATCTTTGTTTATTAATAACATCAGACTGTGCGGGTAATGAATTTTCCTGCTGTCTATGACAGTGATTTGTTGAAATTGTCTGTTTTCCTCTCCGCTCCTCTTCAGCTCAGAGTTTTTCAGTCCTAGAAATATCTAGTGGTAGCATCCTTTTTTATGACAAATAGTGTACTCTTGATTTTCATTACAGTAACTCAAGACCCCTACTGTATCACAAAATTGTAAAGGTAGAATATGCCGTGAATGTATAATAATAATATGGATATTTATATAGGCTCTGATGCTCAGGGCGCTTTTCACATTTTACCCTGGTTGTAGCTGAGCTGCCAAAGTAACTAGGGCTCAAGAATATCAGGCACCTATTAATACCTGGGTGGAGAGTGGCAAATGTAGATTAATGTCTTGCCAAAGGACATTAGTGCCGCGGCGGGACTTGAACCCCATACCTTGTGATCTGCAGTAGCGTGACTTATCCACAAGACCAAAACACCTCCATGTTGAAGATACACAAACTTTGGCATAATTACTTGACTCTTTACAGATGGTATTAGGCATCCTAAATTTTTTCATGATTTTCATCACAGAAAAAAAAAGTTATACAAATTTCATATTATAAACGATGATTTACAATTTTCTTTTATTGCATTTTGTCTCTTCAGTTTCGACTACCGGAAGTCAACGTGGCAAACGTTTCTTTGAGGAGCCTCATGTGAACTCACCTCCTATACCATCATACCCCATCCAGAAGCAAGATACCGGTAGACCAGGTAGATCCATGTCAATTGATACCGCATTATGTATCAATATTTTATTGATTTGATTTGATTTGATTTATTGGTTTCTGCATCTTTTTTCTTTTCATCATACATTTTCATGAACATAATATAGCCATGTACTTGTTCTATACATTCAGATGCTGTAACTCATCTTGATTTATTTCTGTTCCACATTTCCAGACAAAATCATATGGATTATTGTAACTTAAATTCTCACATATACTATTTTGTTTATATGTAATTCTATATAGACTTGACAAATGTTATTTCTACTGTTATTTTTTTGTTTATTCAAATCAACAATCATTTTTGGTTCAGTGAACTCTTATCTAGGCTTTCAAAAGGGAATCAGTGCATGCAACATTTTTGTTCCACAACTTTATCTTGTATGTAGTACAACACCTTTGCATGAATCATCTCATCTCATTCCTCTATTTATGATTTTTGTTTCCTTCATCATTGTTAATATGATTTCACCATTACAACTCCTATAATTATAGATCCACCCTTGAGCAAGTCATGTGATGGCCCTCCCCCCAAACTCTTCGTTCCTCCTCCCCCTGCAGCTGTCCCACCCTCTTCTGTTCCCGCCTCCAACATTGGAACCGATTCAGACTACGAGGACATCCCGGAGAATGCAAGCCTCTGTGACTCGTGTCATGGTACAGTATACCTCTCTTTTAAGTTTGCTGTTATTGTAACACATTCATGTTGTCTTTGACTTATTTGCACTATCAATCCTAAATCTTTATGTTAAGGCTTTGTCGTAGTGCAGGAGACGTCTCTTTTTGTTTGCTATCATTCAATTATATTCATATTTCTCCTTTAGTTTATTCCATCTTCACTCCTGAACTATAGAGTATATTGAACCTCTCATCTTGCAATATCTAATTATCTTATGCATGAATTAATACTTTTTTTGAATAAAAATGTTTTTGATTTTATGAGATATTTGTGGTTTTGTCCAGGGGTTTAAAAATGTTTGTATTGTTCTGATATCAACAGGAGACACCAGCACCCCTCCACCAGCTCCTTCTGAGGCTGCAGAAGCTCTTATCAACAGACTGGGGTTCCTCTTCAGCCAAGGCCCTCGGAGTGCACCGCCTGGCCTGCCTTCAGGACCACCACCCCCTCCTACCGGTCCCGAGCCTCCAGAGCTTCCCCCTCCCAGACAACCCCAGCAGCCCAGGAGTGTGCTTCCAGACCCCAACCAAGAAAACATTAATCCATCCCTTAGACCTGGTGTGTCCGCTGAGGGGGATGCCCACAAGGCGAAGGTGATGCAGGGCAAGGAAATGGCACATAACCTTGCCCAACCGCAGCAGAGTAGACATCCAATGCTGGGAGGAATGGTAGTCATACCAGGACATCCTGGAAGAACTCAAGATGGTGATGGGGAACCTCTTTCAAAGGTTCCTCGCCATCCTAATGATAACCAGATCAGCTATAATCAGCAGCCGCCACCACCTCAGCCTGGCTTTAACCAGACAGGACGCGGGAGCGGACGTGGGGGAAATCCCCCTGCAGGTTTTAATCATAGTAGGAAAGGCAGTGGTAGGGGAAAGAATCCTCAGACTGGTTTCACTCAAACTGGTAGGGGGAGTGGGAGGGGATCTGAGCGTAAAGGTTCTGGAGCAGGATTGAATGAAGGAACTGCTGCTGTTAGTGGAAAACATATACAACAAATGACTAATGTACCATCTCAGGGAGCACCACAGGTGCCAATGCAACAAGTACCAAGTAGAAACCAAATACAGATACAGCAACTACAACAGCAGCAGCAAATGCATCAAATGCACATGCAACAACAGCAGTATCAACTGAAAATGCAGCAAACTCATCAACAAATGTACCTCCAGCAGAAGCAGCAAATGCAGCAGCTTCAACAGCATCATCAAATGCATCATATGCAGCAGAATGTATGGCAGCAACAGCAGAGATTCAATCAGCAACAACAACAACAGCAGCAGCAACAACATCAGCAGCCACAACAGGCTCATGGGAATGGAGTTGTTCAGGGCAAAACTCAAACGGTGGCGGACCAAAGATTTGCAACCGTGCAATCGATACCGACCAATGCATCGCGGAAGAACAGAGCCGACCCACAGCAACAGCACTCTGAACCGCCACCATTGCCAGGAATGCAAGATAGAGTAGGGAAACTACCTTCAGACAATCCTTCTCAAAGGCCACAAGAACAGAAGTCTGGCTATGCTAATGGTACAAATCACAACAGAACTGGCCTGGTTGTAGGCGTGCGTGCCAGTACATTAGAGTCCCGCAGCAAGCAGAACAACAGAGGCCAAGCACCAAAGACAGGTTCTCAGGGTCGTCCTGCTAGCTATCAGAGCCCAGGCAACGAAGGAGGCCCTAGCCTGGAGAACAGACTCCAACAGTTACTAGAAGGTGGTGTGAAAGGTAGACCTGGTGAGGCAGTGACCAACGGTAACACTGCACCAAACATGCAGAAACCTTTTATGGGTGGACCCAATGACTCCAACGGAAGAAGTACAAACAATGTGAACAAGCCTGTGTCAAGTCATATGCGCCAACAAAGCGTGGATATGATCAAGCCAAAGATGGCCCACCCGAGAAAGATCTTGAACACTAGTCATCAGCGTGGAGCTTCCCTTGATTCCTCTGCCAATGATACCAGTAATATTTCCTTCAATAGTACTACATCTTCAGTAGGGGATGCATCGTTCACGAGCGTGTCCTCTATGGAAGGTTATGACATGTCATCTATGCAGGCCCCACCAACTCCTACAAGTCCAAGGGATGTGATGGCCAACATAGAAGGTAATTTATACCATCATTTTTCTTGTGTCTCCACATAAAAAAGTTCCATTCAAATCCATTAATGGCCTTAAAGGTAATACAAAGTTTTGGTATGGGGTCATGAATTTGGTTCAAATGAACATATTGGAAGCATATACGATCCTACAATACTCAGTGATCGTTGTCGCGGTCGAAATCGACTCTTAAGTTATGAAATTGTAAATAATAAATACTTTATGTTGAAGGTCCCTCTCAAGGTCAAGATATTAATTAAGCTATAGAACAATGTTTATTGACCAAAATTGACTGATTAGCTATTCTCGTTCGGAAATTATATACCACAACTACATACTCTGAGATTTTCATGGTCGTAGCTACCATTGTACGGCCGTAGGAGCTATTTGAAATTTATCAAAATTTACCGGGAGCACCGGTAAATCTTTATATTCAATTTTTCTCGAAAGCAGAAGTGTTTTAGGGGCTGAAATTTCTGGTGTTTTTAATACATCCACAAGGGCATCCAAATATATTACAATTGTAAAGAATCACTATCCACCCATTTTTCAAAATTTCCCAAAACTTTGTAATACCTTTAAGAGATCAAGTTTAGGTCAGGGAAAGTACCTACATTGTTGCCAGTATAATTGTTTGTTTTAAAAACTCAATGACAATGAAGTGCAATTTCATAATTTTCCAGATTTTGAGTACCATCCTACAAACAGCATCAATATCATCAATATGAATTCCCAAGTTACACTATCAAGTCAAAATGTGCTTGCAAGAAATTTCAAATTCATGACGATTATTCTTACAATATCCTTATAACGCTAGTAATTCAAAAAAAACTCTGCAGAACATTTAGTTTTTAAGTTGTGTCCATGACATTTCTTCCTCACAAGGTTTGGAACTTGTAAGCTGTGAGATATAAACCAGTTTTCCAAAATCTTGATATCCGTATTAGGAAACTATTTATTTTTAAATGATCTCATTTTCAGAGTATATCAAAATAAATCTTACATCCTCCTCAAACCTTTGTAGGCAAACAGTTTAGACTAGGACAGGCACCAAGGACCAATCCCAAGACTCAAACCAATCCCCATCCACGTCCACACCTGACCAAACAAGCACAAGCCAAACTGACCACTCAACAATCCTTACCCAATGGTCAACTCTCGACGGCACCCGGTGATAAGAGGATCAAGGCAACAGACAGTTCAGGTCAGGGATCGGAAGTCATAGGCGAAGGTGAAAGGTCGCAGGAGAGTTCATCAGGGGAGAAGCAGGATGCCATTGTGGTGTCTGAGAGGGTGAATTTCACCAATCAAGAGGTACACCTGAGTGGGCGTGGCACTCTTGTCTCGCAGGCGAGGTTACGCTCTGCATCAAGTGAGTAATTCATCTTCACCTCGCTCTTGTGCAGCACATATATGCAAGTGTGATTGGCAGCCATTTTTTTTCTTCACCTTTCTTCATTTTTGTTTTTAGTTGCGGCACTGTGAGCATGAAGTGCTAAGTGTTGTGTGTCTTTTGATTTAGAAGTTTGTGCATAGTTTTTTGCTTCAGCAAACATTTTTCATTGCCAGCATTTCAGTCATGTGCCTATTCACTACATTGTGCACTAAACACTTTTTACAGTGATGTCTTCAAGAAATATCTTCAGTTTTGTTTGTTCTTAAAAATATACAGTTTTAAAAGACTCAATTGCACAACTTGCACATACATATACCTGGAAAAATACTGTAGACAAATTAACCTGTTAATAAAGGCTCAAGATAAATCCAGCTGGAATCTTCGGAAAATATGTGTTATACCTAAATCAAATTGCTCCAACTAAATGGTTTCAGCATATATCTCTATACAAACAAAAAAATATTTGTGGAAAAATTTGTTTCATGTTGCATGTTGCACTATTCTATATTGTTCAGAACAAAAATAAACTCTTGTTGATTTTTTTTTTTAACTGTGAATTTAGATGAAAGATTTTAAAAGCGGAAAGTGGGATGTGTCACTTTATTTCTCAACTTTGCCAGTTTTAATGTACAGCATGGTAACATTGAAACATTTCTGATGTGCATGAGATCAATATTTCATCTTTCATGATCGATATTTTGTCACCGTCAGCATTCCAAATTTGTATACTTTGATCTTTCATGATCACTGTTCCTACACTTTCTAGCATTCCAATTTTCCACTTGATTTTACTTTGCCCTCCCCATGGTGTTTGGTTTCCATAGCAACCTCTGCTTCCAGTCCAGAGGCCACAGACGACATGTCATTGCTTCAAGGTCGACGCACTTTCACTAGGAGGTCACTAAGAGACAAGGAGAATGGCAATAAGCTCAGTCCAGATTTTAAAGGTAGCAATCAAGTATTCTAAAGAAGAAATCCTTGAACAAGGGTGTAGGCCATATTATATGTACAGAGATTTATGATGGGCCCAGGTCAATCCATTAGCAACAATGTTCATACACAAAGATAGTAGGTTTATATAGATGGAGTCAAAAATTGGAACTATGGTTTAATCCTTGACTAAAAAATCTGGTACCTGCTCAGAATTCCTTAAAGTATGGCGTCGTCGGGATGCCAGAATGCACCTTCTCTACACAGCGTAATCTGTATAAAGAACACACTTGCTTCAACATAACGATGTGTAAGCGTTTTGCAGAAGGAGTGAGCCTTTTGAGAAGCGCTATCTGCAACCCGACGATGCCATCACTTTTATTTATTAAACTGGGTGCTTTTTCATGTTCAGTTTCAATCCACTTCTGCGAAACTCACTTTGGCTTCATAAACATATGGTTTGCGGTGCATCTATCACAATTTGCAAACTTTTATCTTCACTTTTATCTGAGAATCTAATCTCTATCTCTGTTGTGGGAAAGACAACCATATGATTTGAAATGCCACAAAGTACCAGCCTTTATTTCATTTTCACATCAGCTACTCTTGTCGTATTTGCTCTCACATATTTGTTATTCCTTCATTCTTAGCTGCAAGATTGGTGCTGTTATAGTTGTAATAGATATTTTGCAGTGTTTTTTTTGTTGGTATAAGGAGTAGAAAGCTGTATTCAGATATTCAATATCTACATAAAGCTTTTGTGGTGATAGCGGTGGTGGGGTATTACAAAAGGACTTTACCTTTCTAATTTCTTGGTTTGTAAACTACATATTTGAAGAAGGAGCACTTGGAATTTGGCAACAAGTGTGTAATGCTTTGATTAAAGACATGGTCTCACTATTTGAGTTATGAGACATATAGACGAAACCTGGTATAGTTCATTGAATAGCATTTTTGGTGCGATTGGACCTGCAACACCATGCATTATCACACAAATTTCAGGGAGCCATTTTACAAATGATGGTAAAGTTTATTGAAAAGGTGGGACCAGGCCATGATAGGACGTGTCACGATTGCAATAACATCAAAGTACAATTACAGCCTCAATCATTCAATTATTAGATTATTAAATTTGGGGATTTATCCGTCAGAAATCATTGAAATATTACCTATACGGTATATCAGAAAGTGATTTTAGAAAAATAGCAAATCAGCTGTCATTGGGTACGTTTCAATGATTTAATCTTCCATTCATAAGACACAACATCTAATCAGTGCATTAAGGCGATGGGAGTATTGTGTATGTTTCTGGAGAAGGGGATAGTGTAGATTTAAATCAGCAAAGTACACACATTCTGTTGTTGAAATTGTATATTCTTACAAATGGTGGAGTATGATTTTAAACGTGCACCCATTGTAGTTAGTACATGTATGTATCATCGTTTTATTGATTAATTAAATGCATAGATAGATAATCAATTATTATGAATTAATTGACTTAAAAAAACATATTCCATCAATTCAGCTCGCATGCAGGCGTTAAAGCCGACGCACCTGCTCCTGCGCCCTATGACCTTTGAGATACCAGGCTTCAGCCAGAAGTCTGCCTTCGTCGGCAGGGAGTGGCTCTTCCCGGAGATGGAGCGTTGCTTGGGCAAGGACCCCACCCTAGCGGCCAAGCTGAAGGGACTAGGGATACTGGGGGATGTTGGCATGGGAAAGACTTCAATCATCGCCAAGATGGTGTCTCTTAGTACACTTGGGACTCTGCTTATCAACAGCAATATTCATGTCTCTGTAGCGGGTAAGTATTGAATAGAATTAGGCCTTTAAAAAAAGTCCTTTATGTGCCAGCACCTCGGTCAGTCAAATTTTGTCCCTCTTTGGGCTGATATTTTTCAGTTTTGAATACTTAAATACATATTTATTGATTCATTATAACAATTTTTTCTCTAAAAACATTTTTTTTAAAGCCGTAGATTTAAAGATTTTTTGTTCGGTCGCAAAGGGCAATACAACAACTTTTTTTTACAGCCTAATGACAGTTAAAACTGTTTTTTCTATATTTCTAGTTATAAGTAAGTAATCAAAAATGCTTTACTAGAGCCAATTCTGCACAGTGGTATAGTAATTTTGGGTCATCAGATTCATGAACTAAGCATAACAAGGTTAATTGTGTTACCATATTGCATCATCTTTTAAAGTTGAAAGAAATGTTTCATGTATCTTACTAACTTCCCAGTAATGTATAATTTGTAATCCTTTTTTTGGGGGGGGGGGGGGAGGGTGGTGTTATTTCATATGGATTGGACTGAGGCATTTTTTGTTTGGACTGGATATTGAATTTGTGTGTATGCATTGATGTAAACAAATTTATGGATCAAACAAGTGCTTATTACGGTGTTGATCATTCTTTCCTGTTTTCCCTCAGGTAATTCTGATGTGTCAAATACTACTTCTCAGAGCAACGTATACAACAGCAGTGGTACTATGACGAGAGCAAGGCAGCAGTCTGAACAGTCCCTCATGTCTCTAGCTTCACAAGTAGTTGCTTTTCATGTTTGTCAGGTGAGTTAAGTTGAGTTCTTGTCATGCGATTGGATTTTGAAAGAAACGTTGTGGAATAGATCAGAAAAGGTTGATCATCTAGCATATAAGTATGGGTGTGTACTGCAAGGTCCTGGAATCATCAAAATGCTAAGAAATTTGGCCCAGTCTTGGTTAAGTTGCAAGCGCTGTACACAGAAAGATGTATATGGGACTACATGAAGTTGTGGCATGTTACATGCCATATTTAGAAAATTAAGGCATTTGAAGAGCCATGCTTCTCAGGGAACAGTTTGTATCTGATGTTCTTCCATACTTGCATAATACAAAGATAACGCTCACAAATTTTGTGTTCATCTCTTCCCAGGACTCGACCTTCTTTTTAAATGTTTTGATCCTTTGTAGAATTGTTATGTATATTTTGTTAAATAAGTAATTTCAACCAAGAAAAATGAAAAGGGGGTTGTGAGTTGATTCACACTTTGGGTGAGTAAAAGCAGTTTGGATGACAATTATACCTTGTTCTTTTCCGTTCTAGGCCGATAACAGCATCACGTGTCTTGTTCCGGAGTTCATCCACAACATGGCCGCCCAGCTCTCCCAGTGTCTCAGCGTTTACCGTGAGATGCTTCTCAATGAACCCCAGCTACAGACCCACCTCACCTTACGAGAGTGCACCCAGAACTCCAGCGATGCCTTCATCAAGGGGATCCTGGAACCACTCAGTCTCCTCAAAGCTCAGGGAAAGATACCGATGGACAATTGCCTCATACTCGTCGATGGCCTCAGCGACGCAGAGTTTCACAAATCAGACTATGGGGACACCATCGCCTCGTTCCTAGCGCGTCACATGACCCGTTTCCCGCAGTGGCTGAAGCTTGTCATCTCTGTCCGAAGCTCGTTTGCGGAACTCACCAAGATGATGCCCATCCAGAGGATATCTCTGGACAAGGTGTCCAACTCGGAGTTCATCCAGAAGGACGCAGAGCTGTACATCAGCCACAGGTTGCAGTTGAGCAACACGTTGAGGACTAATGTATCCCTGAATGGGAAAGTGGAGCAGTCCATGATCTCCAAGTTCAGAAGTCACCTGCAATCGCTGAGCCGAGGTTGCTTCCTCTACCTGAAGCTGACCTTGGATCTCATAGAGCAAGGCTACCTTGTCATGAAGAGTCCCAGCTACAAGGTGCTGCCCATCAACCTCTCTGAAATCTTCCTGCTACAGTGCAATCTCAAGTTCCCTACCATACGAGCCTTTGAGAGGGTCACCCCGATCCTCAATGTGGCTCTGGCTTCCCTCTACCCACTCAGTGATGAACTGCTCTTTCAGGTGAGAATGTACATTCAAGAAGATAGAGTTTTAGAGGTGGACACACTGGATGTAGAACCCTTGGCATTGACAAATGCAATCATTTTCTTGAATATGCCATAATGTCATATACGTCAATGGATTCAATGAAATAGCAGGGGGGGGGGGGGGAGGGGGATGCAAATGAAATGCAAATGGATAAAGTAAAATGCAACACATCCAATGTGTTGAACCCCCTCATCTCCAATCAATTCTTTAGTAGCCCTTGTTTTCAGTATGCCTCCTAATACCATGATAAATTTTTCATATTCTGTAGAAGGTAAAACAGAGAAACTTTCCTACAATCATAGACCATGTTTGTAGGCTCAGTAGATAAAGACATAGAATGTTTATAGTGCCTGTTGATAAGGCTTCTATCCTCAGTGTCCAAGTTCCTTAAAGAGAAGGTTGAGTTCTGGGAAGAGGTGAAAAATAATTTGTGAGCGTTATCATTCTTATTATTGAAGTGTGGAAGAACATCAGATAAGACATGTTCCCTGAAAAGCATGGCTTTTCAAATGCCTTCATATTCTCAATATGTCATGTAACATCGTAAAAATCCAGGGTAGGATTTTTACGCCACGTGTTCGTGTAGCCCCATATACATCTTTCTGTGTACAGTGTTTGTAACTTTACCAAGACTTTGCCAAATTTCTTATCATTTTGATGATTCCAGAACCTTGCAATACACACAAATTCTTATATGCTAGATGATCAACCTTTTCTGGTCGATTCCACACCGTTTCTTTCACAATGCACGACCAGAACTCAACTTCATCTTTAAACAGAACTTTCAGGCCCCTTAGGTGCTTAATCCTTCATATGTTATTTAGTCTTCTTTTACCAGGGTGGCTTCATCAGTGATTTCGACACTGCTTTACAAGAAACTACTTTTCTGTGAGCACATTCTACAAGAATGGCTTATCCAGAGGCCCATACTTGTTTTTGGAAAGTGTAAGTGAAATGAGTGACCATCCACATCCACATCAACATAATTTTCAGTAGTCTTATCCTATGCAACGTCGACAATGTATTACAAGATGAGAAATGCCCATTTTCATTTTTAGGGTGCCAATGCCGGTTTGACCAAAGACTACATGCAGTGGGAGGAATACCACCAGCGCCTCAAGCTGATCTCAGAGTTCCTGTGCCCGAGACGAGACAACTATCGCATGTTCTACCACCCATCCTTCAGGGAGTGGCTCATCAGAAGAGACGACGGAGACCATCCGAAGTTCCTCTGCGATCACAGGTTAGAAGAATAGACATTTCTCTCACTTTAGCTCTTACTTGCTTAACTCGTCTTCATGGTTCTCCATAGCTTCTTTTTTTTCTTCCTCAAAACCAACTCTGCCCAAGACTTGCTTTGCTCTTCAGCCTGGAAATTCTATCTCTCTCGGCAAATCTGATTACTGGCAAAGGCTGTGAGGTTTGGTTTTAAATGTTTGTGGGGGAAAGGATGAAAACCTACAATTACCAAAACTGCAACAAAAACCATAACATGCTTTAGGCCTTTTCCTTTTAGCTTTTGTATGTGGCATTTATTTTAAACTGAACAGATCCTTAAACATGTGCCATGACTTTTTTTACAATTATCATACTTTTAATATTATTTATGCACCTGTTCTTCGAAGAATAGAAATATGTTTTCTTCCCTAAAATTTCCTACTCAAGCATAACAGACCCTTCATTAAATAACATCATTCTTCTACCTATATGTATCTTCACCTATTTCCCTCCCCATTGCTGTTGCCATTGACATATATCTCCTTATTTAACATTTTTATTTACATATTTGTGTTTTTCTGTTCACACTCATTTAAATCATTCCATTTTTGGAACAAACTTATATATATCATGCTGTGCTATTATTTTTTCTGTGTTCTTATTTATATTTTTTTCCTGCTTCATTGCATTCTGCTATATTTAATTTATATTATTTATTTGCTTCTTCTTTTCACCAATATATAATCATGTACCTTATGGAATCAACCATATTCTGTGTAGGGGTGAAACAAGTAACATTCAAGGAGGGAGTCTCCCTACCTATTTATGTGACTACAGGTAATATATTTGCCTGTATTGCTTATGATTTTATGCATGTGTTTTTGCATCTTCCTTGCATTACCCAATTGTTTATTTCACAACCCCTGTTTCTTGTCTTGTTCTTGTGAGGCTCGTTTAGTGTGAACACATACATTGTATCCACCTGGGACCCGTTTTACGAAGCCTTTTTTCAATGACAAATGACAAAATTCAGGGACAAATCTGTTGATAACCAATCAGTTGATAAACAATCAGAAGCAAGGATTTCACTAGCTTGTAACAAAAACTGTCATTTGTCAGTTTGATGACAAGTTTTGTGAAATGGATCCTTGTTCTTCATTTTCTACCATTTTACATATTATTTTATTGTGCATCGCCATTCTCTTCCTTCTCTTTTCTATCTACTATCCCCTAAGATACATTTGTATAGTATTTTTCTGTACAATGCTTATAATAAAGATGGAACCTTGTATGGAGGGGGAGGGGGGACCCCTACTTTTTTTCATGCATTGCATATTGACTGTAGTTTAGTCTTGATGAATGTAGAAGCCTAGTTTCATCTGTTCTTGTGTATAATCAACCATCATTACACCCCTGGAACATTAACTCACCATCCAGGATTTCACAAGTGCTTTATAGTGAAGTTTGTTTGATTCTTCTTTAGGTTAAGCATGGTATTCCCGTACAGAAAGTTCATTAACATTTTGATATTTGAATGTTTTGTCCTTTTTAGTACCCCTTGTATATGAAGTCTAATTGACTGTGTGTTGTAATTCATAACAAACATCCATTTTGATGATAATATCAAGCATATTAATCCAAATTAAAATAATAGCCTGAGACGTGTATGGGAAACATAATTGCCAATTAGTAGATATACACTTACACCCGCACTCCCCTCTCCCTGGAAACAAAAAATGAATGACTGTCACAAATTTGTGACATAATTATTAATGGTATGATATAGAATGCAGAAGACTAATGACTTTTTCTCTGAAATAATATTAGTGACTGTGTGAAAAGAATGATGAAATAATTGTAGATATAAAGATAAAAGAGGAGAGACTGAATAAAACTAAAATATGATATGAGAAGAAATACTGGGAAGAGAGGTTTTTTAGTTGGAAAATGAAAATGGAGAAGAGAGGTAAGATTAATTCCTTGTGTTGTTAAAAATTAATATTCTTCTATAAAATATCGAAAATGTAGACACAAGTATTGAAATAATAAAACTTGAGTATCAGAAATCAAAGAGCACAATGTTCAATATATGAAATTTATATGGATCTCTGGCCTAGATCATATTTTATACTCTTAAAAGAGAATAGCTTTATTTCACATATAGATATATTTAAAAAATGGTTATTCCAATGTCTTTAAAACCAAAAACCTACTTCACTGTTGTTTCAGGAGTGGGCATGCCTCCATGGCCTTCTGGTTGAGTCGTCGAGGGCGGCGCCTGGGGCGTGACCAGTCCTTTGAGCTAGGCCATCACATCCTAAAAGCTCACATCTACAAGACCGTCGGACGTCATCTACCCGTGGGTCACTTCACAGCTCGGGAACTACAAGCAATCTGGATGAAGCTCAATGCTGAAGATCTCTCTGCTAGTCTTGTTATGAGGAGGAACATCTTCTTTCCTAATATCAAGGTATCCATTGTCAGAATTACAGATGTCATCTTTACTTTGATATACAAATATTTTCTTTGGTTATATTTTTCTTTAAAGTGGGACTGCACTACTTGTAGCCACTTGCGCCCTCTATAATGTCAACAATGCAGAAGTGGTACCTGTTGGTCCCCCATGGTCCTCTTTTTGTTATGTTAATTGAGAGCTGATTTGATGAGATAACCACCTGCCATTGGCCACACAGGGAGGTCTAATCCCTCCTGGCCAAACTAGTGGCCTTTAACGGCATAAAACTTTAACGGCAAAAAACTTTAACGGCAATGCATTGCCAAGTTTCCTTTTATCATCTCACATAATCCTTGCTCTAGGAGGCACTTAAATTTTACTTTATTTTATGATCAATGACAAAGTCTGCCAAATGAAATTCAAATGGATCCACACAATAACCGTAACTAAAGTAGAGCTGATACTCTTTTAAAATGGGTCAATGAAATTTAAGATCAATTAGTAAGATCATAACAACATAATGATTCATTCATTATCTCATCATTTAGGTTAGCCGATTGTTACTACTAGCCGGGGCTTCCCCCAACCAGCGAACGGACGTTCTCAACTGTGCTCCCGTGCTGTGTGTGTCTTCGAGGGAGGGGCATTCTGAGATGGTGTCACTGCTACTAGAGTTCGGAGCCAACGTTGATGCCGAGTGTGATCGGGGAATGACTGCCCTGTGCCATGCGGCAGCAGGTGGACACCTGGAGATTGTAAGGATGTTATTCATCAAGAAATCTAAGGTAGGTCTGGGACTCATTCAAGTACTTAATTGTTTCATGGCTGGATGTAATTGTAGGTTGCGCAGCGGTAATTACTCTTTTGCTCCAACGGTCTACTATTTTAGAGGAATTTTACAGGAATTTTGTTGTTATGAAGGGTGATATCTTGTGCTTATTATCTGTTATTCTAGTTAAACAGAAATTTGGTCATAACAAAGGGTGATAACTTATCTATTAATTCAGTAGAGCTACTAGTTACATGTACAGGAATAATTTTTTTTTATTGAGCTGATTCTTTATCTTCAGTAAATTGATAGAACATGACTTGGGAATTCAATTCACAAGGATAAGTGTAATCTTAAGCAGATGATTGTTATTTCCATGGGGGGGGGGGGGGTTATGATTCTAGAGGGCTGTTCATGAAAGTGTCTCACATGTCCATTATGATAGCAGTCACTAGACGCTTTTTTGCCTGTTTAAACCATTGAATACAATATAAAGTACCAGACAATCTAGGCTAGAGTCTACGGCATATATATGTTATATCACAATAACATCTTATTCACTGGGTCAATACACTCTAGGTCATTTCACCCTCCAAACTTGTAGGTCATCATTAGAAGTCATCTCAATAAGTATTCATTGTCTTTGATGCTAGGTTGTCCATACTGATAAGAGTGGACGTTGTGCTATGGTGCATGCCGCTGACCACGGTCATCTGCCTGTCCTGAGCTTCCTTCTTCAATGTGACTGGACTAAAGATGACCGTACACAGCTGACCCATAAATCGGTAGCTCAGCAAGCATTAGTCGCAGGGGCTGGAGCAGGCCATAAAGAGGTAAACAAAGTTCTAAAGTATGGAAGATGAATTTGCCTTATTCAAGATAGATCAAACTGTTTTAGAATGGTGGTGAATATTCTTCTCATTCTAATCTTTACATGGAAAGGGTTGAGAATAGTCTGGTAGTGTAATCTAAAGCTGCTTGATGTTACATGTGTAATCATGTAAGGAAATGTGCATGAAACCTTACATACATATAAATTAGAAGCAAACCTTTTGTATGTGCCCATCTTGAACAGCGCAGCGCTCAATAAAAGCTTGGATCATTTTTATAATGAAGTGTTCTCATAAAGACATATGCATATATATATCTTGTATAAACAGTAAGATTTTTTTTTTGGCATTAAAAAAAGAATTGTTCCTCAGCAATATGAGATTCACCAGAATTAAAGGGAGCAATTAGCCTGTTCAGAAATTCATAAATCAACAGGATATATATATATTAAATGAAACAGTTAGAAATTGATATTCAGTATTTGTATGGTAAAGATGAAGTGACAAATTTGTCTCCTATTCATTACTATGTGTGTCTTTTTACCTCTACAGGTCTGTACATACTGCCTAGATCTTACGGACCCTAACTCTCCAACCACAAGCCTTCTCAGTGTGGATGAGCCAGATACCCTTCATGGAGACACAGGTACAACTCATTAATGTTAATGACTGTCACTGTGGGGATTTCCCTAATACAGTCAAACCTGTCGTTAGTGGCCACCTCTCTATAAAGGCCACCTAATTTTGTCACCATCGAGAGAGAAACTTATGTTGTAGACCCTGCATAGAAAGGCCACATGCCTGCAGTGGCCGCATTTTCTGTTTCCCTTGGTTTGCCTTTCATGGACAGGTTTGACTGTACATGTATGTGAGTTCCATTTATCACTCATGAACAAGAGATGTTTGTGCCAAGACATTAAGGTGTGTATATTCAAAGCCTTTCAAAGTAGCTAGAAACCATTGTATCATGAAGGATATTTGATGTACAAAAACAGAATCTAATATTTAGAGTATGATTACGTTGTAGCATCTCTTGATATGTGGTTGAAACAGGTTGCATATTCACAAAGGGGTTTATTGGTGACTTCATTGTATCTTTATGTTAGGTTATTATCAGGAATTAATATGTCAATATATATCTGATATTGATTATTGATTGCATTACAGCATTGACGGCTGCCTGCAGTCAGGGTCGCACTGAGGTGGTCAAGCTCCTGCTGAAGCGTGGGGCATCGGTCCAGAAGAGCAACCAATCCCAGATGACCCCTCTGATCTGTGCGGTCAGGAAAGGCCGATGGGAGATAGTGGACATCCTTCTCTTCAACCACGCTTCGCTCGAGGACACTGACCGACATGGACGGTCACCCCTCATGCTTGCAGCTGGAGAGGGACACTTGGCTGTCCTTGAAGTACTCCTAAGTAAAGGTTGGTCAAGAATCTTTATCCTAGCTCTCAAAATACATTAGCAACTATGTTTCACTTGAAATGTTTTCATCTCGGACCAAACCTTATTGGTCAAGATGGTTCCAGATAAAGTAATTTAATTTTCTCTAGTCATTTTCCATTAAATTGCAATTATATGGTACATGGTGCAGAGAAGTTTTCATTATCATTTGACATTTACATTCCTGAATTATCTTAATGTTTCCATAAGCCCCTCAAGTGATTCGATCATTTTTTACCAAAATTCATTTTACATAGATACAACAGATATATTTATACCTTATACATAGACACCTCTGGAAAAGAAACTAACAAAATAGCATAATGCTAATCGTGATGAAACTGTACTCCTCTGATTTGAACTGCAATACAAGTGTTTCTTCATAGTCAAATAGTCAAGAATGGATTTTCGTTGATTAAAACAGTAGCATAATTGGTCCTTTCCATTTCCCGCACCCTCTTCAAACAAATTGCAATCCAGGAGCTTCAGTGCACAGCTTTGACAAGGAGGGTCTGACAGCCCTTTGCTGGGCTTGTCTGAAAGGCCACATCAACATCGTCAAGTCGCTCCTAGAGAGAGGATCAGCCATTGACCATGACGACAAGAATGGACGAACTCCCCTGGATCTGGCGGCTTTCTTTGGAGATCCACAAGTGGTAAGCTACACTGTAAAAAAAAAATAGTCGAAATAACTCAATAAAATTGAGGAAAAGAATTGCCTTATTTTTATTAAGTAAATATTACCTACGGCATCTTAAGTAGAATTTACTTATTTTGCTGAATAAATTTTTACTCAGTTAAATCGAGTTACATTAACGTAAATAATTTAAGTATTGTAATCATTTTAGATAATTAAAAAAAAGCTATGATAGGATTACATATTGCACGATTTGGTACCCATCTAATCTAACAAGTAACATCCACTAATCATTCACTACTTCTATTTAAGATTTAACCGTATATATACATCTACCACCATCACAAACTATTACATACGCTTCAATTCGACATATATTGAAAGGCTCCAAATTTTATACTTGATCGTAGCATCTTAAAAGGAAATTTGGTTGACAATTTCCTGAAATATCAAGTTTTGATTTGTTTTGAACTGGGTAACAATTAAAAATTGTCTTGTCTTTGCTTAGCCATAAATGTTTTAAAGTCCTTAAATTTTCATTCAACCACAAAAAAGAATTGTTTTATTAAAAAAAGAGTTTAATTTGGTCTTGATGAATATTCATAAATGATGTAAATATTTCTATTACGCACTGCATCGGTCCTTACTTAAAAAGATAAGAATAATCAACATAAATTGTTTGAGTAATACATATAATTTCTGATTTTGAGTTAAAATTACTAAATTAATACAAGCTGAAATTACTTAAAGTTCTTATGTTTTTGATTTTACTTAAATATTCCACGTATGTTCTACTAAATTGAAAGTTTGAGTTAGCAAGACTTAAATTTAGTGCATAAGTGGCAAAACTAATGTTTTCAAGTAAACTCTACATGGAAAAAATACGTAAAAATTACCAATGAACAAATTATTTTTTACAGTGTAGGTTTCTGTGGCCTTCTGCCCAGATGTTTGATTATCACTCATGAATTGTGAAGAAGGTGTAAACTTTTGCTCTGAGAGTTCATGTTTTGTTTGTGTTTACTACTTTTGATTTTAATTGCAAACGCATAAACATCAACATACCACATGATATATAACATCCGACTCTGAAGTATTTTTATCAGACAGTATTAAAGTAAGTGTTAATGCTTACATCACTAGTTCGATTATTGTATTGGGTTATTGTATGAACTCCCTGACTCCCAAATAGGGCGACTACAGCAGGTCCAAAACACTTGTGCAAGACTGATTTGTGGTTGTTCCAAATTCTCACGGATCACCCTTTTTTGAGAGATCTGCACTGGTTACCAGTACGCCTAAGAATATCATTCAAGATTCTGTTGATTGTCTATAAAGCACTACTTGGTCAAGCCCCTAGTTATATTGTAGAACTGTTAGAACTCAAGTCTCACAAAAATACTCACAACTTGCGCAGCTCCCAAGACTCTCGATCATTGCAAACCCCATCTCAGAAAACAAAGAATTTGTTTAATATTTTGAATGAGCAATATGATCTGACACATATGCGAAGGAGGCTTTAGTGGATTTAAGTTGATTTGTTATCTTCCCTTTCATTCATCCCTTGCAGGTTCAACTACTTGTTGAGAAAGGAGCCAACATAGAGCACATGGATAACAGTGGTATGAGACCGCTGGACAGGGCTATAGGATGTAGAAACACCTCTGTCGTCTCTGTCCTACTCAAGAAAGGTGCTAAGCTAGGTAAGTCATCAGTGTTTGATGCTTGAACATGGCGTAGTATGCTTGAAGCCCTCTAAACAATCCCTCGGATAGGATGTTAATGGAGGCCATGTGTAGAGAAGAGACACTAACTTTGCACGTTAAGAACCCACTGCACTATTGGTATAAGAGTAGGGGGAAACCCCGCTGTAGTGGTCCACCTGTGCACATCCCAGTATAGTACGATAATACTCTGTAAAGAGGTACTCAAAATAGAAGAAGAAACACTATTCAATTCGACTCCCATCTGATTTCAAAGAAATTGCAACATCTATAGGTATGAAACTTTATAATTTTCTGTATTTTCCTTTTAATTTGGGTTCCTGAGAGTCATGTAAATATTAAACATCTGAAATGCAGGGTATAGTAAGCCTTCAAGTGGGAGAAAAAAAGTCTGTTATTCTACATTTGTGTGCTTTTATGCTTCTATAGAGCAATATGCATTTGTATGCTTATGATGTTTAATTGGAATTGCAAATGAGTGGAACTTGATACTGTACTTGTAATTTTGTGAGATACAGAAATCTTACCCTTTTTATTTCTAGCAGTTTGGATGATGTGGACATTTCATAATGTTTGTGATGGTTGTGTTTTATTTATTCATAGGTCCAGCTTCATGGGCCATGGCAACCTCCAAGCCAGACATTCTGATTCTGTTACTCAAGAAGCTCATGGATGATGGCAATGCACTCTACAAGGTAAGTCATCTGGACATACCAGCATTTTCTTTTTACGTCACTGCCGTGTATCAAGTTATGTCTATGTGATGAAAGATAATCAAAGATTTATGGTTTCTTACCTGCTTATTTAAGTCATAAGAAATAATTGGCTTGGTCAGTTAATGCATTTATTATTTATAGCCAAGATGAAGTCTACATCTGCTCTGGTTGACAATTTGACCAAACGATCGAGTGCCACATTTGACCCATTGTTTCATGTACAATATATGTATGTACAGTATACTTTAAAGGGAGTGGATCGCCAGTTTCCATGTGCAGAAGGCCATAATTCGCTGACACCAGACTTGGTGGAAATACCATTAATGGGGGTACAAATTTGCACACAGCAAACCCATAGTCCAGTCAAGAATTACTCCCTAATCTCTCGGAGAGCTCGAGAGTCTTCGGGCAAATCAAAGCATTACATAAGGTCCAATGGTCATAAAACTCAAGGCTAACCCTGGTGATTGACAACACCTGTTATTGGGTAAACACCCGAACGGTGTCGAATTCCCCATGAGAGCCGACTACTCAGTGACTTTAAACAAAATGATAGTCTGGTATTTAAATTGGGACATTGAAAAATTGCTTTAGATTTTGATTCTGACTTCCAGCAATCACATATTGTAATAAATGTTGAACGCTCTGACAGGAAACCTATGACTGTATGTGGCATTGGCCTAGTTTAGATACATTTCAAGTATTTCGAATTGCCTTCTGTTATAACTTAAGGGGGCCAAGCGTTTTGAAGAGCTCTGAATGAATGGCATATCAGCTTGATTGTGACACCATCACAGCTAGCTCTACATATGACAAGCTTTGGAGCTCCCTTTCTGTGAAACTTAAATCTTGCCCATCATAGCTGCTACTGTATGACTATTGATCAACTTATTCCTTTTTATAATGTTTGTTGCACTTCGGGTGTTCGTTTATATTATGTTTGATTTTACCTTGTTGTTTTGTTAAATGTTATATAATGTGCTTGTAGTACATATTGTCCAATTTATATATTTGTAAGAGTTCTGCCTCGAAAGGCCAATGGCCTATGCGGTTCCCTTCTACATTTTCGTTCTACTTATTGTATTGTTAATAAATACATATGCTATTGTTCATATTATTTATGTTTTTAATGGAATATGAAAAATTAAACTTGAACTTGAACTTGAACATACCAGGCAGATGATTGTGAATTTCCAATCCAAATCAGTTGTCACTTTTTACAAGACAGGACCCTGATTTCAATTTCCCTCTTTACTTTCTACAATATCTTGTAATGTACCTCATTTTTGTTTGTATCCAATCCATACAGAAAGAGAAATGGAGAGAGGCTTGTCACAAATACCAGTGTGCTCTCAGGAAGTTTCCTTCGGAAGGTTTTGGTGAAGATATCCGGACCTACAAGGAACTCAAAGTCAATCTCTTCCTTAACATCTCAAGATGCAAGCGAAAGCTAGAGGTAGGTATCATCTTCCAGGGGGGGTGTTTCACAAAGATCCTAAGTAGAACTTAACACTAAGTTGGACTTAAAAATTATGGACAGCCATTGGAGCCTTAAAAGGAAATATATTCAAAAGCAAAAATTCAAGTATTTTAGACTTTTTTTTATAAATTCCACATCAAGAACATGAAATCTCCTTGATGATAAAAAATATGAATGATTTTAATCAACATTTTATGCCTTTCAAAATAAATTTTACAAAATATTTTCAAAGATGCTAACGGCTTTCCATAATTTTTAAGTCCAACTTAGAGATAAGTTCAACTTAGAATCTTTGTGAAACACCCCCCAGGTTATAATCCTCTTATCTTATCCTAAAGCCCACGGCACACTTTTAAGATTTGACTGCACTCTGATCTTTGGGAGCCCCGTTGGGAGCCCCAAAATTTTGATGGCAAAATTTCACTTAAATTGTATCCTAATGTGAAGGAGCATGTCATTTATATCACATTTCTGCAAGGATTTTCAAAACAAATGTGTTAAAGTCGAATATTGATAAAAGAATACTAAATCTAGGTTTTCTGCATACAACAGAAAATCCAAATTATGTATTCTTTTATCAATATTTGTCTTACACATTTTTTTTTCTTGGGGGGGGGGGGGGGGGTTCTTTGCAGAAGTGTGTTCTAAATGACATCCTCTTTCACATTATGATACAATTTAAGTGAAATTTTGGGCTTCCAACACTTTAGAGGGGCTTAAAGTATCCGAGGCACAGGTGGCGCCAAATTAATAATAACAATAATAATAATGATCTTTGTGGAAATCAAAAGTGTCATTAGATAAATGATTTTAAATTGTACCATATTATCCCTTTCCCTATTGAAGATCCTAATCAGACTGTAACACTTAAATAGAAAATGCAACATGTGCAGTATCAAAGGCATTCTGATTGGAGGAATTAGGCCAAATTGGCTTCAAATTCTGTTGAGCTATGTATTGGCATATAGCTTTGGATTGGAAGTTTTTATATTGCAGTATATGAAAATTGTGATTATGGACAAGTCAGTTTTAACTGCAATTTGATACCAATGAAGGTCTGCAAATGAGTAGTATCTATGTCACAATGTTTGGAGTTTTAAACTCTGGACTTGAAAATCTATTCTTTTTTAATCAAGTTTAGCTCTTATTTTTTTTTTTCTCTTTGCCTCTTAGAGGTGTTTATTCAATATTCAAACAGTAACATAATTTTGCTTACAATTTAGCAAATCAATGGAACATCAATAATACACAAGTTATTTACTCAAATATAACTAAGCAAGTTCGCAGGAAATTTCATATTTTGTACTTTCAAATGTTCGTTTATTTCTATTCTGTTAGTCATTTCTCTCTTAAATAAGTAAATCAAACTCAAATCTCTATTATCATACCCATACTTATTACGAAAAATAATCATTTTATAAATCGACCAAAAAGCAATAGTCATTATCAAATCGATTTCGGTTTGCGAATTTATTTTGAGTAATAAAACAATTATATCTATCTCTATTCTAAGATTGAAAGCACGTAAAACTAAGTCCTTTAAATACTTAAAGAACCTTTCATTTGCCTTACATGGAATGAAAGCATGAAGCAGATCTTCAGTTTTTTTGCATTTTAAACAAAGGTTATCGTATGCGAGACCCCACTTGAACAGATTGTTACGGACTGGTAACATATTATATAAAAGCTTGAAATTAAATTCACGTAGACGAAAATCTTTTATCCCAATCAAATTCCTATCAAAAACAGAAGACCATTTAACGTCCTTCTGCAAGACATCTTCCCAATACAAACAACATTTATTTATTTTAATTTGTTCAAAACTGATCATATTATACCACTGTTTACTACTCAAAAGACTAACAGGCTTAACTGATTTTCCAAATACAAAGTGGGGGATAGAGAGGTTATGGTCTTTGAAAACCAAAGGTACCCTATGCTTATCATTTATCCAAATTTTTGGAATTGATTTTTGTAGCTTTGTATAGTCAAAAATCAAAAATTGTTTACTTCTTCTAGTATTAAGGCGGATAAATAATTCATTTACTGAAACAAAAGTACCATCTTTAAAGATATCATTTAAGTATATAATACCACTTTTATACCAGTCTTCATAAAATAACATTTTCTTTTCAAAAACAATATCTTGATTATACCATAAAATATTTTCGTCGACATGCTTCTGTGTCTGACATTCAGCGGATGTGTATTTGTTTATGAGGTACCATGCATGTAATATTTCTATGTAAAAATGTGGGACGTTTCTAAGTTTTAAGAGATTTAAAGTATAATCAGTATAATTGCAATTGAGGAGTAGATGCAACCCTCCCAAACAGTCAAACCAATGTTTACACATATCTTTCCAATTTCCTGTTGTATTATCTAAAGACATCCCAAGCCACTTCAACCTAAAACTAAACATTTGCCTTTTAACATCAATCATTCGTATTCCTCCTTCACAATAATCCTCCTTCACAATAATCCTCAGTAACAATACATCGTTTTACCTTTTCAATTTTACTTTTCCAAAGAAATTTAAATATCAGGCTATTAAGTTTTATCAAAAAAGTAGACGGTATTATATCGACAATCATTAAATGTATTACTTGACTAATTGCAAGTGATTTAATAATAGTCAGTCTTCCAAACAAAGTCAGGTTTCTTTTCCTCCAGTTATCTAGCAGTTTTTGCATTTTTTCTAATTTATTTTCCCAATCAATCTTTAAAGCACACTGCAGATCAGGTGCGATATGATGTCCTAAGTATTTTACTGGCCCATCTGTCCAATGTAAGCCAAAACAAGTTAACGACCATCGTTGACAGGCTGTTCCAATCCAAATCCAATTAACTTCGGTCCTGCAACTTTGCCAAAAACCTCTAATTCGATTAAAATATTTTCAAAAGAATTTATATCAGATACATAAAATAAGGTGTCATCTGCATATTGCAGCAATTTCAGATCAATACCTTTATCATCAATATCTAGACCTTATTTCCTTATTTTCTCTCACTTTATTTGCCATTAATTCTGCGGCCATTACAAACAATAAAGCCGAGAGGGGACACCCTTGGCGTATTCCTCTCAGAACACTAAAAGTTTCAGATAACCAACCATTTACAATTACAGAACTTGAAATATTTGTGTATAAAATTGTTACCCACTTCTGGAAAACAGGTCCAAAATTAAATTTACTCAGACATTTGTTGATAAAAGTTACATCAATTACATCAAAGGCTTTAGAAAAATCTACCATCATAAGAGCACCGTTTTTACCGTTCCTTGTCATGTATTCTATGATATCTTTAGTAAGTCTTACATTACAAGCCGCCAGACGACCTCTTATGTAACCCGACTGGTTTTCATGAATAATTTTACCAATTACTTTTTGAAAACGTTTTGCAAGCACTGTTGCAATTATTTTATAATCACTATTCAGCAATGTGATCGGTCTCCAATTCTTCAGCTCCCGATGATCCCCTTTCTTGTATATCAAAGTAATTATTCCTTTGCTTTGAGTATCCGACATTTTCTCATTAGCATAACACTCGTTAAGAGCGGCAACTAAAATATCACAGATCTCATTCCAGAACACCTGATAGAATTCCGCGGTTATTCCGTCAGAGCCTGGAGTTTTGTTTTTCTTCATTGCGAATACAGCTTGTTTACATTCTCTGTGTGTTAATAACCCTTCACATATTTTATTTTCATCGTCAGAGAGAGATGAAATATTTTGAGAAAAAATATAATCTTCTGCATTTTTAACATTAATATCTTCTTTAGTATACAACTTACTATAAAAATCAACGGTTTCTTTCAATATTTCGTCTTGTTTTTCAATAATTCTTTTCCCATTTCCTGTCTTCAGCTGATTTATGTTTTTTCTGCTAGCATTTCTCTTTTCTAAACTAAGAAAATATTTAGTACTTCTTTCTCCCTCTTCCATCCATCTTGCCTTAGCTCTGATACCAGCTCCTTTAGATTCCACTTTATATATATTTTCCAGCTCTTCTTTTATGACCCTATATTCGTTTTCATTATCATTATTTCCACTTTGGTTATCAATACATTTTTGTAATACATTAAGCTTCATTTCTAAAAACCCTTTTCTATTTTTTTGATCTGCAACTTTATGTTTACAATATTTTTGGGTAAATTCACGTATCTTTATTTTCAAAAGTTCCCATTTCTGTAGGGGACTCATATTTTGAGAATTCATTGAACTAATAACATCACAAATATTTTTATGATAACAGTCATCAGACAGAACACGACTGTTCAGCTTCCAGTAACCTGGACCCTTTTGAACAGTTTTTGTTTTGATTTTTAAAGAAATTGCGTTGTGATCAGCTCTTATTGATGGTCTGATATCTGTGTTTACAACTCTCCCTAAAAAACTTTTATCGACCAGCCAATAATCTAATCTTGAAGCAAGTTTTAGATATTTATTTATCCAGGTAAACTGAATAGTATTCACATTCATTTTCCTCCAGATATCACACAATTCGTATTTCTTTAACAATCTACTAAAATTTAGCGGTTTCTTGTAATAGGAACGGTTTGTTCCCTGAACATGTATAGTGTCTTTCTTGACATTGAGTACACAATTCCAGTCTCCTGCCATTACTAATTTTGAATTTTCGTACTTTTCACAAGAATTTGATACGAAAGTATTCAGATTTCTAAAAAACCGTTCTCTTTGCTTTTTCTTAGTTGGTGCATATACGTTTACCATTGTCAATAAAAAGGTTCCCATTTTAACTCTTAGTAACAACTTTCTTCCATCATCACTCTGCTCTATACTAGTGACATCTATGTCTAGGTGTTCATCAAAAAGTTTACCGGTAGCTCTTATAATGCTTCTCTTGCCTTAATTAATGTTATAAAGATGTATCCAATGCTATTTTGTTATGGCTGTTGGCACGTTTTTATTTTTCTTTGAAAATAATCATTATGTTCTGATCTAAAATCATAAACATAATACTGTAGGTTATCATCATGATCATCATCCCACAAATAGTACCATTAAACCATTGAATCATTATTTTCCAAGAATTCTTCACTTCCTGATGTCATTCAGGAATTTTTTTGTGAGGTTTCATGATTTCATTTTCTCAATGTCTACGTCAAAAACATGTTCATTTCAATAACAAGAAAACATCACAAATGCCATGACCTATAACAAATAAGGATTTTGTTACCGTTGACCATGAACATGTATTTTATATGGTATCATTTTTTGCAACAAGTAACGTACATTGCCTCCGCACGGAAGTATGCATACCGGTACTACAATGAATGTCAATGTAAACATGCAGAAATCTCAATGTCTACGTCAAAAACATGTTCATTTCAATAACAAGAAAACATCACAAGTGCCATGACCTATAACAAATAAGCATTTTGTTACCGTTGACCATGAACATGTATTTTATATGGTATCATTTTTTGCAACAAGTAACGTACATTGCCTCCGCACGGAAGTATGCATACCGGTACTACAATGAATGTCAATGTAAACATGCAGAAATTCATGGGATGTTCAGCCTTGGTTAGCAAGTTGCTCTGAAGGAAAGATGAAAAATAAGAGATGCAGATTGGTGAAAGTTTTAACAAAATCAGAGATGCAGATTGGTGAAAGTTTTTTAAAAATCAGATAAAAAGTAAGAATGTTATATTTGTATACTTGTACTTATATGGGTATGGCTGACTGCCTGCCACACACATTGGTCGTATGGGCAGACAGCTCTCTTTTCACATTTCTGATGTATGTTTAAAATATGATATAGAAATATATAGAAATCAAATCAAATCAAAATCAAACATACCCTTTTTACATGATTCTTTGAGACCGTATGATCTTGCACAAAATGGCACACCTACTCCACCCATAGAGGCTGTTCTCAGTTCTTTCAGTAGTCGTACAAGTAGCTGTCGTTTTAATCACATGACATGTTCCATGTAATTGAACTTCTCTTTTTCAATTAATTCCTGAATTCCAGTCTAGTATTAAATTAATGCTATTCCCACCCCCCCCCCCATGGAATATGCCCATTAAATGAATTTATAATATTTATCTTCATATTTCTTGTATCCCTCCCTTCTTTTCTTCCCCTTCTTTCTCTCTCACTCTCTCTCCCTCTCTCTCTCTGCAGGATATTACTGGTGCTATTGAATACTCTAGCAAAGCTCTTGAGATCAAACCAAAGTGTTTTGAAGCATACTATGCCAGAGCTAGGGCCAAGAGAGCAATAAGGTAAGAACTGATAATTGGGTATTTTTCTTAAAGATAGTCTACTGCTATGCTTGAATTATGCTGAAATCGTATATAAACTGTTTCCTTGGTAATCTTGCAATAGCATTATGGTCAGACGATGGATTCAGATAACTGTTACAGATAGAAACTTGTTTGTGTGAGGATTATTGTATAAGATGGGTATAAGTTTAAATTTTTGAATTAGATAAAGCTATTGGGTTCATTGTTGAGTAGGAAACATCCTGCTCGCCACACCACAATGGTTATTTGATCAAAGAATCTTCATGTAAACCGTCAAAGGAAGTAACAGAAAATGGGATGTGTTACTTTTATGCTTTGATATGTTAGGAAATGTCATAGTCTGATCATGTTTTTAAATTCATGTTTGATTGCAGACAATATGGACCAGCCCTACAGGATTTGTTGGAAGCAGTGAAGCTGGCACCCAACAACCGGGAAGTCCGAAGACTGCTAGTGAGGGTCAAAGAAGAATGCAAAGAAGAGACCAAAAGACAGCGGGAAGCCAAAGAAGAACGTGAGGAGAAAGAGAAGGAGAAGAAGGAGATGACCCCTGACTCTGGCGTTGCCAATTCACAACCAGGAAGTGCTGAACAATCACAGGCAGAGGTTTCGGAACCCGAGGAATCTGGACGACCTGTCACCTCGACGGCACCCTCGCAGGCTGGGCGGAGTGATCCTGTGGTGTCTAGTTCTGTTTCCTCTGTACAGAACACAAGCAGGGTACATGACTCTAGTGGCGATCTGTCCTCACTGGACAACAAAGGGTTAAATAGCAATAGTTTGAATTCTAGTAGTAGTTCAAGCACACAGTTAGGGTCTGTGGAATTTACCATTGGAAACGGACATGTAGTGCAAGGAACCGGTGTTTCGCTAAAAGATGAGAACCTGTCGGAGAAGCAGGTGATTACCGAAGTGCAAGATGGACTCAAAGCAGGGGACAAACCCATTCCTAGACGTGCTCAGACGGTCAAGATGCCTCGTCCGCCATCCATCGAAGTGGCGACATCCGAGCCGGTGACAGCGGGGGTCGTGTTCTTCAACGCCGGAGCTACGGACAACTCTCTCATCTCACCCGGTCAAGCCACCCACCCCCAACCCTTACTGAACAAACCAAACAACTCGGACTCAAGAGAGAGCACTCCGGAGTCGTCCACTCCTGGCTCTGGATCCGTCTCTGGGTCTGGTGGGTCAGGAGCTCTCAACTCCCCTGTCCATAGCTCGGTCAGGCTCCAAGAGGTCGTCCCTCACACCATCATGTCCAACAACCCATCCAGTGTCCACCAAGCAGGGGTCACCCACAGGTGAGAGTGAGTCATCGAGGTGACACCCCCCCGCCCAGGGCTTCCCCCGGCCAATGGTAAAGGTAAAGGGTAGCATAGATAAACAAACAAAAAATGCAACTTGTCAGCAGTCAGTGTATCCTCCTTTCCCCCGACTCCTACATTGGTGCGTCATTCTTCCTTCAAAATAAATCATTCCTTTTTAACCCAAATTCCTTGTCCAGGTTGGTCTGGGGAGATTTCTTCTTGTCCTTATTCGTTTCTAATTCTTTTCTATTAAGTTTCCTTAACTAATGATTTGTGTAATTTTGGATGAGCAGCAAACATAATATTAATTGCTCTTGCACTATGAGTTCAAATTTTGATACCTGCAAATAACTTCATGTAGAGTTTAAACAAAAATTGAAAGTTATTAGTCACTCGTTGCTGAAGCCAGCAGCTATTTCCATATTTAACAGTACCAGCAAAGGCATCACTTCTAATACAACCTTTTTCCGTCTTTCCTGGGTTTAGAATACTTACTTACATTTAGTTTCATAACAGTTTACACTAATTTGACTAACAGTAGTATAAAGTTGAAACTAACATGTCCTCTGCATCATATACAATGCAATCTCTAACTCAAATAAATTTCTTTAATTATTTAGACAAAAGTACTCTTGCAAAGCTTTGGCAATATTCTAACCATTCTATTGATTAATAATGAATCCACCTGGCAGCATGGAATTCACTCCTTCCTTTCTTAGCTCTAGATTTTTTATTATTTTTTGCATGATATTTTGTTTGCAGTGGCTTTTAAAACACTTTTTTTAGAAAAGGCATCTGTGTTGTGTGTTTAGTTCTGCAATGTGAACTGGAGCTATTTTTTTTTTTTTTTTTTGCTTTTGCTATTGGCTTTTGCAATTTTGTTTCTTATTTTGACAATTTGTGTATTGTTAACTTTTATTTTGTGCTGTAATATTGTTTCCTAGCATTCTTCTGATAACTTATGATAAACTAATCAGTGAAATTCTGCTTCTAAGATACATAAAAGCCAAGAGATGCTAAGCATAATAAAGACTGGTTCATGATATTGTGCGTTTTTAATCAAGCATTTGATTTGGTGCATCAGCATGGCTTACAACATAAACTAAAATAAACTAAAAGACATGTAATAACAAATATTTTTGCAGTTAGCTAATTGTTCTTGTGTTCTTTTCTGTTGCCCCTCACTCTTTTTTCTGGGTATCCTTCTTGATCAACAACAAACAAAATTATTTTGAACTATGAGCTCCTAAAGCTGTGATTGGTCTTCTCTGCATCTCCGTGGAAATTATTTCCTGGTTTTTTTCTTGAGGACTGTCCTGTAGTCACTCTTTTAAAAGGAGGGCTTGGATTGGAAAGGGGGTATTTTCAAAGCGAGATTAATTTAGTTTTGGGGTTTACAGATGATTCAATAAAAAAAGGAAATTTTATCTTAATATTTTTGTGGATAACCTGTTTTTGATGGTGAATGATAACAGACCTGACAATATTGCATCTCGTGTTTAAATAACATGCTCCCTTTTGCCTTGACTGTATGTCCTGTGGATGAGTTTTACTGGTTTTTATTAAAAGTGGGAATGTTGATACGTCTAATCAAACCTTTTGTTATGTGTCTACCAAAGTCATTCAAGCTCTTTCTGTCACTAACTGTCACTTGGTCAATCTTATTAAATGAATTACAGCTTAATTCATTGAATGGACGGATGAATAACATCATCCGAAGCAAATCAGACATATATCAGGATTTTGAATATTAAAACTTCACGGACTGACATTTGTGAAATCCAAATGGCTAAATATTTGTGAAATGAAGGCCAAACATGATTTCAGACTTTGAAGATGGTATCCCTTTTCCCACTTTACATTCCAGTAAAATAATTCCACTATAATTGTTCATTTTTCAATCGGTTTTGATTTGTGAGGGATACATGTAGTTGTGAAAGTTTGTCATACATGTTTATTAACTTCAAAGGACTATTTATGCATCTAGAACCGTAAATTTATTTCTTTTACAGCAAAACTTCCAAGACTTTTAAATTGCTTATAACACATTTTCACTCTATTATTAGTTTTCTATATCTGTGGTCATCACCATAAATTGCATTCACCTAAACTAGAAAAAGAAATTATGAATAATGACAGAACTCCATTTTATGCAAACATGGTCTTATTAACATGGCTGATATTTTTGATAAAGTTCATCTGACATCAAATATGGCATCTAAGTCAACTCTTCTAAATATATTGCAGATTGCAACATTCAAATTTTGTCATAAACATTTTCTAAGTCTGCGTATCCTTTTGTTTTATCATATTCATTTATGTAGTATGAATAGGCATTTGGAGTTCATTTGAATATATTCTGATACCTAATACTATCTTTTTAATAGACAAGGGAATTCGGAGCACTGGAATTCCATCAAGGATCAGTGTGTGGGTCATATTTTGAGAAATCATGTTTAACCAGGGACCCATTTCACAGAGCTTTTTTTCAATGACAAAAATCAATGACAAGTCTGCTGATAACCAATCAGAAGCAAAGATTTCAGTAGCTCAGAACAAACATTGTCATTTGTCACTGATGACAAGTTTTGTGAACCACCCCCCCCCCCCCCCCAGCAGTTCTGAATCTTTAAACATGTACCTTTTCATTGCTTATTTTGACTTCATTCACTGGGCAGTGTACTTCAGCAACCACCAGCACAACAACAACAAGCCACAATCTTAGAATCCAGAGGGTCTCCATCATCGTCATCATCTAATACTTCGTCCTCCTCCTCCTCATCCTCTTCCTCCTCCTCTGCCTCCCCCTCATCATCATCGTCTCCAGGCCAGGCTCCTGCAGCTCCAGGGGCAGGAGCAGGGGCGGTGGTTGGGCGTGGTGGAGGGGGCGGGGAAGGGGGTAACGCTGTTAACGCATCGACTGCTCCTCCACAGAACCCCACCCAACAACAGCTGCACCAGGAGTTCCCGCGACCCAACACAAAGCATACCATATACATAGGCCCCACCGCATTGTAACCATGGCAACTAAATGTTTATCGTCGTATCAGCCCATTCAGATTCAATTCTTAAACCATGCTCTATCATGAGATGATAAACCATCTCACAAATGTGGCAAGGACAAATAACAATCACTGCACTGTATATGAAAAGCACTGTTCATACAACGAAAAATTAATGTCGCAGGGGTTAAAATTCAGCTGCATACATGTGGTTTGCATCTCATTTCATGGCTGGTTTATCACCTCGTGTGAATGAACCTTATGGAAGATATCAAAGTTAAAACTCATTGCCAAAAAATCACTAACATTTGCTAGCTGTAAGGGAGATGAGCTGCATACCGCTTAATGTATGATGTTCTAATGAAATCATTGAGAAATTATCCATTAATGAGCCTAGACTCGAAGCACGGCATGTAAATGTAGATGCAGCTATGTGGCTGGGACAAAAATAATGAGCAAAATACAGGAACACTTTCGGAGCACTTTTCTAACACTCTTTGCACTTCATCATACTCAATGGGTTAAACCATCAAAGTCAAATTATATCATATTGTTTCAGGTGTATTTCCGATGCAATATCAATAATAATAAAAACAGAAAGTGGTGCTCTATCCTGCTGTAATACAAATATTTAATCAGAAAACATTTTGCATAACATTGAGTTCAAGTGCCAGTGGAAACAAGTTTTATGAATGAATAATTGTATTGCTCATTCTTATTAAAGTACATGGTATATGGGTGTCCAGATAAATAATGTACCAATTTAATTAACATCTGCATTGTATTCATGACCCAGCATATAGAGTACTCTCTTTCTGTCCTCTTTTGCCACTTGCTTTCATATCTCTATGAATTTCTTTCTTTAATAATCCCTGCTCAATCTCTTCCAACTATTGCTCAGTCCACTTTAAGATACGAATGAATTAGATATGTGACTGTTAAAATCCAAGAAACTATGACTGTATTCATTCTCACATTGGCATACCCTACTTGAATTAGAATAGAAAGAAAGTTATCACAATGAACTGCATCTCACAATCTTTTGCACTTAAGTGATTATATAATATATCACCCATATTATATGCCCGACTTATCAACATCGGGATAAAAACTGTACTGTCAGTAATATATATATATTTTCTCACTTTTGTCCAGATTTTGCTGCAATATATTTAAAAATGGCAAATCACTCTTTTTCAGGCAGAAATTCACTTATTTACAAGATGATATGTACATGTATTTAAAACTTGTTTTCAGTACTATATTTTTGTCTCAGTCTTTTTTTTCTTCTGTACTGTGTGGAAAGTGTTTGCACCATTCATCAGGTTAAGTATTTGATTGATATTTTCACGTGCATGTCTTATGATATTGCTGGGTGTAGCATGAAAAATATGTGCACTTTTTGATAAAACAGTGTGGTGTGTAAAGTATGCATTCTTTTATTATTTCCTATTTAATGTGAGGCTTGAATATTGCCAACTTTGTAGAGTCCATTCACTGCACTGTACTTCAACCATTTACAAAATACAAATTCACATACTGGTACTTAATTCATTGGAATTTTAGTGATTCAAGATTAGTATTCATATTATTCATTTTATAATATACAAAACAATACCCTTTGATACTAGTCCATGAATTTCAGTACAATTTAGTATGGAAGATATTCGTAACAATATGTACACCATTTACTTATAACATTTAAAGCACATGCATTTTGAAGTGAAGAGTGTTACAAAAAATTACATTGCATTTTAATAGTGATTGCACATAATGGCACTGTTTATTTAGTACATGTTATGACGGCTGAAAGTGTCTCATGACCCTAGCCTTGATAAAGAAACCATGCACTCGGTTCTTTAGACACCCTGCTGCCACCAGCAATTTACACCAATCTACTTATCAAAGAAATTGCCCTGTTCAAAATTCATAATAAATGGCATTCACTATATTTATTTACCAAGAATAAAGATTTAAAGAGGGGTGTTTAGATGCTTCCTTGAACTTGCACTGGTTTTCCAACCTGGGTCCTGTTTCACAAAACTCGTTATCAATAAGTTACAATAACTGTTATAAGCTACTGAGATGGTGGCATCTGATTGGCTAGGAGCAGATTTGTCATAGAAATTTAGCATAATGTCATTGATATCAAGTGTTATGAAACCGGGCCTATCTTTCCTACATTTCACAGTAATTTGTAACTGATTCCCATTATTGCTTTTTTAAAAAGATTCAGAACGTTTTCTCTTTCAGACCCCATCTCCAAGCCATTTTGCTTACTGTTATCTTGTGAATTAAGAATCAGGGAATAAGAGTCGGGGAAAGTGGGTGCTCTACAGTTCCAATATAAATTGAAATTCCACATGGATAATAATAAGGGATCACAAAGCTTTTAAACCAATGTATTTTTGCATGGCATGGGAGAATGTTATGTTCTAGTATAAAATGTTACCATTTTAAACCGATAATACACTCGTCATATATTAACATATTCTAGTACTAGAGAGGCGCCAACATCAAAAGAATATTGGTCAAGTATTTACAATTAGAAGCATAAAAAGTGCTTAATATTCCCTGTTATGATCCAACTTGTCACCTTTTTAATTAGAATAGCAGGAATTTACCACGCCTTTTGTGAATATTGCTTATTTGATCTAAATTACCTAATATTTTCTTCTTTTTTGATAAACCACAAATCTAGTGCATTCATGTGACTAAAAAGAACCTCAATTAGATAATATTTCACCTATTATTTTATACATTACATGATTGTCCAATTCCTATGATTATTTTTCTATTTTAATCAAATATAGTGGTAGTGTACATTGTGACCCTTTTATTTGATTAAAATGAATTATTCAATTAGAAATTGTACTTACGGTATACAGTGTAAGGGGAAGCCAAGTTATAATTCTTTGTTGAAATGTTTTGCGATATGCAGAGGAAAAAATTGCAAGATCTTGCACATGGTCCATTCTTAGAAACAAGAAAAGTACTTATTCTCACTGTTAATTGTACACAACAATAAAGAAGTAACAGGTCTCTTTAATAAAGAAGTCCTTATATTTATAAATGTACTCCTCTTTGGTAGCAGCTCAAGCATTGGTACGATGGGATTTCCTTTTTAAATTTACATATTTTATCGTTCACATTCATGCATCTTCCTATGTATTTATTACGGCATTCGAACATAATTATGATCAATGTCATGTGATGAAATTCATTTTTCTTTTATCTTTATTGTATTTTGAGCCAAAGAGGAGAGAGAACAATGATTATTTGATTAAATTGATTTATGTAGCAGCTATAAATTTTATTTTCTGCACAAGGATTTTCTTAGGATGATTGTATATTTCTGATATGCGTGCTGATGTGTACATGATGTGGAATACAGCTGCACTGGATACATAGGTATTTGTGTAATTAATGAATGGTATATGAATTTGTTTAGAAGATAATAATTGCTGTATGAATTTTCACATACAGATTTTTTGAACTGGTCAATGTTTGACTGGCATTTGTATATTAAAGGATGTGTACAAAAATAAACTGGCTAAAATATAAGCGTAACTTACTTTTTTATGTGATATTGCTTATTTATTTAAGGTGTGGCATATGATACTGATTACACTTTAGAAATAGAACCGGGGTTCAATTAAGTAATATAGATGAATACAAATGGAGAAAGAGAGATATAGACAGAGAGAAAGAGAAAAACAGAGAGAGAAATATATAGACACAGAGAGAAAGAGAGAGAGAGAGACACGGAGAGAGAGAGAGAAGGATAAAAACATAAGCGTAACTTACTTTTTTTGTGTTTGCTTTGCTTATTTATTTGAGAGTTTTAGGTGTGGCATATGATACTGATTACACTTTAGAAATAGAACTGGGGTTGAATTGAGTAAAATAGAGAAAGAGAGAGAGATAAAGACACAGATGGAGAGAGAGAGATAAAGACAGAGAAATAAAGACGCACAGAGAGAGATGAAGACAGAAAGAAAGGAAAAACGCAGAGAGAGAGAAAGAAAAAACATGGAGAGAGAAAGATAAAGACACGGGGAGAGAGAAAGGGAGTGTTTCTACATTTAATTTGTGGGACAATCCTTCAGTCATCGGTATGTTTATCAAATCTTCAGTGTCAAATTTTCTTTCAGTATTTGGAGCATCCCTCTAATCTGAACATCAGATAAAAAGGATAGGAAATAAGAGACTCACAATATCATATTTCTTATGCTTATTACTTATTTAATTTCTTTACACAAATTTATTTACAGTCAATAACTTACAATAATATGTACAAGATTACAAATCTCATAAACATCACAACATAAAATGTTATTCTTCCCGATGAAATGCATGTAACACATAATAGGACAATACCTACATGTATCTTTCATTCAGAATTTGGGTATAAAAAAAGGCTCCAATGTAATAATTAACTTTTTGACATGGAGTTTTGATATCATAAATATGACCATAACAGCAATATTAAAGGATTTCTGAGACTGCCACCATCTATATAATCTTGCTTCCAATATTACGGACTGATTTCAACATTTATCTCAAAAGTGAGATACAAGAACTACCCCAACAGATACAAATACTGTTTTGAAAAGATACTTGAATTCTGGTGTTGAAATATTTTGAGGCAATTGTTTATTCAATCCTTATTGTAGGTTCTTTGGACTTGTGGAAAACAGAAAACCCTTCCTCAAACTTTGCTGAAAATCACATACACCTCCTACGACTAAATTGTAGCAACTTGCACGAGCAATTCCAACCAGCTTTTGCACTGAAATGTGCCAAATTTCTCGAATATCTCTTTTCTTCAATATTTTGACACAGATTTCATGCCTATATCAATAACAGGGGAACACTTTTTAAAAAAATTGTTTACAGTGCGTACGTTTTAAAGGGTTTTCATTGAAATTGCTATTTTTAATTCATAACTAGAGACCCTGACAACTTACATTACGTTGTAGATCTTTTTATTTCATTAAGCTATAACTTGTAGGGATTCTGTTCAAAGGAACGCTAATAGTTTTTTTGTAATGAGTAGTGTGCAAAAGGTATGTTTTGAAGGGTTTCCATAGAAACTGCTATTTCTAAATCATAAACGTGTCTTTGCACGTGAATACAATATATTCTTACAAGAATGAAAAATGGACCAAATGAACAATGCAAGTATTAGAGACTCTAATGATAATGATAGTGATATTGGACATTTAGGGTTGCTAAAAACAAAAGGATTACAGGCGCAGACACACAAAAAAATGAGAAAAAAGAACCAATTCATAACAACTCACATTACATTACTGAAATCATAAATATCATGAGAATCAGACAGGCGATAGGCTTGTAAAAGTCATGGGATTCCTGACTGACCTAAATAAAGGTATATAATTATGATTGCAGGATGAGCTAAATCCAGGATTTTGTCTCAGTATCTAAGGCAAGGTTACAGAGTCACGTTAATAGTGAACAGAGGAACAAAAAACTGAACATACAGAGAAACAAGTTTTCAGTTTTTATGTTATTTGTTTCATTAAGTTGCAACTTGTAGGGATTCTGTTCAAAACAACACTAATATTTTGTTTAATTAAGATTTCATTTTTACTTTTTTACAACATCAAAAACATCTATTATTCATGACCATTTTTTATGGGATTCTTTTTGAGAAAATATTTTTACACAGATTTCCTGCTCAAGTCAATACAGGTGCACATTTTCAATTTTGTTTTGTTTTATTGGAATAATAGTGCGCCAAAGAAAAAGTTTTGAAGGGTTTCCATGGAAGTTAAGTCGTAACCTGTAGGGATTCTGTTCAAAGATACACTAATATTTTTAATAAAAGTTTATTTTTTTTATTTTTTAGAACATCAAAAACAGATGTAATTGGCAATTTAAAGAAAATAACCGAACTAAAAAATGACATGGATGAAAGCTTATAAGCCATAGATTACAAAGAAGTTAAGTCGTAACTTGTAGGGATTCTGTTCAAAGAAACACTAATATTTTTAATAAAAAGTTTTATCTTTAATTTTGTTACAATATCAAAAACGATGTAATTGGCAATTTAAAGAAAATAACCGAACTAAAAAATGACATGGATGAAAGCTTATAAGCCATAGATTACAATAATATCAATTATATGCCATTTTAGTGTCTGTCAGAGGAGTATCAGCTTTCTGAAAATTCAAAATCTAAAGCGTTGAAAATTGGAAGCTGTTGACCTAAAAACTTGCTATCAACCTGAAGACATCATCTTATGTGGAGTATGCATATTCACATGACTTTGCATTAATCACCTCAGCTGTATAGCGGTAAACCGGTCGGGTCCACATGTTATGTCGTCACTGTAACTTCAGGAAATTTGAACCCTGTTGACCCGTAATTTGGAGGAGTGTGGGGGTTTGAATTTGCTTTAGTGAAATAATGAAAGGGTAAATACTTTTTATTCCTTTATATTTTTATTTTACATTCATTCAGTTTTCCATTTATATCAAGTTGTATTTTCATCAGATAGGGTCTTTAAACATCTGTTATTCATGATCATTTTTGAAGGGATTCTTTTTTTTTTGAGGACAGTCCTCGTAATTAATTTAAGCCTTTTTTCTTCTTACAACAAATAAAAATAGACACAATCTAGCAATGCATATAAGCGCACATGTAATTCGAAAATTAGGATAACAGAACAAATTTGAAAATATAAATACCATAAAAGATAAGCACTTGTGGAATAATATGTTGATATATTTTAAGCAGACCAAATATTTTCCATCAAAATTTTACTTTCACTATGGTTGATAATTTCAGTTTTTCAAAGATTCATTCTAATCAAATTTCTCTGGCAAAGATTATTTATGTGTCTAAGTTTGTGATATTCATTTAAAACTTATGGAAGAAGTATTTTTCCAGGAGCATTTAAATCATGGAAAAAATAAAGGAATTAGTCTTTCTTATTTCTTTGCTTCTTTCTGGTGGAAAATTTTTATCTGTGAGTTCTCGCACTGGGACTTGGTCGGAGTTCTCAGTTTTAATGTGATCAAAGATCATGCCCAAAGTTTAGCAACTTACGAAGAACGGAATCGAGTTAACATCCCAGCGCTTAACAGCTTAGTTCAGCTGTGTTCTGGATGCTGATGACTTTCACATCTCACAGAGTACATGCAACACTGGCCTCCATCATGAATCGTCCGTCTCCTCATACACGCTTGACCATGAGCCCTTACTAGACTATGCACTTTTATACCGGCCAACCAAGACCCTGGCCCTGTCATCCTTGACCTTGAAGAAGACTTGCCTGCAATAGCACCATAAAAGTGGACCACTTTGACGGCAGGTGAACCAAGTTACGAGCTGGGGCTGAAGTAAAACCGTTGGTGTTCCACTTAGACTGTACATGCAGGTGCACAATGTTGAGGCTTTGGTTTGTTTGTCAGTGTCGTCCATCGATCGGTTGACCACTTTGACCGTAGGTGCGCCAGGAATGGGTTCCGCGATTGATACAGTCTTGATTCTAGTAGATCCATGAGAGGATAACTTATGGCCTAAAGTGCATCTGGTATAGGCTATGACCGATACAGTCTTGTCTGTAGTTTAACCATTAGTGGACTACTTTGACCGTAGGTGCACCTGGTACAGTATGGGACTGCTTTCTGGATGCCATACTACTTCCACCTCTAGATGACACACCGGTTAGATGGCTGGGCAAGCTCTGGGTAGTCGTCATTGGGTACCGTGCTGCCGTGGCATGACCGACAGTTTGCTGAAGAAAAGAAAGAAATGGCAAAGATTACTATAACAATAGTGAGCTGTTTGTTGGAATAGACCAGTTTGTAGTTAGCACATGGGTCATATGACCCCAAATATCCACATATCTTTTAAACATAGATAAATCCAACTTTGTGCCTTTTGGAATAATCACAGCTAAAATCATTGAGGTGATTCTTTGTTTGCCCTCTTGAAAAGATTACTTCCACCTGTGTTCAATAGAATCCATCACAGGTGCATGCATAAATAATGAGTCCATAACTTTCGTGAGCATGTATCCAGTATTAGTCTCACTCTCAGTGGGTTTTACAATTTTGTTCAAGTGACCTTTATCTGCGCGTGCGCAGATCAATCCATGCATGCTCAGATTGTATCTACGAACTGGTATATTGGCCTTCAATTAGATGCATTGTGTATATTTTGATTTTCAAAAACAAACCCTTGGTTTTGATTTTGAATGATGTTTAAAGAATCAAATCTATATTCCTAATACTCACCATATATTAAAATAGCGAACAGATTCTAATTTGATTACATAATTCTTTATCTTTCTTCTGAATCAGAATCCCTAGGAGACATTTAATTCAATTCAAATTCAATTCAAATGAACATTTATTTTCTTCCAAACAATACAATTTATATAAAGTAGGAACATAAATATAATTAAAGAACTTGTATTACATGGAAGAAGGCGTGAAACCCGAAAAGCATAGCTTGTAGTGGTACGCCCGAATACATAAATACAATTATACATTATAAATGGGAGAAAGGAAGAAAGGAAGAAAGGAAGAAAGGGATAGGCAACTTAGTTTTGAATATTGAACAAGAATTTTTCTGAATCTCAATCAAGTTTGGAAAGGTTGAAAAGAAGAATGCTGGAACAGTAATCTAACCTGAGTAATAGGATGATGTCTCTCGACCACCACCGAGGCCATAGGCGGGTTCAGACCAAGGCCACTGGATGCCTGCAGCTCACTTCTACCACTCACTCTGGCCGTTACTGTCTTAATCTGTGATGATCTCCCCGTGGCCTAGGATAAAAAAGGAACAGTTGAGAGCATTTTACAAAACGCATGTTTAAATTTATTGAATACTCCAATAAGGCCTAAAATAAAAACTTGTTGTATTGCCCTTTGCGACCGACCCAAAAATCTGAAAATCTACGGTCGACATTTTAAAAAATATGTATTTTGTTTGTTTAAATGGGATATAAATGCATAAAATCAAATTATTCCAAAATTCTCACTTGTGCAAAACCATGGATATTTATGAGGTGAAAAATCTATGAATGGAATGATGACGCTGAAACACATGTATCAAAGCATTACAAACTGAGAAATATCAGCCAATAGAGGCTGGGGATAAAGGGGAAAAAAAAATCAAATCTGAAAAATATCGGCCCAAAGAGGGCAACAAAAAAAGAAGAAAAAAAAAAATTCCGACCGACCCATGTTTTGGCACCCAAAGGGCAATACAACAAGTTTTTATTTTAGGCCTAATGCTAGAGCCAACATTTACCAGAGCTACCAATCAACATACTGCACTAGCTGCATGCTTGGTTCAAACATAGTGGATACGTCACCAAAATGTGGATCGCATGGTTTGTGGCTCGAGTCCCGCCATGACACCAATGTCTTTTGGCAAGATATTAATATACATTTGCCACACTCTACCCAGGTTAGCTAATTAAATGGGTACCCGGTAGAAAAGAATTTGTTGAATGCTTGAGCGCCTTTTCATCGTAGCTCGGCTAAAGCCGGGTCATTGATCGCCGGGCCCCCTGGGAGAAAAGTTATAATTCAGATGAGGCTACCCTGGGTAAACAAGATATAGTATTATTGTTGATGCACAGTAGGCCTACACACAGGGGGCTGGTGAGTGATAGCATATATAAGTACTACACTGACTTGTGGGTAGGATACAATATATGCATGTCTAAGAAACCTAAGAGACATATTAGGAATGTGTTTGCAATTTATATTTTCAATCATAAATATCTTAATATCTAAAGAGGTGATTGGATAATGAAATACAAAACCTCTCTAAAATAGCACAACATTTGTATTAATCAGGTATACCAGTTGGTTTCACTTAATAAACTTGAAACCTATATACATGTACAAAATAAAACCTGAAAAGCCCTGCGTGAAGTGTCAGAGGTCTGCAAACTGGCATCCCATATAATGAATACAACAATCATGAACTGAGTAAACAAATTCCTGTTTTTGATACATACTATCATTAATGTGTAAACAGGGTGCCTCTCTTACCCTCAGCCCCACTGCACTACTTATAGCTACTTGTGCCCTCTATATCGCAAACAATGCCTAATCGGTGCATGTTGGTCCCCAATGATCCCCTTTTGCTTATGTTAATTGAGAGCTGATTTGATGAGATAACCACCCGTCAGTGACCACACAGGGAGGTCTAATCCCTCGTGGCCAAACTGGTGCAGACAGGCTTTAATATCCTTTCCGAGGGATGGGTTGTGTCCCATTGTAAACTGCATGGGCTGGATATGCACCCACAACCAACATGTTGACAGTCCTTGTACAGGTGCTCCAAAAAAAAAAAACATATTCATCGATTCCATAGACAGTTTTTGACCTATTATTTGAGGGATCAACAAACGCTAAAGAGAAACGACATGTTCACATGCAGCAAAGACTGTTGTCAACTGCTTGGGCTAGATACGCACCCACAACCAACAGGTTGACAGTCCTTGTACAGATGCTCCAAGAAAAACACATATTCATCGATTCCATACACGATTACGACCTATTATTCGAGTGATCAACAGACACTATAAAGAAAAGACAAGATACTTACTGTTTTCTTGACAGCAGGAACATTCCCTCTCTGGCTGTGTGTTGTAACTGTGGATTGTGCATGGTGACCCATGGGTTGAGTGCTTGGTACGGCAGAGCGCCCTAGTGAAGTGGTATTGACTGACGGTGAGGGTCTGGTGGGGGCTGGGGTAGGGACGGGGGCACCTGCTGCTGGGGTGGGGGCGGGGGCGTGGCCGGACGAAGGATGAGGAGGCTGTCCACTGCCTTCTGCAACAGTGCATAAATACAACATTGAAATAAAGAAATCAAATGCAGGAAGAAAAGATGGCAAACTTAGGCATTTAAAGGTAAAAATTTCCATTTGGCTACCAAAATTGTGAAAACATTATTAAATTTGGCATGGATCAGTAGTTACATGCCCTTGAGAATATGTATGAAAGTCACAGGTTTCAAATTTTGTTTAAATCAAAGTTGATCGTAATTGTAGTTGTGGATTGCTTGTCATTCTGTCACTAAATCAATGACTACCGGGTATGTAACAAAATGCGATTTGATCAAATTACTATCCTTTTTTTCAAACTGAAGTCAATTCTAATTTTGCAAAGTTGAATGCTTCCAAAACAAATAGACTTTGACAACATAAACAACTTTTGCAACTTGTAAACCACTGGCATTGCTCCAGGAAGATACTTTAGTGAACTGAAAAGAAAAAAAAATGAGCGCTATGTTAGCTCTGATTTGATTTCTCCACATCATGAAACCTTTGCATATCTAAATCATTCGTAACATTTTAGTGAAAATTTCATGCAAACACAAGTTTTTGGTTTCGCAGTATGTTGCAGAATGCAGAAACCGCAGTATGATTGATTTGAATTTCGGTAGGGAACCACAAGTGTTGTATTTCAAAGGCAATTACTCATATTATATGTTGATACATCTAATGGTATATGACTGCTTTTTAAAAAAGTCATGTTTATTCTTTGAAGAGTTCTTCCATTACACAGTGCGGTAGCTCCTTAATAACCTTGCATTAACAAAAAAATATAATTACTTCCCTTTCCGTATCCATGGTTACACCTATTAACCCTTGAGAAACCTCCCACTATGTTTTATTCGGTCTTTGCGACCTACATAATGTAGACAACACTCCTTCTCTTTCAAATGTATTCCCTTGGCACTCACAAATCAGATTCAATACATAGAGAAAACTGAGAATATAGTTGTTCTGTCATCAATATCTACACATACACTTGCTAGAGTTTGCATACTCTACCAAGCATGTAACTGAATACAGCCTCTTCCCAAATGCATATATTCATGAGACATCTAATACAAGTAGTAGAGTAAACACAATGAAATGAGAGAATGTAAAAAACCTTAAAGGGACATTGGAATATCAAGTTTGAAATCATGTCATACAATCAGCATTCAATTCCTATATCATTTTGAAAAGAACTGGAATTTAGTAAGAAAGTTATGGATCTTACAATAGAATAAGTTGTTTTGTACTTATAAGAGATTTTGTGATGTGAGTAGAGCACATCTACATTTAATCACGCTGTCTCAAGATAAACTACTGTTAAGCTTTAATTTAACTGTTTAGAAGGCTTTAAGCTATGTGTGTCATTTCATTTCCATGCAATCAATGTTACGAGACAAAATTAGGTACTTTTTCTATTATTAAATGATTCCCCTGTATTATATAAATTTGAACATTTTCATTAGCATATTGGACTGGCAAACTTTGCGGAAGAAAAACAACGCACACACAGTGCATTTATAAAGTTGCATACCATAAATCTCTGTGTATAAGGCGCACCCGTGTGTGAGGCGCACCCCTATTTTGGGGAGGGAAAAAAAAAAAAAAAAAAAAAGTTTGTTGTTGTTGTTGTTGTTGTTTTGTTGCCGAAAACCCACGCGGGGAAGGACCTTCATTTAACATCGAGGTGCAGTTAAAGGCGCTGATTTGTGCTTGTAAACTTTTCACAAATCCTAGGTCCTAGGATAGAACCTTGTGGTACACCATTTGTTATATAAACAAAATTGAGGAATTATTATTATAAACTACATATTGAGATCTATTAGAAAGATTACTTTCAAACCAAGATGACAGACAAATTTTAGTGTTGTTGTAGTTTCCGAGTGGTGAGTCAACACACTAATTATTGAGCTGGGAGACATTGTCAGGCATAGCGCCATAAATCGAAACTAAAAATAAATAAATAAAAAAATAAAAAAATAAAAACTGTTTTTTTTCTGTACCTGTGTATAAGGTGCACCCCCCACTTTCAATTTTGTTTTGCCTTATACATGGAGATTTACGGTTTAGCATAATAAATACTCCACAGTATAACTGAAATTCTGTAACATTTTGAAAAGCTAATATAAAGTTAATGTACTAACACAATTTGGAAAGAAATAAAACATTAAGACAAAACAAAATAAAAATAAAAAACAAATGTTGAAAGAAAATAGTTATTAAAATATTCAAAGATTGTGAAGGTGGTTAAAAGAGCAACTGATGTCTACTGGTTCATTTTGCACCTGTATACTGCATGCTTTTACTAAAGTTGTGTCGAAATTTAGAAAACATCTCATCAATACCTTTACTTAAAATCAGTCAAGGACTTTTGAACAATAAGCATCTAACAATGGATGTTCTTAAAAAAGAATGAGGCCATTCAAGAAACTCATTTCAAAGACAATGTCACCATTATCATGCTCACAGGGAATACAAATTGAATAGGATTAAATAGGAATCAACTGTAAAGAATGTGCATTAATTGAGGCCATAAAATCAGCACGTCCTTTTCACACTCTTACCTTCGCCATCGTGAAACATAGCCATGGCTTCCATATTGAGCGCACAGACACCCCTCATGAATGCTTTCTTCATTGATTCTTCATAGTAATCTCTCTCTGCGTGGAGCTTCGTCACCTCAACTCGTGAAGCTTCCAGAGCTTCATTCAGCTATCAAGAAGGAAAGAAAACAACAAAAAACAAAAGAAAAGGGATTAAAGCTGGATTAAAATTCTACTGCTGAACTTAATTGGAAAGGATAAGGTATCATAACCTTCTGGATTATAGCTCTGGTTTACTATTGGTCCAACTTCCAAGACAACAGCTTATATTTTACCAATAGTAGAAGTAGAATTTGATAGAGCTAAAATACTAAGCAAATTGTTCTCTGCTAGTTGCATGGTTCAGGCTCATGTTTAAAACTTACGGTACAGAGTATAATCTTTGGGGAGACATTCCTAGTTCAATTGATAGGAATGTTAAATAATTAACATGGTCAAAATGATAATTAAAACTTGCCAAGTTTGTCAACTTTGCATCACTTTTTTATGTCCTATTTTAAACCATTGTACAATTTGTATTTAAGTATATAATACCACTGAAGGATATTTGCAATTATCTTGAATCTAAACAGATTTTTCACAGACCTTCTGACTATAAAACAACAACCACAACTGAAAAGTATAGACCAGCCAAAAGACAGTCACTTACCGATGCTAATCTTGCCTCGTAGTCATTAGTGAGTTTCATACAGACTTCCTGAGCTTTACTCTGGCACGCCTTCTCTACCCTCTGTCTCCACTTGGCAACGATGATGCTATGCCAGGCAGACCAGACTTTGGATTTCAAATGCCTCTCATGGTGGCGCTTTGCAAGTTTGGCGGTGAAGACCTAGGCAAAACATTTCAAACATATTTGGATTGTTATCATGTCTTCTTTCTATAATGCTGAACAATAGGTTTGTTTTAATTACAAACGACATCTGACACAAATGGAATTTTTTGTGATAGTATCCAATGACTACTAGTACCCCATGGACCGCACCTCCTGAGAACTTCATAAATCAATATGTTTTTAGGTTTGCACATTTCAATGGGAACAAAAATACTGAACAATTACCTGGACAACTATTGCCCTGGGACGACTCCCCTAGGTCAATTAGTTTTAATTTCAGTTTCAGTTTAGTTTATTTCATATTTCACATTAATTACATATACAGTGCGTCCCAGAAAAAACGAAACCGAGAAGTATCGATGTTTTATCATAACTTAATCACAACCATAATTAATGAATGATACATATTTGGAAAGCTTAGAGTCTCCTCTTTTAGTTGATGCTACTCAGATGATGCACATTTCATGCATGAGTGATTTAAAGTAATTTGAAGGAAGGAAACCAAAAAGACATTTGGCGGGCGGTATCTTAATTTCAAAGGGAAAATCACATTTCTAGAAAGTTGAGTTTCTGCCCTTTCATATGACACCTCAATCAGGAAAAATGAGCGAGGAATAACAAAGTTCTGTTTGTTTAAAGTAGCCCTTACATTTTCATAATTTTAACAAACGAATTCGTTTTCACTGGGTGCCTGCCGTAGCAAAAAGCAGATTTGACAAAAGACTTAACTCCGTTTCGTTGACAATCAGCCATGCATGAAGACTCTCGTCTACGGCTGATTGTCAACGAAACGGAGTTAAGTCTTTTGTTAATTTCGTTTATTGATACGGCAGGCAGCCAGTGCAAACGAATTCGTTTAATAAAATTATGGAAAGGCAAGCACTACTTTAAACAAACAGAACTTTGTCATTCCTCGCTCATTTTTCCTGATTGAGGTGTCATATGAAAGGGCAAAAACTCAACTTTCTAGAAATGTGAATTTTTCTTCGAAATTCAGATACCGCCCGCCAAATGTCTTTTTGGTTTCCTTCCTTCAAATTGCTTTTAATCACTCATGCATGAAATATGCATCATCTGAGTAGCATCACATGAAAGAGGAGGCTCTAAGCTTTCCAAATATGTATCATTCATTAATTATAGTTGTGACTAAGTTATGATAGAACATCGATACTTCTCGGTTTCGTTTTTTCTGGGACGCACTGTATATCATGAACAATAAGAATTTAAAAATATTGTTTCAATAGGTGTAGAAATACATACAATAATATCAAGCCATAATACAGTCAAAATAACATAGAGATAGAAATACAATTGAATGGTACTTCAAATAAAATTAGACAAATGCATTTGTAGTGAAGTATCAGGAAATCTAGTTTTTTTTAAACTAAGCTTGTAAAATGTAGATTATATTCAATACAAAATAACAAAACTTTAAACAGAAAAAAAAATGAGTGGCAAAAGTAAGATGAAGGACTAATAACAATAGCAGTGTGTAACAAAAAGCCATGGGATGAATTATGCAAGTGTTTAAGCGGAACAATATGAATTTGCAAATAAAGGTATACAGGGAACAGCTACTTATCAAATCTGTCGGGAGCTCATTCCACAATAGTAGTCCGGTGACTATAATTGCATTGTGTGCAAGGCAATATGTACATAAACAGTAAATGCCGTGAGAGGAAGGTCAATCTGATGTTATGCACATCAGCAGACAATGCTCAAGGCTATGATGGAACTATTTTTTTTAATTATGAATCTCAAAGGCACTATGTATAAGGTATGATAACTTGATAAGGTATTGCTTTTTCGGTAATGTTTTGTCTGTTGGAGCCAAAAGGGCATTAATTCTATCTGAAAGAACATGAGCTCGTGCCTTTGTGGCCCCAAACAGTCATTTCATAATTCTGAACTTCGCATGGAATTGATAAGATAATAATTTTTTTTTTAGACATGCAAGGGATTAGACCTCCCTGCAAGGTCACTGACAGATGGTTATCTCATCAAAGAGGATAAAAGAGGATCATGGGGGGCCAACAGGCACCTATTAGACATTGTTGGCTATATAGAGTGCGCAAGTAGCTACAAGTGGTGCAGTCCAGCTTTAAAGTTACCTGTCTTTTATCCTCGCTGTGTCTCAGCTTCCAGGATTGGAATCTCCGCAGCATCTCAAAGCGATCCTTCTCCTTCTGGACGGCTCGGGTCAGGTTGGAGATGATTTGATCCTTACGCTCTACCGATTGCTCGTACGTGTGAAGCAACTCCTTCTGATTCTCAATCTCATTCTGGACCCGTCTCAGGTCCTTGTCAGATCTGCGCACGAAAAGGAAACAGTCAGGATTGTCTATACAATATTTGTACAGGCTATACATGTGTATGTACAAGTTTTCTGTCAATTTTGAAATGAAAAGAAATGTATTAGTTTATCAAAAAGAACAAGACATGTAAATCAAGAGATGACAATTTTTGTTTTAAACAGAGGATGAGTATCTTTGAGGAAAAGCCACATGTGCCCCCCCCCCCTCAAAAAAAAAAGGAAAAGGAAAAAAAAGGGGGGAAGGGGAAGAAAAAAAAAGGAAAATGAAAAGGAAAAAGAGAAGGAAAAGAAAACTAAGGAAAAGGAAAAGGAAAATGAAATCCTCATGAGGCAAAGTTAGAAGGATCTAAAGCACAATGCACATCACATGTTTATCTGCTTTAAAACACACATATCAATGAGTACAAAGCATCAGAGGAAACTGTTTCAGCTACGGTATACTTCTTGCTGCTCTTTACCGTGTCTTATCTACATTACAATTCTAAAACATTGTAACACTAACCTTTCCTTTTGTAATCTAACCTCCACTCTGGATCTCTCTATGACTGCAATCTTGGCCTGACTAAGCTCAGCCTGGGAAAATAGGAAGAAAAATAGCATGAATTAATGATGTAAGAAATGAATATGAAAAAGCAAATTAAGGCAGAAACACAGTTTTGCCTCCCTTATCCTCAATAAATGCAGAATCTCAAGTGTCTTGCCTTGGTTTATTTTTTTATTTAATGACTTTCAGTCACATCTACAGATTCAAATGTATGGTTCATTCCTTCCTTCCTTCTTTCCTTCCTTTCTATTCTTCTTCTTTCTTTCTACCTTTCTTTTCTTCTTTCATTATTTTTCATTTATTTCTACTTTCTTTCATTCTTTCTTTATTGTTAATTTCTTTCTCTTTACTTTCTTTCTACCTTTCTTCTTACTTTCTTTCCTTCTTTCTTCCTTTCTCTCTGTCATTAACCACTTCTAGATCTAGAAGAGAAACGATCCTCTATAACACCTACTACAGCCTCATTAAACATTCAACCCTTTTCTTTCAAAGACCTACACTGATAGTCAATGGTGCCCTGGAACCGACATACAAACTAGCTGTTTAATACTAGCAAGGTGAGTGTTGACCCACGACAAACGATCTTGTAGGTGTACTTCAATAAGTGTACCAATCCATGCAAAACAAGCACTAGTAGTAAAGGCCCCAAAGCTATTTGGCTAGTTTACAGGTGCAGACCCTTCTCAGTCGCTCCATAGGTTTTAGTTTAAATCCTGTTTTGAAGGTATTTTCATTGCATGAATATACAAGACATATCAATTAAGATGAGATGATCATCTATAAAATTTAATTATTCCTTTGCACGGACTAGAGGACTTAACCTTTGTTACTAAAAGCTTTGTGAGTATTGTGAATATTCAGCACAACCGCTACAAAGTCTTGATTCAGACTAAAATGGAATCATGGATTCCCTAATTTTCCTTCTACCATTTCCTTGTAAGATCATGGCCACAAGGTGGATGATTTACAACCAGGCACATTTCTTTCATCTTGACCGAAATGTGTTTCGATTTGAAAGGTAACATACATACTTAGTCTTAAAGCGAAAGACCACCAGTTGACACTTTCCCTTCCTTCTTACTCAGCTGTAGAATTCTCGTTCTGCTCCTCAATTAAATTTATCTTGAGCAAGGTAAATGAAGTGCCCAAGTTTTTGCGACCATCTTGATTCATCTGGATATTATTCATTTAAACTAATATTTCTAAGACTGGAAAAAAGCGAAGTGCTTTAAGTTTATTAATAAATTTAATTTTAAATGTTTTAATGTATTTGAATACCGGTAATTGTTTCAATTAGGCAGTTTGCAAATAAAGCAAACCAAAAAAATGAACCTCTTTTATATCCTATATCAATCATCTGGGCCGCGTATTATAAAGAGTTATGATTGATCTTTAGTCTGATCAATACATGATGAGCCATAGACTTACACTCAATATTAACCTTACAATCAATCAAAAGGCTTTATAAAACATGGCCCTGGAAAAGTAAAATGATAATTGCATGAGTCAATATTTGAATCGTTAATTGCAGCTCATTCATTCTGTTCTAATGCAATTTAGCATTTACCGGTATATGAAAAGTTGAGAACTGATGCAAAGGATATTTAAGATTCACATCAATCGCTATAATGATCAACATGTATATGGACAGTGATTTTGCATGCATTCTGGTTTCTCCATATGGACAATAATGGGCCTAATTGAAACTTATATTTCAAAGAAATTTGAGAAATATATCCTTTTTTACTGGAAACTTAAATGAAAAAAGATACATATTTATTTTGTTGTGGAATTCAATGACCCAAACTTCCTTAGAATCCTGGGCTATTCAATTCTCACATAGTCATTTTCATTTGCACCCTTTTTTTGTGTACTCTATCTTGAACATATGCAATCTGTGATATGACACACACTCTGGCGATATTTTTTTGTAGGATGGATTTGTTTCATCACCTGATAGATGGTAAGAGTTATGGTTGCCATTTGATTTCATGCTCGGTTGAGCATTATGGACCTTTAGGGTTGATGCTTGGTTAGCAAGCAGGTTAGTGTAAAAATTAAGCTCATGACAACTGTTGATGGAGCATGTGTCAGAGGACCGTCCTGGACCGGTTCATCATATCATTGGCGAGTCTTTAAGTATAAAACCAGACAGGAAACAAATTTTGTGATGACGAGGCTGGATTACTTACCAAAACACCTCTCTTCAACTCCAGGCTCCAGTTGTCTAGCAAATTCTCCATGCGGATCAGGCCCTGGTCCACAGCAGGAGAACTAGCCAAGCTGGACTGGTCAGTTAGGGTGGACAGGTCAGTGGTTGGGGTACTATCGGATCCGGGATCGTCCAGCGGATAGGACCTGACTGGGCTACATAATTCATTCGCTGGAGCTAAATGTCATGAAGAGAGAGAGAGAGGGGGGGAGGGAAAGAGTGAGCAAAAGAGTGATTAGAGAGGGGGAGAGAGAGAGAGAGAGAGAGAGAGAGGAGGAGACAATAAAAAGATAAAAGAAAAATAAGGAAATATGAAAGCATCTATTGAGACCTAGATTGTCTAAAACCCCTCAAAGGTTAAGTGCACTAGACCTATATTATGATACTGGAAATCTGGATGGAAAAAATGATTCTGTGCCCTCAAAGTACTTCATATTAATTCATAAATCACTTACATTTTCTCTAAGGACCAATTTTTAAATGTTGCCTGTTTATCTTGGTGCCTTAAGTGCCTTAAGGTAACTTGGCTAAGGGTAATACAGTCAAACCTGTCTAGCGACCACCCAAGGGAAACACAAAAAGTGGCCTTGTAGACAGGTGATCTTTGTAGACAGATGGTCTTTGTAGACAGGTTTGTTTAGTACGTGTTTCAATGAGATACCATTTTCAAGGGAAACAAAAATTGTGGTCTTTGTAGACATGTGATCTTTGTAGACAGGTGGTCACTAAAGCAGGTTTGACTGTGGTAGTACTTTGTAGGTGCATTGAGCATATCTTGGAGGAGTGGAAATGTGTGCAATACAAATATAAACGTAGCTTATAATAATATCACCATTTTTTTCTCCAATCAAAAGTGACTGGCTATGATTATTAATACTATACCAACCAGTAAGGTCTCTTCGTCTGAGCTCTTGATCTCTAGAACCTCTTTCATCCTGCGACTCTGTTTGGGTCTCTTCACCGTTTAGTGATCCATGCGTAGCAACCATGCTCTCTCTAAGTTGCGGTGAAGCTTCACTCGCTGAGCTACTCCCTTCTGAAAAAAGACGAAGATAAGATAAAAATGTCAATGAAGATAGTCATGTCAATTAAGTAAAATTGACCCAAAATGATTTACTCATCAAATTATATTCTAACTCTTAAACCTCATTCAGATATGATGCGGTAAAACAGCAGCAGTTTTTCACAATGACGTTTTAAAAGCGTAGTATGCTTCACATTTCTGTATCTAACTGAGAGCCCATTGCTCAGTGAACATGCACGGGACCTTTATTTTGCCCATTCGCTATTCATTTATGTGTTAAAAAATTGTGTCACTTTTTTTGTTAATGGTGGTTTAGCCAGACATATTCTGAATGAGCTTTTATAAAGTCTGCTATAAAACTTAGCTACCCCAAAGTCATACATGACATGTTAAACAATCAAAATCAAATTTCACATTTCACATTTTTATAAATATATCTTATGACAAACAGATGAGTGCATACTGCACAGCGCTCAAAATACACGAGGGACGGTGGGCGATTCGCCCCCGTGAGCTCCATTATCGCCCCCGTCAGGTTGCTCACGGGGGCGATTGCAAAATTAAAAATCGCCCCCGTGGAATTATAAAATAAAGATTATCTTTTCTGATAACTTTATCACAATATTGAGTATCAATTTTCAAACCTTAAACCAATGAGTGTTACCGATACAAAGAACGGAAGCTCGCAGTGCAGCTAGTGCGGCCGTCAGCAGTGGCTGCGCCGGTAGTACCGGAGTGCACGCTGACGCTCATTTATCTGCTGGAGCTGGAGATGATCGCGCAAGGACTGAAACATGGAGAAGTTTTTTGTTGTGAAAAGTGTGAATCCTCTGAAATCTGGTGATTCTAAAAGACCAACAAATAATGTAAATCAACATTGAGAAGAAGAAGAAGACAAAAGATGTTGCAGGGGCGGATCTAGGCGGTTTAGGGGGTTAAACTCCCCCTCCCCCCTTGGGCTGCCAAGTGAAAATGTGATGTGCATAGAAAATGCTTTCATGTGTCCAGACCTACACAGTATTAGTAGATGTCAGTAGATGCGAGGAAAACATCACTAACGGTAACGGGGGTTCAAAATAGCACTACCAAAAATCGCATCGCCGCTACGCAGCTCGTGAACGATGCTTCACATATTCGGGTTACCCCCCCCCCCCCCCTCCACCCTTAGCAAAAAGCTAGATCCGCCCCTGTGCATGTTTTGGAAGGATATGGTGAAGACTGCCGATGCTCTACATCGTATTCGGTTACCCCCCCCCCCCCCCCCCCCACCTTTGGCAAAAAGCTATTTCTGCCCATGTGTTTTGGAAGGATATGGTAAAGACTAAAAGTAAAGAAAGAATGTAAATATGCCTGCTCCGAATAATGAGGAGGAAATTATGTGCAGAACGGGAAGAAATGGGGAGAATGTCATCACGGGGATAAAAGTCATTAACAGCTATGTAACAAGTAAATTTCAAAGAGGGAAAATGCCGACTTAAATAAATGATAATGATAAAATACCAAGGAGTTTCATGGGTACCAATTCAATGCAAATTTGTATTAAAATAAGAGCCCCCGTCAGCACTAAAAGAGCCCCCGTGAGAAGGCTCACGGGGGCTCTTTTTTTTTGGAAGAGCCCCCGTGGACAAAAAATTAATTTGAGCCCTGATACTGCATACATGAAGCGCCCTTTGTTGAGTGCAGCTAATTTTCAATATACATGTGTAGCTAAAAATAAAAAATAACTGGCACTATAAACTTATAAATTCTTTACTCATATTGTGTTTTGTAATTATTTTTTTTACAGGAAACACTAATACTGAATGCCTTGTCAACTTTTTTTCAAGTCTGTTATTATATAAAAAACAATACCCATTTCTTTGGTACTTTCAAATTTGTTTGAATTTACCAATAGTGATCATGACTTACCGCTTGATTGGAGATAGATCAGCTGGTCCTTGATTGGTCTCTGAGGCTGAAATGACCTTGCGGCTCCAGCGAGTGTCTGAGGGAGCCGAGAAGGATCATAAAGAGGAGTAACTACAGCATACTGCAGCAGCTCCTGGTACTCCTCTTGGAGACAAGAGGAGATGGAGCTTCCTGGAGAATCATCGGGAGGGAGCATAGGGATACTATCGGATTCAGTTGACGTAGACATACTGCTTCTGTTGGAGAAAATAAAAAGGGACCAAATGAGAGATCAGCTTCTAAACAAATTGTAACACTAACAGGCAGTACAAGTCATCCTGTGCCAAATTGCTTTTTTTTTTTTATGTTACCCAACTCCCAGGGCTATCCATCTCATATTGGCCTAAACTCAGTTCTTTAATCAGGGCTTAAATGAATCCAAGGCCACCAAGGCCATGGCCATGGATGCCCTTTGATTGTCCTCAATGCCCCTCTCATTGGCCTTGGAGACTTTTTGTGCCCTTTCCAATTCTTCCTATTTGTGCTGTAATATAGGAATGTGCCCTACAGAAAAGTGGCCTTGCCCTAAAAATATTGAAATTTAAGGCCTGTTTAATTGTTAATAGAATGAGGTAGTTTGGGATGAAAAAGCTGGACTTAAAAGTTTAACAGTATATTAAAACCTAGACCGAAAGCTTCAGTCTCTGATATCGACGGTTGTCCCGCTGAGATTGCATCTGGCTCCTCTGACCTCCTCTATACTATACATGTATATGGGGAATGTCAACAGATGTCAGTTTTCTTAAAGAAATGACCCATTTCAGACGGTTATTTCTGTCTAATTAAAACAATGCCACCAGCCAAAAGCACTTTTTGCACAATGACATTCCCCTTTTGAAAGTTAGGTCAAACATAACCATGCACGCACCTCTCCTTTGTTTGAAGTAATCACAGGGGGTGTATCTCTATAACACAGTAACAACCCCGGGGGGATACTCAGATTTGGTTTGGACAGGGGTGTGCCACTCAAGCCTCGAAACTCCTACCTATTAGGGGTCATTTATTTTGGGTTCATTTTTCTCGAAAAAAGACCCATTTTCCACAACTTATGGGTGTTTGCATGGCGTCGAAGCTCGTAGTTCTTCTTCTTCCAGTTTAGTACAGACCGTTAATAACAATGTAGATCAAGAGTCTAGACTCGGCTCTAGATCTAAATTGTATTTGTAAGTGTAGATCTAGAGTCTAGATCTAGACCTTGGTAGAAGTAGAAGTAGAAGTAGATTCTAGAAGTAGTCTAAACAGAATTTTAGGTAGGGAGGCCAATGCCCGGGCGTAAGGCTTCTACGCCTACGATTTGTGCGCTCGTCGTCCAAGTCAGAAAATTACCAGAAGAAAAAAAAAGGGGAAAAAAAAGAAAACAAATATCTATGGAATCAAATGTATAACAAATACACAATTACACACTCCACAACATACCTATAATCACGGATCTGTAACAGTCTTTCACCCTTTGTTGACGATCTTGCAGATTTTGACGTTTTTAGATCCAATAATTCTGTTAGCAGACGAAAATAACGGACGGACAAGAGAAACTAGAAGGGTCCTAGAGGGCGATGAGGTTAGCTCACTAAAATCCTTCTCAATGACTGAAGGTAGCGCCTAAAAATATGGAATCAATTTAATATCAAAGAACTTTTGATAGAGATTAACATATCAGTTGTGTTCAAATGTCACTTTTAACAACTAGAAAATATAACGAAAAAGGATTATATCTTTTTAATTGCAGATTTTTACAAACTGCACAATCAAAGGTAGATAGAGTACGATGTTTTTGTCAATCTTGCGTTGGTTTGAGCCCCATAGCTAGAGCCATCTCAAATTGGGGAGCAAAACTGTGACAAAGACGTCATTGTTCCAGCCCAAAATAGAAGTCTTGCGACATCATAATATGCAGGGGTCTTGTTAATTATTTTTGAAGGAGGTAATTTGAATTTTATAGGAGGTACCATCACTGCGAGGGAGCGAAGCGACTAAGCCCGAGGGAGCGAAGCGACCGAGGGGGGGAGGGTGTGGGAGGGTGGTGTCCCCCCTCCCACGGTAGGGACCTTTTGGGATTTTCCACTTGAAATCGTGCAATCTGGTGCATACCTAAGAAGAAAATTTGTAGTTATCTTTCCTACCTTGTATTACACATATATTGTAATGAACACACATATTGTTCATGTTTAATATTACATGAACAATCATAACTCATAAGAAAAGTTATTAAGTTGATAATTATTTATCACTTTGTATCATTACTTTGTAATTTTTAATTAAACTGATGAGATGATGCACCATACTCAATATTTCTTCTTCTTCTTTTTTTTTTCTTTTTTTTTTTTTTTTTTTGTTGTTGGAATTATAGCCGGTAAGAAACGAGTGAATAGGCGGCAAGTTTTACCGGTTACCGGCTTTAAACGACAGCCCTGAATATGAATATGTATGAGGTCCGGTCTCATCGCGCGCAAAACAAATTTGACGTAGTCTCACACATAGTACCTTTTTCTCAGCACTAGACACCAGTGTCGTGCAGTAATGTATGAGAAGTGTAAAAAAAAACATTTCAGTAAAAAAAAAAAAGTCTACGTGAGCAGTCTATACTCCAATTGAGAAGTGTAATGAATGCCATGATTTGAACGTGTGTGTTTTAGTGTATGATATCATCATGGTTAGTGAGAGAGAGAGAGAGAGAGAGGGAGAGAAATATCTCCGTCAGTACACGTCTATCAATGCGTGCAGTCCTATTGACTATGTTTGATTCCGTATTGTGTTCGCTGCAACTGTTGGATTTTGCAGTGTCAGATTGATCTTTACTCATGAGGAAATAATTGGAATACATATCAAAACTAAGGTAGGCCTATTTATTTATTTCAATCATTTTCTTAATTTACAATGAGTGGTTTTCGAGCTTTCTCTCATTATGGCATGGCTAGCATGGCTCGATTGCGGCTTGCATGCAATTACCGTACGTGGACGGCCTGTAGTACTGTGTCGGTGTGTGCGACTAATTCAAGGCTAGCCGGTGATGATGAATGCACTTTCGCGCGAAGTTTTGAACTTGTTGTCCGGGCAATGACCATGATGACACGCCCATTCCCTCGGGCCTGTCTAATTCTCGACGTAATTTTTGGGACCATGAAATTGATTGTTTCAAGGCTCTTGCGTACGGCCAAGCGTAGAAGGAAGGGAGTGCTTAAAAGCTGGATATCTCCTATTTTATGGAACTTCTGGAGTCGGCAGATGGGTGAGTTTTCTTAGTGAAAGTAAATGCTTTCTTTTAATCTTTGTTTTATTTTAAACAAATTCGTAATTAAAAAGTTAGATTTGGGCATTGGCCTCCCTATTTTAGGCGCCCGGTGGGGAATGAAAGTGCACACCCCTTGCAAAAGTACACAACTGTACGGAACCTACAGTCAGTCACTAGCGCCCATGGAACATAATAACTGGAAACAAACTTGTTAAAACTTTCATGATTAGATTGTAATTGTGCGTCCACCAACCAGGCCATGCAAGCAAAAATAGTTTAGTTAGAATGAAGCACCGCATGAAACGACTGGAAGTTTTAACAGGATCACCTCACACTTCCGTACACTGATGCTGCATGATGCTGATTAATAACTGTCAGTCATAGTCAGTGTTAGTGACAGAATTATGTTTATCATGATCAGACATCACCGCGCAAATGCCGCGGCGGAGCGCGGGGGCGCGGGCGAGCTAAGCCGAGGCCGTGCAATCAATTAATTATCAAAGTAATCAACCAACTGGAATATGAACGTATGGGACTGGGCTCACGGTTTAGCCGCGATCGACCAGAATCTGCGTTAAAGCAAAGAACACCTCCGTCTACTTATCAAACTTTTGAAATGAATCAGTATATGAAGAGTAATTTACACATCAAACACTTACATTTAAACTAATATGCCAAGTTGGTAATCGTCTTCCTATGTTGTGGCTTGTGGTAGTATTGTTGCCAAGTTTAAATCCCACATCTGTTGGAAACATTTAATCTAACTGCTGATTGGTCAATGGAATGGTGTTTCTTTTGTAAAATATCCTATGATTGGTTGAAAATTTGTTTCGATTCCGGAATCGGGGGGGGGGTGCAAATGGAGTGGATCGAGTGAGAATGACGTAAAGCGCCTCTCGTCAAGCTTGACAGTCTTCAGTAATTTGCTTGTCACGCGTCATTATGTAGGCCTATACATAAAGCTTTTATACAGCTCACATAACAAAACTATGGAACGATCTCCCAGATGAAATTAGATTAGAAATGTCAGCTTTTCGGTGACATCTGTACCTACCTATGTAAATGACGTGGGCTCACCAACCCCCCCCCCCCCCCCAATTCATTTTTCGTTTGTTTTTCTTGCCTTCCTTTTTGTATGTATACACTGTCATGATCGTTAACGATTATAGCTACAGTATTTGCGCATGTATGTATGATTGTATGCCTCATTTGTATCAATACATCCTTTTTTATTTTGCGAACATAGTGATGATCGTATTTGTTTGCAGATGTGTTCTTTCACTTTACCCTTTAACTACTAAAAAGTTACAGGATACTATATAATTTTTTTGTATATAATATTGTAAATAAAATAAAAATAATTTACATGCAGATATTTTTTTTTAAATAAAAAAAGTGCAACTAGGATCGCCTAACACGGTTCGAAATGATCCCGTTAACGACTTCACCTTAATATTAGTAATATACATACATCTACATTTAATTATTTGCATATCTTTTAGGTTAAATAGTTTGCAGATCTATGTCGAAATATGTTTTAGAGCCATTAATGTATTCATGTATCTTATTATTCTTTCTTCATGTATTCATGTATCTTATTATTCTTTGCATTATAATGGTTGCATGTTCACATACTGTCATTACTGTGATATGTTGTTGATAAATTAAATTAAATTATATTAAGTGCCCCTAAAGCATAAGAAAATTGAAATTGTTATCCATTCTCTATTCGTGTTATCAGGAGCCTCAATAAAGGCGGGTGGTGGTGGGGGGGGGGGGGGGGCTCCCAATTAAACTTTTCCTACGGCAGATTTGACATTTTTAGAACCTTATGGGAAAATACCAAAATTGATTTCGATCCTTCATGTAAGGCTTATTTTAGTAAAAGTCGGAGGATTTGTGTGCAGCGCTTTGTAACTGCAAGGAAAAGGCGCAATATCAAATAACTTTTGGATTGGATTTTCACTGTGGAAAGCCTGCGTGTTCCAGAACTTGTATAATTATTGTGGTGTGTTAATTGGCTTTATGTTGTACTGTATCTCGACTGATTCACTCATGGAAAGAAAATGTTTTGAACTTTACAGATTATGTTCTACTCGATGTTGAGGAATCGAGAAAAAACATATATGCTTTACCATATCCAATAATAACCCTCGCTCATTCATTCGTGTATCTACGTATCTGAGATAGACCACAAAGTCTCTTTTCATCACGCATGTACTCCTGCAATAATAACAATAACAATAAGGGGATAGAGCAACGTCGATCTGGCGCTGCTCAGTGGCTGTCGGGCTCACGATCAATTGGGCAAAAAAAAAATCATTTTCGGTTCAATAAAATTTGGAGTGGACTAAAAGGTTATTTTTATTATTATTATTATTATCATTATTATTATTATTATTATTATTATTATTATTATTATAAGAGTGCAATAAACACATTTTAGGTGTAGGCTATAGGTCTTTGTTTTCCTCTTTCAATCCAGACACAAGACAGTGTCAGGTTTTAAGCCTTTTTTTCCTTGAGTTGAGTGGATATGGAGAAAAGAGAGAGTTGAGATCGAGGCCACTCGAGTAGCAAAACAAGTCGTAGTATGTTATAAGAGTTCTCCAAGACAACAATAATGTTTACACAAAAATATAATCACATAGGTGAATTCAGAGCTAGACAAAAATTAAAACCCGCCCCCTTGATAAAAAAAGAAATAAAAACGAGGGGGAATTGGCTCAACCCACAGAGCAAGTATCGGGGAGCATTTTCTCTTCACTACTAAAACAGTTTCTTTAGGGAAAACTACATTTATCATAGCGTGCACTTATTCCCGCGCCAAGTGTATTTTTTTGTTGTATTCGTCCCTGTTAATTGGCTTTTTGGTAAATACGTATTATCACTTTCACGAGCATCCGGATATCTTTACCACCAAAATACAAATTCATGAAACTCAGAAAATGGAATTAGACAGCATTAATTAAAGATGATAATTGATGATGTGATAACATTTTTTTTTCTCCAAAACACAATCTTCCCTGCCAAGCCTCTGTTTAATAAAGATATCAGTAATTATTTATAATAATTTTACAAACATTTTACAGGACACTTAAGGACTGGGACGAGCTACCTCAAATCATCGTTGAACTGCCCTCTTTGGAGCAGTTCAAGGTGGCTCTTGAAACAATTTAGTTCCCTTTTCAGGAACTGTACCGCATAGAGCTGTATAATTATTATACAACTCTATGCTTTATCCTCATCTAGATGCTGAACAGGCGTTGATGAGTATCACCATAGAAGTAGAAGTAGAAACAAACATTTAGACTATGTTAAGGTCACGCTACTGTCGGATTTAGCTGATAACGTCATAACAACATAGCAATTATGACGCCAATTTTAGTATGACAGTTTCTCGATATGGTTGCTTTTTTTTTCTTCTTTAAGGTGCAAAGCATAGTCCATTTTCGTCGATTTTGGAAAGGATTTTGTTTCTTCATGCCTGGATGAAGCTCAAGCACTTAAAACTCGGCGATTGGAAGAGAGAAGAAATGCAACATTTTCCGTTTGACGTGCATCGCTTCTTGCTGATTCACCAGAAACCCCCAAACTGTCGATATCTTCTCTGCTTGATTAGAGGAAGCCCAATTTGCGGCTACCCAACTAATGATGCTTGTACTTGAAGTTTCTTCCCTTCTATACGGGAACCATCAATATTCTTTCTTGCACGAAAAATTCCTCCAAACATCAATCAACTTTGGGGGAATCGATCGAAATGACTTATTTCTAAGAGGAATCATATCGATCCTATGATGGCACATGATATAAATGGATTGGATTAAACCAACTTGTCACAAAGACATCAGGAACTAAAATGTTTCAAATACACTTTCATGACTCTAGGATGCCTATGACGTGAATAAAGAAGGTCAGACTAGTGAACTAAATTCAGTCATCATGGTACATGTGAATGAATCAAAACGTTTTAAGCTTAATGAGTATTGATACCATTTTACCTAAATAAGCCTATGTACTTTTTTTGTATATACGGCTTCCTTTCATTTAGAAGGGGATTCCGTTTGGAAGAAGAAAAAATACTCATGAGTAAAATTTCCAGCCCGCCATGTACCAATATAAACCAATTTAGGAAAGATAAAATGTATCAGGAACATGAAATGGAAAAAACATTGGCGTTTGAAGTACCCTTTTTCGACCATTCTTTTCTACTTGTGGACCTATGCCCTCACGAGCCATGAACATTAAACCATGCGTACAATCGGCAGAGAACTTGAAGCGATGTATAAGTGCGTACGGGGGGTGGGGGGGGGGGGGTTCTATGCAACTTCCGCCTTTGCAATCTGAACTATATGTACTTGTAGTAGTGGATCCTGCCATATAGGGGTCACTGCTTGAGGCGAGGGGGGGGGGGTCGGTCTTAGACCCCTTCTATATAAAGGATAGGGAACGAACAAGACCATGGGTCAGGGGTATGGAAAGGGTGTAATCAGTTCGTTAGAAATACGTCTCTCCCCCTATTCCCCTCTCCTCCTCTACCTGTCTCTTCTCTTAACTTTTTTCATTTGCGTCATTCGATTTTCTTTCTGGTGGGGGGTCTTTAGTAACGCTATTGACTATACCCACAGCAAATATTATTTTTGAAGAAAGCGAAAAGCGAAACGAGAGATGATGACATGGGCAGCTGGTGGTGTAATTTTCACCATGACTGAAGATCAACGCAAGTCATGTCCTTCAAAAATATTTGAAAAGAATTCAACGGAACTGATTGATAACTCTTTCTAAAATTAATCATTATGCTACTATTTGTACTAAAGATATTTAGTGTGATGATGCAGACGGCTTATAAAATAATTGATTTTTTTTATTTGAAATGAATTGATTTGATTTATTGATTTCTGCATTTTTATACAATAATAATCAGTCAAATAAAAAATTGTGATTTATTTTTTGTACAAAATGGCAATATTCTTTCAAATCACATTGAATAACACAAAGTATGCAACAAAATGTTGGAAACGGTTAACATTTAACATAGCAAATTCAGAAGAGCTACAGCGCAAGTGCATGCAGCTCTTAAACTTATGATTACAGCGACAGCAAAATAAGATAATTTAAACAGGCAAAAAACAACGGCAATTCAATGGCAAAAAATGTCAAAAACTGACTTGCTTCAGGAGACAGAGAGAGTGAGAGAGATAGAGAGGTATATATAGAGGAACACTTGGTTTGCGGCTGTACAAAAATATGTTATTCATTAGTTCATACAAGTTGAATTACATAATTTATACTTGGAAATATTTTTAGTCAACAAAAATGGCAATTGTTGCCCTTGGTTTAATGTATTATGTTCGTGGTATGTACGATTGAATTATTTTTTCATAGTGGCATTGACTTTGGGAGAAAATATAAGTGAAATTTGGCTCTGAGTTGTTTTGATAAATTTTAAAGCGTACAGCGTTCCTCACTATCATAACACGGTGTTCATGATTAAAGTGCATCCTACAGACTTGGTTAAAAACACGGTCGTATCCAAACGGTATCCTACCTTCAAGACAATTCTTACCACTCATAAATCCATAATAAAGAAAGAAGGCGTGGCTTCTATGACAAGTGCGTCCCGTTAATCAGTAACTGTTGACAGCGTATAAAAGCGGGGGAAATGCTTGGTAAATTAAACATTTCTCAGGTAAGGTTTTCCAAAGAAGAAGAAGACTGGAAAATGGTGCTAACAACCAAGCAGATATCTATCGTCATGCCAACTGGACTGGCAGGGTTGTGGTCTTGGTGCCTCATCGCAATGCTAGCATGTAGTGCTGTCCATGCAGTGGAAGGTCAGAGGTTCAACAGGCTATTCGGGCCATCTAGTGAGTAATTATTTCTTTCCCCTTCTGGTGATTGATTATTTTAACCCAGCTCCTCAAAAAAAAAAAAAGGTTGTCTAAATATTACCGCATTATAAAAATGTCTCTTCAATGTTTGCATTTATATCCTTAACGGCTACGCTCTTGAGTGCGGTGTGGGTGTGAGACCCAGCCGGCCCACCCCTATTTATAGAGTTCCAACAATTTGTACATGTCCGGTTTAAAAAAAATCAGAAAAGGAGGGTGATAAAAAAGAATATAAAGAAGAAAACTTAAACAAATATTAACTCTAGAGTCATGCACAACTTGTATCAAAATACATTTAGCATCATGTTAGATTGGCGAATTCTTCGAACTCGTTAATAAACTCATGCAAATTGTGATTAGGAGATAAGGTTTGTGTAATAAAAAAACTGAAAACCAATAATAACTCTAAAGTTACAACTTGTATCAAAATACATTTAGCATCATGTTAGATTGGCGAATTCTTTGAACTCGTTAATAAACTCATAACAACTGTAATTAGGAGATAAGGTTTGTGTAATTAAAAAAAAACTCACATAAAATCTACAACTTGATTTCCAGGTAGCTTGACCAATCCATCTGATATTGTGTCCTGAAGTGATAAACATTATCAATGGTCTTGACAGTCATGTCAAAATGCGAAAATTTAAATCCGATTAAATCTTTGAAGCTTTTGTTCTACAAAAGTATCTTTTATACTTCTATATAATATATATTCCATACTCTGATTTTAAATTATACAAGGTTCAACTTGGGATAAGTTATAATCTTTTAATTGTTATTGAGCACAAAGACTACTTTTCTGTCGAGTATTTTTCATCGAAGTAAATCTTAGAAGCTGTAATTTCCAATATGGTATTTTCTTAACTTCCAAACGGCGTCGATATACATTTGATGTGACAATCCCTTTGCTTTTCAAAATTTCTTGAATAGAAAATCCATTTAATTATTATATCATGTCGACCTGATTAGACATCACAACCACAAGGCTTGCGGTGCTAATCTAATTGATAGTAAAACAAAAACAAAACCTTGACAAATGAAGTTTATTTTAACTCCCAAACAGCTACAAATGTACTTGCTTTTGTTTTTGATAAAAAACGGATCTATTCTTTATCCCTTCCTTGTAGAGTCGACTAGTACTACATGCATGCATATAAAAATACCAATAACTATTTATTGAACGTGTGATTTCATATCATGGGATTAATCTGTATTACAAGTTTTTCAGGGGCTATTCAAGTATTTATATGCGTTCAAATATTAAATACATATCCCTCTTACCCAATGTAAGTGAACACTACGAACGTGCACAAGTCCATTCTTGTGGGAGTAATTTTGAATAGAATGTGGTTAACTTCATCACGAAGAAAAAACACAAATATAAACCGTTTATTATCGGAGAATAATGTTATTTATTTTTCTTGTCAGGAAATGCATAAAGGCAACGCCTCTAGAAAAAGGATATTTTTCCGTATAAGAAAGAAAGGCATTCTAACAAAAGTTCGAGCCTACCGACTACATCCCCGCAAATGCTTGATGGAATTTGCTCTATAACCATTACAAAGTGTACATATCTCAATCGCCATATTGAATGAATTTTCAGTTTGGGTAAAATAAATAGAAATTGGCATATTTAGCCAAATTTTGGATAATTTAAAGTAACAGTTATTGAGATGACTCTTTTATAGTTCTTTATCATTGTCTGTTTGTATATAAAAAAAAAAATATATATATATATATTAACATATATTATTGTAAATATTGTAAATATTCTGATCACCCACAAGCATCGTCAATTCTGAGGAGGACCCCGAAAATAAGGAAATGACAAATAAGATAGTTTGCATAAAAAGCGTGTCGAACACCTTCAATAAGTGAATTAATCATCACACACACACACACACACGCGCGCGCGCGGACACACACACACGCACACAATTATATATATAAATATAATTCAAGCAGTAGAAATGTGGTTCTTCAGATGAATGCTAAGGATACCTTGGACTGACAGGATATCAAACAAAGAAGTGCTCAATAAGGCACATGTCGATAGATCCCTCCTATAAGGAAAAGACAACTTCAGATTTGGGGGGCATATCATGAGAAGAGAAGGCACATAGGATGTAAAAAAAAAATGAGGAAAAGAGGAGCAGAGAGAGACAGTGCATCCAATACAAGTTTAAGTTCATTGGTCTGACTGGTAAAAGAAGTAATGTTGCCTTATAGAACCAGACATAGATAGAAAGCCTTGATCGCCAACCTCTGGAACAGGCAAGGCCGCCACCAAGCAGTAGATTCTTCGTATGGTCATTAGGTCTTAAAAATCAGTCAGAAAACACTTTTCTTATATTTCCCGAGATTGTAATATGAATGACATTCACTCACTAATACATCTCTATTCCCCAAATTCTTGCAAGATTCGAACATTTAAAAAAACTATTTTATGTTGTTTTTTAAAAATTTCGGTCCTCTATATGACGGGATATGGTTTTTCCAATATGTACCATATATCAATTGTTTTATTTGTTAAGTTAGGACATAAACAAACATTGTTTTTTTAATTGCAGATGCCGGATTTATAACGGGCCCATCACGGCCTCTCCCAGTTGAAGTGTTTTGGAAATTTAATGCAAGTGCGCTAGTGTTTAACCTTGGTTGTAGTAAATTATTGAAATGTAGAAACTAAAAATAAATCGAATTAATGGTTATAACGTCATCAAGTGAAATTACTTTAATTTATCAGGTTGTCTCACTTCCCTTTATTCCTCCGTACATGTTTACATAGTGATTGTATATCCCTTATTTTAGATGCCTTCTATGGGTGTGATATTCAGGCTATTCAAATAAATATTCACTGTACTTTCGTCAGCATTCTGTTATCGATTGTTTTTCTCTTGGAGTTTCCTCTGGTTTTTTATACTAAAACTAAAGAATTTAGTCTTAATTTTCTTTGAAGTTATAATATCACGCAGGTTCTATATATTTCATGCATTCTAAATTTGCAAGACTGACATATTTTCATTTTTTCCCCCTTAAAGGTACTATGTCCCTTTTGCAGCCAACCTCAAATGCTGTAGAACTTTGTCATGTATGTCCTATCTGTGAAATTTAAACGTTAGCAAGGAAAACCGTTTACTTGCTAGACTTCACTGTCAGACACTATTGAGTGACTGACTGGTTTTTTTCTTATTTGGTAATAACATACATGAAAAGAGTTGTAAAGGGTACATGAGCATTTGTCTACATCAATAACCCACTTCTTGTGATGGACAAGATTAAACTGATTGAATCTTTACGCAGCATAAAACGTATGACCATTCGGTACAATTGTCTGAAAATCAAGACTATTACTTTTGGGCTCTATAGCCCTAAAGTCGATTTGACAACTAATAGTCGTTATTTTCCCACTTGAAGACATTTTCAAGTCCCACCTTTTTTAGGGAAGTTCTAAATTAGTATTATCTTTCAAATGCAGTTGGAATTTAACTTTTTCATTTTTTTGGCCTGCAAATGGGACATAGTCCCTTTAAAATGTATTTTTGGCTGCTGTTGAATGTGATCTCTCTCTTTGTTAGCCATAATGGATACAAGTTTATCGACAAACATTAGAAGTGAATGAAAACAGCATGAATGGAAACCTTATCAACAAGGATCTAACCTCCAAACCTTTTTTTATCAGATTTGTCTAAAGAGTGGAATGCCATAAGCATTAATTCGCACGATTGTTGAAGTTGAGAAAGCTTATCATCAAAATCCGTTTGAGCCATGGCAACAGAATGTCTCAATTTGATACTCGTCATCTCGCTAATCGAAATTAATCGCAGCATCGACATGGATTACTTAACTATCCAATATTTAAGTATGGTTTACCTTGAAAAAGTACCACTGAGCTTTTATTGCTAATTGCGGTAAGCGAAACGATGAACGTACTATCAAGTCCATTAAAGCGTGCTATCATCACTGCCAGTTTGCATCATCTCTTTAAAAACAAAACACTTCCGATGACATAATAAAAACTCGAGTAGAATTCCCAATCTTCGCCTCTGAGAGTGGAATAAAATGATTTGATTGCTATTATGCCATTGAGAGTAAAATGGTGTTAATGATTTTCATGACATCATTGCTCGGATCCAGTCATCGGACACACCATTAACCAAAACAGATCCACTCATTAGTAATGGAGAATCAAATGAGTGGACCTGTTTTGGTTAATGACACTAATTAGAAAGGGTAAAGAACCTTGTTGTTGTTTTCGGCTTAACATCGAATTTTTCTCAGAGTTACAGCTCATAATTATGGTCAAACTCGAAATGAGTATATATTTGTTTTTCATCTATTTAACCGTGGGTGTTTCACTCTTATTTCGCCATAAAACAAATTGTTAAGACAACATAATTACAGAACTTGGTGAACTCTAGATATTTAGAAAGCAAAAGAGAATTATCAGGTGTTTGCGCATGCTAGCGTGTGTTAAGGAAGACATTGAAGTAAAAGCATCATTATGAAGATTAACACTGTAATCCTCCTACAAGCCTTAATCACAGACTGTGTCCTTGTTAAATCTGTATATTTAAAAAAAAGAACGATGGGCAGGAGGATTCTAATCATAGACAATGTCAAAAATGCCACAAACTGTAAATGTTTAAGCTCAGAAGCCATTTAAAATCTCTTAAAGGCATTGTTTTACAATGTTTCCAGTTTTACAAATCCGAGAGGCAAAGATACCTTTATATAATTTTAGCATATTAGTATGAAACGGAGGACAAATCAAAGGAACGCATTGCCCTACACGTGATTAAAAACAATTGTTAGAAGTCTAATAGATGACATACTATGAGAACAAAGAAATTAAAAAACTTCAGCACATCACAATCCGCTTCGTTAAGAAAATTCAGTGGCTGTGTCTAAACTGAAAGTTTTCCGCTCGTTCGCAGATACCTAATCTTTTAAAAACGATGATGTCGATACTATTCATTCAAACATTTGTAAATGGTGTTAATCATAGTTTAATAATTGGAAATGAAGGAAACCTGAAACCCTAAATTGTTTTTTTTTTTTAGGACATTATCATGTAACGAAATATCTTAAATTAAGGATTTCCGTCTCAGTAAATAGATTTGAAGAAAAAAAAACGAATTGATTCGACTGCACATTTTGCATCATAATAATTTTGTTTCCTGCAAAAAGCTTTGTCGGCCGGAGTCATTATTATTAATGTCTCCCATTCCATTTTCCAACCTCTCAATAAATGTCAAAAGGTTCCGCCGTTTATGATGGCATCTCTCTACCCGACGTAAGATGTTTAACAAAAATAATTCTGATGTCTATTCTGTGATAGACGTCATAACAGCCACAAATCAGTTTGAAAAGCATCATCTGTTTTTATTTCTGCTGTCATTGTTGTGGGTGAGTGTGTATGCGCGTGAGTGTGCACGCTTCCGCGTTGCATAGGTTGGGCGTGACGCCACCGCGCCAACTCTAGTTGTTAACCTCTTCATAAAGTCACTCACGTTCGTTCTTACGTTCGATTTGTCGTCAGGCCACGTCCACTATAAATACCGACGGCTCGCAACACATCGCTGATAAAAGGCGAGATATCGGTGGAAAGTGTGCGTTTGATTAAACAAAGAAGAGGAAAGACAAAATCTTGCAAACGAACATCGCAATAAAACACGCGCATGACTGACTTCGAGTTCATTTAAGGTATTTTAGGAAGATCTTTTCGATTGCATTAATCCTGCTTTCTGCAGTTTCATTTTTCTATTCTTTTCGTGAAACTCGATACGCTATAAAATAAAGCAACGAACCCTCAACGAAAGAGCTACTTCTAGCTCTAGTTGAATACTTCGTCGAAGCAGACTGTCGCTTGACACCTTTTTGGAAGAAAGGAAACTAGAGTTATATCCACTGGACATCATGACGACGTCGAAAGCGATGCTGACAGGCAAAAGGCCGAACTTGACGAGCTTGTGGTCATGGTGTCTTGTTGTCCTCACAATTCTTGCAGCCTGCAACGTTGGTTTTTCAGAAGCACAGCGGTATAACAGGATATTTGGACCTATGCGTGAGTACTGGTATCTTTTATTTCAACTCAAGACCAGAGTTTAACAAAAATACATACAAATAAATAAACCTGTGAAACTATTCCCTTGGTTTCAATTTTTTTCTTTCTCTTGTGCCATAAAGTTTCAAAGGATTTACCATGAGAGTTCTGGTGTGTTATTTTTCACGATGCTTATAGTTGGATAAGAAATTGATGATTTTTGTTTTACTTAGGGTGTTTTTTTCTTGCTATTCTGCTATCATACCGGGGATTAAATGTATTATTTTTCTAAAAATGAAAGCTTGTACTTACGTCAGAGTGGTAGAGTGTAAACTGGTCTAGAGAGGGTGCATAATGAAAATGATGTTCTTGCAGATAGAAATAAATGTTTATATTTTCATTTTGATTTGATTTTTTTTTTGTATCTTGGAACAAAATAAATTAAATTTCGGAAATACTAGATCGTTTTTTTTTTTTTTTTTTTTTTTTTTTTCTGGGGGGGGGGGATCATAGGCAGGTGTGGAGTCGGTTTAGCGGTGAGAGTAAGGATTTAGCTCAAAGCTAATCTTGAGCTCTGGTATGGGAATCATTGTTTGAGAAAAAAATTATGATTTATTCTGGATTGTCTATCCTGCAGTAGATTGGTTGTTTGAACGACTGAAATAAAAACAAGCGCACAAAAACTTACTGGGCATCATCTTCGATTAAAACTACAACTCCCATTTGAGCACATGGTGTCGGGCCTACTTATCCGGATTTCCTTATCTTCCTATGCTTATTACTCAGCCCCTATAAATTTTCTACCAAAGTTGTTTGGCACATGTCATTTATTTGTAATCTTGATCATTAAGTGTAAGTTTCGTTGGATTCTGTCAGAATTTTTTTCCTATATTTACCAGAACTCAAGTTTATCTTTGACTGCCAAACAATATAGAAGTGATGTGGAATAAATTTCCTGTTAGTAAACGATGAATGGCTGCATCCACCACTTGAGGTTATGAATAGGGAGGGGTTTATGCCGTGTCAGCATGATACATCACTATCATTCGGCGACTAGGGATATTAATCACGTCATAGACATTATAACCGAACGATAGTAAACCAGATATCACCAGTGCTTTTGTTGTACGATCCTTGACCAATAATCTAATTTAGATTACTTGACCCTTTCAGTTGCGTATTCCCTGTAATTGGAGATTGCTCCTTCGACACACAAATAATCCAAATGATAAAGAAAATCTGCAATAGAATTAACGATATTTTGAAAGTAATAATCTCAGGTTAAGATCATAGCATATTTTACAAAAGCTGAAGGATGGTGGACATAATAGTGTAAAGTAGTTTTAGAATTACAGCAGGCGCATTAACATGAAATTCAAGTTTCTTTATAAAAATATGTCGATCTTCCTTTTAAAGAGTGGATTTGGAAACTCTGTAGTTGCAAGAGCGCTAAAATTATTACATGTTTGTCATCTAAAGAGCACTCCCCTTCTTTCTGTCTCTCTCTCTCTCTTTCCCTCTCTTTCTCTCTTTCTCTCTCTCTCTCTCTCTCTCTCACTTTCTCTTTCACCCCTTTCTTTTCCTGCCTCTTTCGGCTATCTTGATATCACTCCATCTTTTGTCCTTGTACCTCATCATTCCCTACACTGTTTTCAATCTCTCTCTCTCTCTCTCTCTCTCTCCTTTTTTACCTCTTAAGGTAAAAGGAGAAGGTTGATGAAAGAGATATTGTTGCTATGCCAATAGATTTCGTTCATGAACATTACCAAGGAAGTGAAGGCTTAAGTCAGTTTCGAGATGAATTTTAATTACAATTTCAAAACAGAATGCTACTATAACATCGATATTATGATGGCGATCGTTATGACTTCATTAATAAGCATATTGGTATTCATCAATGTTTATCTTTAATATTTCCCGTCGAAAAATATATATAGCAGTGGTATCTAGAAATTAATGGAGGGGCGGACCATTCCTGGAAGACAGCCTGGCGCACAGGAGTGCACTGCAAGTACTATTGATTTTTCTATCCTGGGTATTTAGACTGTAGAGAGGGAGCACACACGGTTTCGTAGATACGTCATTAGACAATTTATTACCTAGGAAAAAGAACATTTCACGTATACATCAGACCAACTAAATAATCATACAAACGTGCGAATTACCCAGAAAAATCAACTAATGGAATTTATCACTTCCGAGTGCAAACATATATTGAGTTATACGATAATTGCCAATAGCTAAGGAAATATTAGAAAGGTACATTATGAGACAGAATGAATAATCAGAGACAAGAAACAAATTAAAGTAGGAAGGATGGGTGGGCAAATATTGTATTGAACACGCAAATTTACATTAGTCATTGTAGGAAAAATTGGCAATAACGAGAGCCTGTAATTTACTCTTAAGTAAACATGGCGTTTGAATTAACTTTGCGCAATGTTTGAAGAAATTTGCGAACCGTCAGACATTCCTTGGTCGCGTGGTAACTGAATGAGAGAAAGATGAATTGGCTATACCTCTTACAATGGAAGCTAAATACGGACCAATGGAGTATATCCCAATGAAAAGGGAAATGAGGCGCTTAAGTCAGGCGACGCCAATTATACCACGGCCTTATGAAGATAGTAAATGAGTGCGCGTGCGTGTATGTGTGTGTGTGATTCGCTATGCGTCATTGGTTGAGTTTCATGGTATAATACTTTTTATATTACAAAAGGGAGGATCGGAATAAATTTGTTTTGATATTACGTGTGGAAGAAATGGATTTAGTTTGATTGGAATGTTATTCCGGAAAAAATTAGTAACAAAAGCCGGAAGGCTGGGGTTCCGTTTCCTTAGTAACCTTGCTCCATGCAACAGGTTGGAAATCAAACAAGTCTTGCATTAAATGCTGTGAATAGTTTATCATATTTTCTCTCTGTTGGTTCGCAATATTCAGCCATATTAGACTTCTCCTGATAAACTTCACTTTCCTAAGCTTTTAATGATACGACAAATAAGTTGTACTAATGCAATATGAGGAAGTATTTGTTTAATTTATCACCATGTGAAATATATCTGTTATAGCAAAACAGGGAAAAAATATCTCTTTAAACATAAATCTTTAGACAATGGAACATGATGACTAGTAAAGAAGCAATCCAACTCTGAAATAACGCAACACTATCTTCATTTCTATTCGAGGCACTCCATATCAGATAACGCCATCATCTTTCAAACATTTTTTCTTTTCTTTTATTTCAATTTTCACAATTATTGCATTTTCTGATAGTCCGCTCTTATTCGATTTATGCTAACTTTGTAAATGTCTAACGTCACAATGGAAGAAATTAAATATTAATTTTAGTAATGGTAATGGTAATGGTGATGTTTTTATTAAAAATTCATTTGCAGCCAGATAGCTGAATTGCAGAATTTTGTACATTGTAAAACATAGATATTTATACAAACATAAATTGTATTAAGATATATCACACAGTGAATGAATTTTCTAAATAAATCAGTGTACACATATATAAAAATTAATAAAATTCATAAAATTCGCTTAACAGCTAACAGTTGCTTAACTCTATTCCACAATCATCATAGGGCTGGAGTGAAATATATTCATTGAAAGAAACCATTTTGCAGTGTTTCGATGAATGATAAATGGAATAGGTTTTGTGCGGAGGAATGCATACTTGTTGTGACTGAGAACCCATGTTAGATCTTATAAATTGTGTGTAAATGCATTAAACAAATACAAGAATGATCGATTTCATATTTGCTGTTAGGTTGAAATATTAATTCAATAACATTATTAATAGAGATGATTGTGGGTCGGCCGCAACAAAATTACCATGTCAAATTGTTTTAGTCCACCCAAATCCACATTCAACATAAAAACCATTATGTTTAAGGTCAGATTGTATGGACAAATTTGAATTCGGTTTATTGTTGGAATAAATTACCAAAGAGCTCTCTAAACAAGCAATTAACAACACAAATGGTCCTCAAATCTGAGTTAACCGATAAGAACCACACCCCCTAAAATGACAAAGAAAAATAGTCTGTTGAAGGTAGCTTGGGATAATAAAGAGATAAATAACCGCCCTGTAAATGAAGTAATACGAAAGGGTTAAAGTAATCTGGTCGACAGAATTTTAACAGATAAAGTGATTTAAAACATAGATAGAATGATCTTTACAAAGGCCATGAAATGAGGAAGGCCGAATTATTTGAAGCATGTGAGTATACGGCTTCATTATACTCCTACACTAAACGGACATGCCTGGAAGGACGCAATTCTCTCAGGGTAAATTTGTCCGGGTGTGGGTGTGGGTGGAGGTATAGGCTTACGAATAACCAATATTCAGACAACCGTCACAAATGTATAGGCTATAAATACTTGTCTCTAAGTATTTGCAGCGAATGGACAACTATCTCCAATGCCCAGTAAAAAAATGCTCCACATGAACCAAATTCGATACGGTTCTAAAAATTCATTTTTTAGGTTATATTTTTATTCAAGAAATAATGAAAGGTCTGATCAGGGGCATGCGTACGGAAATATTTACATTACAAGACATGCTATATAGTATATACATCCCTGTTTAATGTCAACCGGCACGTATGAAACTTTATTATTACAAACAATCACACACCTCTGCTTGTACTAACACCTGTTCAATACCAATAACCTGAACGAAGACAAGAGCTGCACGACACTTCGGACGAACTTTGAGAGTAGATGTTGCCTCACAGAACTTAATTATCTCCATCTCCGAGATGTGACATGATATTAAAAAAGGTGTACATTTGACAGAGAGTATTAAATGTTCATGAAACTTCATGACGAAATGGACAAACACCCTTTGAATGTCATGTTATAACATTATATCACAATAGCAAGGGGAGACAATTATATTCCGTTTTACGTTTGGTGTAGCAATTTCTAAGCGCCATTTTACTAGACTTAATAAATGAGAGGAAATCATGTGTTGATTTACAAGCGATGTGAAATAAAATATTTTAACCTCGACATGATTATAACTCCACCTTTAGAAAAAGAGCATCAGTTTTGATGTGTAATATCTTTTCATTAATTTAGCAACCAATAATGAAAAAAAGGACAAAGGTTTTTCCAATAATGTACAGTTAGACCTACGGTTCAGTTGACTAATGATTTCCCTTAATCATTATTTTTAAATGAGTTCCCCTATGAAGAGAGTATTTGATAAGATTAATGTAATTAGCTAAGTGAAAATATCTAGCAGCTATTGTAGCGACTACAAATTGACGAATTTCAGCTAGTTTAAACTTTGCATAATAGTACTGGTGAGTGATCAAAATTTTAAGGACAAACTTGAACATTTACCGACTGCAGAACCGGCATTTTCATCATATCATAGATGGGGGTTGCCCCCAACCCGCTCCTCTCCTTGCCTGGTAAAGAGCCACCGCTATTGACCAAATAGATGACTGAAGTCTCCAAGAATTGATATACGTCAGAAAACCAATGTCACGGCCTCTTCGATCCTGAGGCAAACGATTATCCGCGAATACCGCCTGACATTGATTGCCTGTATAGTTGACGTTCTGAAGAAGACGAGTGCTTGCCATCGTCAACACTTATTCAATATTCATGTCCATCGCTTAACAACCCGATCTCTATAGCTATAGTAGAAGTATAAGTAGCTGGGCTTATGTTGCCCAGATGATATCGGTATAGATTGGAGTATCTTTGAGTTGATGCACAGTTCTCTAATAAAATGTGATATGGCATGTTGATTATAGTAACGTCATCATGATTATAGAATAGTGATCTCGTATTTTGAGTATAATAAAAAGAATGTTTTGGCCATTCGGTTTGTCAGTGGTATCACTTTTTGTAAGACGTAAGTACAAACATCAAATGGTACTTCCCACGGTGTGGGTGAGAACACAGGTACTACATGAAAGGGTAAACTGCCCACCAACTAATCCACCCCCTCCATCCCCTCCTGATAGGGGACTGAATCCTACGCCTTCATTCAAAGAACCATTAGACCAGTCCTTCATATATGTTGATCCCAAAATATTTTTGTTTGTTTGTTGGTTGCTTGGTTCGTTTTTATTTTGAATTATCTTGATAACTGAATAATCATCGACTTAGAAATCTAATTTTATTCTCATTCTTATATATTTGTAGGGACATGAGCTACGTATTGCACATAGTAATTGAATACCCATGAACTGATACCGAGATAAGTAATTGTATAAATTGTCAAATGGGTCTTGATGCAATTATTGATGCGAATATGTATACAATTTTTCCGACTATTCGAACCATTGACCAACATATTGATTAGAGGACCGCCTCTACAGGTCTGCTAAGGTCAGACAGTCGTTCTATCAATATTTTATACAATAACATTCATATGTCCTTTCCCCCATACTTAAATAACCTACTTGCATTGACATCAATAGTTGCTGTAATTGTGAGGATATAGTTTGATATTGAATAAAATGGAGACAGCTATCGGCACCACAAAAATGAAAGAAATATAGATTCAAATCAGAAATAGAATACAAGAAATAAAGTAAGAGACTTATATCTGTCGATGTTTTTTTTAATTATCATTAATGAATAATGTAGTTCAAAAGTATTAATAATTATAACGTACCTAAGTGGCAACGCATGAATGACTTATCAGTTTTCAATTTGTTTAAAGAGTCAATAACACAATATAAAGTCGATTTAAATTTCAAATTCAAACACTTTTTTTGTACCGATTACAACTTGTTCTTTAAGGTGTGCACAAACCGTTCAAAAAGTCCTGTTTTTCTTGAGTATAAGTCATGTGTGGCCGATAAGAATAAGAATTATAGAATTATGAAGAGAATGTTAAGTTTGTGATTGACATGTCTGAGTAACACCAGGGGAATAAGTGAACGAAAGCTCGAAGTTCCGCCGCTCATCTCCCTCCGGACACAAAGGGCAATAAAATATGAATGAGGCATGAAGCGAACAGTTGGGAATGTTCACCTGTCAAAGCTAGACCATTTCTCATTTCCCAAAGTTAACAAAACAATTGACGAAAGGATGTTGATTTTACCTAAAGCAATGTCAATAAGTGCTCACAATATCTGGATGTTATATGATGTCTATCAAGGAAACGCAGGAAAAGTGGGAGATTTGTTTGGATAGTTTTTCAAAGTTTCAAACGGTTGTTTAATCATGAAAGTGTAGCGTAAGTGTAGGGTGTAACATAAACATTTCATCTCATTCTTTAAAGGGGAAGCCATCCTGATAATTTTAGTTGGTTTGAATAACAACAGAAAATGGAAGAAAAAATGAGTGAAGTGAAAGTTTGAGCGATATCCGATTAAGAATATAGAAGTTGTAAATGTTTGAAGTTGCTATCAGTGAAACACAAATTGACAGCACTGTGACGTATCTGGCGAGCTCGGGCATCTTCGACAACATTTATTTTAAAAAAAAAGAGAACCTGGGGGTGTTTCACAGAGATTTTAAATTGAACTTAACTCTAATTTGGACTTATGTAGAGCCATTTGTAGCCTTAAAATAAAATACATTCAAAAGCAAAAATTCGAGTATCTTAGAATTTTCATAAATTCCACATCAAGAACATGAAATCTCCCATGATAATTAAAAATATGAACGATTTGAATCAACGTTTTATGCCTTTTAAAATAACTTTTACTAAATATTTGTATAGATGCTAACGGCTTTCAATAATTGTTAAGTCCAACTTAGAGATAAGTTCAACTTAGGATCTTTGTGAAACACCCCTGGTCACCCAACAGTGTAGCAACGTTATACGAATTAGCATGATACAAAGGGTTGAATGAATAAGCCCCGTAGGCTAATAGATCACACAGATAATCATGAGCCCATTATTTTGATGACTGATTCCCGCAAGCCGCTTGGATGTTCTCAAATTAGTTCATCACCTTCTGTTAATTGTATGGAGGTGGTAACGGCTCATCCAGTTCTATAATCAGAGTATGCAAATCAGGATTACACTAAACATATTTTAAACGAAATTTTAAAGAGCGAGGCAGCTAACCAACTCAAAATTGTACTAACAAATATATGGGTAAACGATGTCTCGCTACAATGACAAAATTATACTTATGTCCATGATGCCTGGAAGTCATTCAGTCAACGTTAAGAATAGTTTATGATCTCACCAGGCTTAATGTAACATAATTATTTTCAAAAGAGTACAGAAAATGCTTTGAAATGGTGAAATATTTATGTTTTCATATAAAAGTGTCTTATTGTAGGTTTGCTTATATTTCATGTCCCAAAGTAATGTAATTTTTAGAAAGCTACACAGAAATTAAAACGATGCAGCTTGTTGAATGTGGTGTCCTTTTAGTTCATGTGTATCAAAGGATCTTTGTGCCCCAAAATGCATTCCGTGCCTTATTATCAGGATATTTTTGTACAGGAAGCCTCTGAGTCTATCGCTTAACTCTGTCTACGCCTAAATTTACTCCTGGCTATTCATTAAAACAGGGGGGCTGGAGAAGTTGTGTAAACCACCTCCAGCTGTTCATTGATTATATACACACACAACTTTGGTGTCAATAATGAGTAGCCCTACCAAGTAATATTGCGGCAACTCTTATTAAAGAATGTTATTTGGATTCTATTCATATATTTTTACAATATGTCATTCATAAGTTTCATTTTTCTTCATGCAAGCGTTTCCAAAAGTTAAATTTAACATCAAACCTTTGCCAAATTATATTTATATGGTTCGTGAAACGCTAGCATACAGGCATAATCACATCATTGATCGTCAGCTTCATAGAATTTTCTGAATTTATTACTCTGTCATCTTGACTGATGCAAATATCCGTTTGATGAAGAATATACCAGGGAAGGCAAGGCACAATGACGTTGCATAAATACATACTGTCAATCAACTCCCCCTAAAAAGACATTTGACTAATTACCCTCAAACATTGAGCCCGATTCATGATGGTCTTTTACAATTCCAGGATAATGTTGTAATGAGATACAGTCATCAGTCTAGCCTTTTTTAAACGTCTTCGGCCGAATAGAATCAAAATTTGACGGGATGAGAAGGATTATTAGTGTTTTGAAGATGCAACTTAAATGCTTTTGGAGGTTATGTGAATGAATTGATACCCTCTGAAAAAAGTGGGTCAAGATATTCAAACTTTTGCGCCTGTTACACCCAAGTCACACTGACGAGACCGATACCAGACCGACAATAAACCGAACAAAAGTTGAATGATACAGAATGTCCAAGATATCGGTAGGCTTGAAGCCTGTCTCGTGGAGTGACTGGGACTGTAGGTGTAGATATATTATCCGAAGCAGTCTGATAGAATATTCACGTCTTGAAAGGATTGTCTGAGGCTGCTGTGACTGGCTTGTAACCTGAGTTAAGGAACCGTGACCAGTATTCTAATACCGGGGTAGGAAACCTAGATAAGGGTGCGGAATTGGATCGGGTGTCGCCGTAAAACTGGGCATTTCTAAGAAAATATTGTAAAAAAATTGAATATCGTATTCGCTGACCTCTATAACAGATTGAATTGCTAGAGGAAGATTAAATCATTTCACAAAGACATCTGCTCTCTCATACTACTCATAGTGCAGAATATAAAGCGGGGAGATCATTGTTTTTATTCTTTCGGTGATCTTTGAGAATCTCGTCTTCAATCAAATGCCTATTTGTGGCTTAATTTTTGGACGAATTCATTTGATTTTGAAGATCAACTCTGCTCTTCATCGCAATGTGCAGAAGATCATTTCGGTGAACGAAGAATTCCAAATGAACAATCAACGTAGAATGTCATAGTATCTAAAAATGAGCTTTGAATGATTGACTTCAGTCTTCTCTTCATACCCTTTGCTTTCATCAAACTTTACTACATTCGAAATACATTTCATGATCAAAAGTCGCCATACGTACCAATGAACACAAACTAAACTATTTTCTCCAGAAAATTTTCATAAAATCAACACTTTTTATTTAAACAAATCTCTCTATTGCAAGAACTGGCATATAACATGACGCTAACGACCAGTCTATTATTTTTTAATTCATGAATTGGTCAAGGGATTGATTTAAGACCAATATAAGCTTCACCTGCATGCGTAAAAGTTGGCGCTTATAGTCTCTGCCGTTAGCAAAAGCAGGTAGTCCACTTTCGCACCCCACTTTATGACTAAATATTATGTCTGGATATGAATAGTAAGTGATGAAGTCAGTTCTTAAGTGCTTCTGCAACATACATGTTAATGTAAAACCTGTTGCGTCATTTGCCTGACGTAGGATTCCGTCAGCAACTGGTGCGCCCTTTGACGCACCTTTCGAGAGTTTTATCGTACAAAGTGAATGAAAAACGGACAGTGCAGATATTGCATCGTTAATAGCGTATGCACTTTTAGTTACATCAGGCGTCATTAGAGCAGTGATCGCGCAATGGAAATACGACGCCTTGTGTTCACCGGGCATAACGCAATCCTGAGTCAAAAATACAGATCGTAAAGATTTAACAACAAAGCGAACATGATGCTTTCGCCATAACTCTATTTTTTTTAAATCATCCAAGCCTAACCTCAACCCTATAATCACAACTGCGCCGCCATTGGACGTAGTAAACTCTGTGTATATAGACTTGTGTATATATACCATCATCGAGATTAAACTGCATAAACTAACGACGATTTTAGCAGGCATCCTTGTATGTTATGGGAAAGTATCAAGTCTCAGTCATTTAGAGTTTTTAATCATTGATGATTAAACAAATGCTACATCACATCGGTTGCATCAATTAATATATCTTCTAATTGTTATTACTGTAATCTATCATTTTAATAATCCCCCTGACTCACTTTCATTTTTATAAAAGGATGGTTGAATATAAACGAACGTCGAAGGGCACGGGCTACAGTTTCTTGTACATTAAGATTAAAACTTAAAACATACGTCAAAGGCTTGTGCCTGCCGCAGTGCCATCTTTGTCTTTCGCACTACGTCACATCCCCGACTGCAAGGCTCCAAATATGGATCAATATTTATAAAAGAAAATGTTGACAAAATAACGACATTCTATTAGGTCTCGTAAATCTCCGTGACGTACTAGCCGATATTAAAGCCATGCAACTTTGATCAGTATCGAGTATAGAGATTAATAATCATCGTAGTCTAGATTATAAGGAACCCAGACTATGAAGTACATTGTTTGGGGTTCTAATCCCTGCAACTGCACTAAAGTCCTCTGAAAATGTATCTAGCTACATTTGCCACTCTCCACCCTGGTAAAGTATATTGGTGCCTGGTACGAAGACATTAGTTGAATGGTTATCGCCTTATCGTGTTTAGTCGGGCTGAAGCCTGGAGTAAAAAATAAGATTTAGGAGGGCCCTCGAAAAGAACAGTATTTACCTCGATGAGGCATCTCAAATAATCTATACCGTTCAACTGAACTGAACGAACTGAGATGTTATTCTTTTATCACACTATTTTTAATCTTAATGGTGACGTAAACGCTAAATGATTGATTTTGAATTGGGTCATCTAAATATCCATCTGTTTTACATTTTTCGTAAGAGAAATGACATTTGTTGGATGCACTCATTTGACAAATACCGATTTCTTGCTCTAATTGTTCACTGAAAGAGCATTTACAGAGAGAGAAAAAACTTGAAATATTAATCCCGATGTGGAGTCATTATGAATAGGGACATGTATTGAACATAGGCAGCCGTGCAAGGCAGCTAAGCCAAAATCCCACCTGTCTCATCTAAACGACCGAATTCTGGATCGATAATTGTTTTTATTGAAGTCACTTTCAGAGGCCCAAATCGAGCAAAGAGAAGGGGGGACAAAAAGGAATGATCAATGTCGTCCTATTCCGGCGCCTCAATGAACACTTAAACCTTATCAAAACGGAATGTATCAGGCGGTCTCTCGAAATGATTTAAACTATCACGGAAAAATTGGCGGGTAAGTGATGAGGCGTGGGCGCCAATACCGCGTGCAATTGCGAGAAAACTACGCAGGTAAATCGGAGATGAGAGGAATGGGGGGCTTCAAGTTACCTTTTCGCTATGAAGAGGGGAAGTCTTCACTGCATTCCACTAAAGGCTCCATTTCTCGTCGACGTACTTCACCTTAAGAGAGCATTGAGAGGCCATGTGAAACCATCAATGGCATGAATGTCTCATGTGTTTATTCTGCAGTACTTAATGTAATAATGATCGTAAGCATTCAATAAAGGACGAATAAGTGGGTGAATTGGGTATTCAAATTGCAACGATATTGAAGCTAAAATAGAAACTTGCATGTGATACCTATGTAGGTTGAGAAGAAAAGCCACATATTACCAGATTTAGTTTTTGGAGTGGTTACTCCCACACTTTTTTTCTTTATACGGTTATATAGAAAGACACAAGCTTCATGTTACAGTTAATATCTTGGTTCCTTCTTCATAAGGCCCTATAATATATAATGCAGCACAGAACTATATAGCATCGTAGCTATTATCAAAATTATCTATAGTAATGTTTATGATGCATTTCATGTACATCTATCTCTAAACCCTCCTGTAGAGGAAGGGCATTAGCGAAGTAGGCTTTATCATTTCCAAGCTTTATTAATTTTGCTGCTTATGAATTCCTTTTCAAACTTTTAATTTTGTGAGATAATTATGTACCTAGCATTAGATTTGCTTATCCACCCACTCTGCAATAGATTAAGGCACATCATTCTGTTCACGGAAAGTTAGTATTATCCCATACCCTTGGAATTTCCTTCCGAATTTTCAGGGTCGTGATGAAAACTTTTTAAAAGCATATAAACGCGCACTTTCAATATGCTAAAAAGTGCACTTATTCCAATATAAAAGGGTGTTATATGACCTTTAAAGGGTACTTAACCTATTACATCTAAATCAGGGGCACTTTTTAGTAATTCAAAGAAGCACTTATGTATGGAAGTCATGCAGGAACAGTGTGTGGGAGGGTGGCAATGTGACCACACCTCGAGATTCGCCACCCTAGTTATACAAATTATGAACCCGTGAGAGATGAAGAAAAGTGACCGACTTGAACTACAGTTTTGACAGGTGGCAGTCTCTGTCGAATCCCTCACCCCGTTCCAGTTTTGACGGGTTACGTGGCAAGACGGATAAAACGTCGAAAAGATTTTGATACCATCGCATAACACCATCTATCTTCTCCGTGCCCCGTCTGCACCCGTTCCGTATTGATGCGATTCAGCCGTGCTCTATCCTAACTATCTTCCCATTTGGGACGGAAGCCCGTGATGCAACGGATAAGACACGACGATGACGTCATCGAAAAATAAGAAAATAAGGAAATAAAGGGGAGAAAATGGAATAGGAGTAGCAAAAAAAAGAAGAACAGGGCGTTGATGAAGGTTGACGATACCGGATATCACACGAGGTCGGGCTAAGAGGGGTAGATCGTAGACGGAAGTAGATGCTTATCAGAGGTAGATACGAACGTAGTAACGTCTCGTGTTTTGTTTGATTTTTATTTGATGATTCAGGGATAGCTTTCCTAGGGCATCTATTTTGGGGGATTAAATTGTGGTATGCACATCCATCCATCGAGTGGCGTTACCACTCAACACATTAGAGTGGTCCTTTTAATATCATATATTATAAGATGATGACATGGGTCCTAATCAAATGACTTGTTGAAAGCGTACATGTGACCAGGCATTTAATTTGCCTAACGCGTTATTTGGATAATGACCGGTCATTATCCAATTCTAATGACCGGTCATTAGTAAAATCATGTTATAAAACATCATTTTATAACAAATAAAACATAATCTAAAAAACAAATAATACACAGCATTTTGTCCAGGCATTAGTACAATTACTCACACTCGGTACCTTCAAAACAGTCCAAACACCCTCGGCGGTATTATTTGTATATTATTGATTAAAGAAAGTATTATAATATGTCAGACAAAGTCCAAGTGAGGATTATTTATACATACAATTACTTCAATGCTTCATAATTAGTTAAATCTAGGTTACAGAATGTTTTGGGATTGATAATGAACTCTCTTCTTTATTGACAGTGCAGTTGAAGTTACAAAAGCCACCCTAGATTGAAAGAGTAAAGAAGATTTATCATTTTCGTGCGCTCATTACTGGAACGTGTTTCGAGTCGATTCTCGGACGAAAATCAGAGTTTCGTGCATTTTACGATGAGGTCTCTCTCTTCGTCTCCCTGCTTTCACATCGAAGTCACGCTTTGAGCGATGGCTCAACGACTGCTAGTCGCAATAAAATGTATGTGAGATCATGTCCGTTCTGTGACGAGCTGCCAGAGGCGATAAAGAACTAGCTTGTCACGAGCGTATTCTCCGCCAAACAAAGAAGTGCGTTTCTGGGGTGAAATACATGATTTCAAGTCATTTAAAATAATCACGAGGAGTTACTTTAAAAATACTTCAGATACTTAAAAAAGTATACTGCTTATCGTGTGTATAAGGTTTCCTCTGGAAAAAAGAGGGTTGAAATGGTATTTTTGTTTCCAACTGACCTTAACTCTAAGGATGGGATTTTAGGTTATCTGTAATCAGCGTGTGCTTAGAGAATGGTAATTGGCGAAGCCACACTTATCACGTGACTCACAAGTTAAAAGCGCATACTACAGCCCAAACAGAACGACTACTTGGATACAAAATAATCTTTGGTAATTACACTAATTACTTTTCCTCCTAGTTTCAGGTGTGATTATAATGCTTGAATCGTGCAGAAAGACTAATTCATTACAGAATCATGAGGATTTTAAGAATTGAAATACATTTACATTGATAGGGGGATTTTTTAAAATCAAAATGGATTAGGAGAGTTAGAAAGAAAATAAAAGACTCATGTATCAAGACCGTGCAAGAATGCGCATCTAAGTTAACATTTAAATTGGCGCCATGTTTCTCCATTCCTACCGTACTCCAGTAGCTGGTCACCATGAGTACATCCAAAATAGTACCACAAAACAAGTGGAAAATTAATGAACTAATTGTCCTAAAGTGCAACGCTATCAAGTCGGGTCCGTGGCCAACTGCGCTTCGTTTCACCAACCCACAAGATTTGAGGGGATATCTATTAAAATAGGAAGTCCATTAGTGAAAGGATAATGATTAAAACCCTAATCATGGTGAAAAAGCTCCAAGTTGCAAGGCCATGTATATGATCAAACCGTTTAAGTTTAAGTGCTCTTTGGTTACTTCAGTAATCAAGGCGACATTGGTTTAGAGGTGAAATGAATGCCGCTACAATCTGTGCCTAGCTCTTCAGACTAGAGATAGGCTTTATGTCTAAATGCTACTTTACATGGAGGCCTGACTCCATCGCCCAGTCTGCCGTGTTCTTTAATGGTTACAATTGAAATGAAATGCATGTGAATTGTTTCATCTAATTGAGGTCGTGTCACGAATCAACACGATATGACCATTCGGCTATAGGAGGGGGAGAAGAGTTGGGCCAAAATCAGAAAGTTTTCTTTATGTTCATAATACATTTTTGCGGTATCGAAAAAGATGTTTGTTAATACACACACGTCTTTGAGTTTTCCATGGATGAATAAATCATCTTAATAATGATATACCAACCTTATATGACGCATATCACAAATATGTCCATGTGCACTTTAATGGAAAGAAAGATGGAAAGAGAGAAAGAAAGAAAGAAAAAGAAAGAACAGATTTTTCAGAAGTTAAGATTAGAAATTGTTTCTAAAAAGAAACTTTTGAAGAGGTACTTGCTCAGTATCCAAATACCGAAAGTGACTCCGAAATAATTCATGTTTATAGATTTATTCGTCATCAAGAGAACATGAATAGGCTGATTCGGGATTTATTTATGACTTTAACAATCCTACAATCAAATTGGTATTACATGCACCATGTGTACCGGTACTGTTAAATTCATCTTAAAGAATTATCAGACGAGACTTGATATTCTTGATAATAATGTACCTCTATAGTGTGTATCAGTGTATGGGGAGGATTGTGTTGCCATGATAAACGGGGTGCTTTATCCAATTCCTGGATACATGAATCTGGAAAGGGACCATAAAACATAAACAGGTTTAGATTAAATCTTACGTGAGCTTTCAGTAAATAAACCAATTTAAGTGTGGAACCAGTCGATAGACAGCTGATTTAAAGTAACTGTAACATTTCCTCTCACACAGTCTATGATTCGCCCTTCAAAACCCTTGCTGTATTTTATTGAGCAATATAAACAGACAATTATTATTGCATGTCACTCTAACCAATCACTTGTTTCAACAACTGTCAAATGGCTTAATTTCTGGCATCAAAATTCGGTAAGCATTACTTGTTGGGAAACGCTCGCCGACCAGTGGTTGTCGTCTAACCGTGGACGGTCTAACCCCCAAAGGGACTCATTTGTGCGCGTGCACGGTATGCTTTGCGGGCATAAGGTTTACCGCCCCTTTTCCAGATAAAGGCCGGATTAAAAGCAGTTCGTATGTATTGCAGTTATCCAGAAGTGCTTATCAATGGGTTCTGGTGGCCTACGGCTTGTCAGGGCCACTTTCTACAAATCATTCTTTCTTTGGCCGTCGAATACTTTCGTTTTCATGGATTGATTGCTATTTCACCTCGTTTGGAAGAATCAAGTTGTAGGATTTTTTTCATATAAATTGTCAACAGCTTAAAGTTTCCGTTTTTCAGATTTATACCATGAAAAATCAGTTCCTATCCGATATCTTTTTAGGGTGCGTTTTAGTGTTTGTAATTGTAAGTTGACCGGAAAGGTCTTAGTGTGTCATATGCCTTTGCATAACTTATTGTATCTTACCCTATCTGCCGGAAGTAAAATATCTTCGAAATTATCGAATTCAGTCACCATTGTGTTAGTAATTACCTTTATAGCATGGCTGCCATTACGGCGCTCTAGCATTTCAAGGAATTATTTCCTGCCACGTTACGTACCCATTTACATCACCTGGATTGTACATCCTTTAAAATTGAGATCGTTAATTAATAAAATAAATTTTGCCGGCCAATATCTTAGTTGAAATATTCATAGTGGACTGTAAAATCTGCGCCCTGCTGTCATAAAGGTCCCCTCACCTGCCCTAGAGTACTTTGCAGGCATTAACAATAGACACTTCCAACACCATACGTATCAATCTGTGTTAACGACGTACCCTGCAAACCCTGCAAAGGGGACCGCCATAAATGCGAAATTAGTTTTAGAGGATGACGATAGGGGATGAATGGTGTCATAGAGGAAATAACAAATCAATAAAGTCAAGATAAGAGATCATGATTTGGTTTTTCGAAAATATAGAAATGTATTAGCACCTGCAGAAGTGCAGAAATGAGAAATGCCAAGATGTACATGAAATTATTTTCTCGTACTTGTGAATTATTCTACGGGGGAGGGGGTAGGAGGAGCAAGAAATATTACAAAACCTTCGAGTTATTTTAAATTAAAGTTATGAAAGGTGATTTTTAATTGTTTTTGTAAGCTTAGTTACTAGAAAAGGGTCGTGTAAGATCACTTCTTGATATTTTCCGTGTGATCGAGAGAGAGAGAGAGAGGGATAGAGAGAAAGAAAGAAAAAGAGTGGGAAGTAAGACCGAAAAGAACGAAAATACACGGGAAAAGGTTATCGCACTTTGAAGAGACATATTTACTTTCTGTATAACCTGTCCCTCGGCTCAAGAATATACGTCATAATTATAAAGATTGTTGAATTATCGAGAGGAGGGTATTGCGTCATGGTATAGCCAAACGCACAATCAATACTTTATGCTGATTGATGGTATTGGAATATATATTGCTTTTGTACCATCTTTGCTGCAAGCGCACAGAACGGTTTCGTCACCAACACATTTCTTTTGAATAATATACAATAAAATTTAAGAAATTCATGACATTGATATAAAAAACAAAATCTATTTCCCACATTTCGCAGCTGAACTTTAACATTATATGTGACACTTTTTCATTTGCCCCCACAATCTTGTAGAAATGTATATATATATATCTTTTGATTCTAAGACTTTCCATATTCAAACTAAGGACTTTTATCGTAGCTGTTTAAATATTAAATGATATGACGTAACGGAAGTGAATGATTTTAGTCATGACCTAATCCAACCCGAAACCATAATATTATCATCCAAATATTGGTAACTATGTACTCTCGGGGAGGCGATGAAATAACAACTCAGATTTAATCCCATTTTCTTTACATTTTGAATGACTGCTACTTACTTAAAGAACCATACACATTTTTATTGATCAATGTTATCACTAATTACATTTTAGTGTGTTTTGTCATCATGTCTTTGTTCAAAATTTTCATTCGCATAATATTTAAACTTCATAGGATATGGACGTTAATGGATGTTTTCTCTTTTTATTTCATTCAACAGTGGGTAAAAGGACACAAACAGAATCAGCTGGAGAAGAAGTCTTTGATTTTAATGTGCCAGATGACTCGCAAAAGGTGAGTAGGGATTAAAAACCCTTTCTATCAGCTTTGCAATAACCATATCCTAACGCTCGATCTATCTATCCCCCATCTTGCTAAACAATTTGTATTTACACTGTTTATTCTGCAGATGTTCTACTTAAAATAATGTGTAACATTTTGAACCTCAATCTTTACGAAAAATATAAACCTCAAATCATAGCATATTCACTCAAAATAGCTGTCTAAGTGAAAATTAATATATCATTTCAATTTTTGTTATGGTAGTTTCGGTAGACGTCAACACATTTAAAGAAAGGTAAATACTAAAAGTAAGTGATAAGTTTCCTTTCAGACATCACTGGGCTGGTACGACCTACTTGCAGGTTATGAATCACATTTCTTATATCTGAAACGATAGTTTACCATAGATTTGTTCAAATGTCACTTGACCCTGTTGTGTTTTTTGTGGTTAAATTACTGTTTAACACATTTCTGGTACATGTATAACCCTGGGCTCTGAAAACGAATAGATGTCAGTTGCGAAACAAATAGGTGGAAAAACAAAAGAGAATCAACTTCATTATTGCATGACATTTGGCAAAAAATATCTCATATGACTGAAACACGATCAGGTGATAAACATACTGCTTGTATGTTTATTTGATCGAGATATATTTCATGTTGGTGTCTGCTTTCCCGAGAGCTTAAAGAGGTCCTTATCGATGTGGACACCTCCCTGGTAAATGCAATCATGTTTGTGTGTGAATGGATGACTAGAGTACGTGAACTCAAATGAATGAGTTGCCTCTATACCACCCCTATGAACATTATCGAACATTATAAAGAGGTGTGGTAATCTCATACAATCCCTACTCATGGATAATAAAACCCGGTGAATTCATAGGATGTGTTTCCAATCATTAGCATCTCTCTGCGCTGATTGGTTCTGTAAGCTTCTATGTTTTGGGAAGTTGCCCCCCCCCCCCATCTCAGTCATTCGAGACAGCGATGATACCAATGCCAACCCGATGACATGCATCCAATCTTTGATTACATCCCTCAATGATGCCCGCCAAGTCAAACATATAACGTTTCTTTCTCAAGGCTAAACGTCTTCTAGTGTTTGCCACCCCAGCCCGCCAACTCCTTAGACCTTAGCCATGCTCTGGGTAGAGAAAGAAAAAAAGGTTGAGTGTGTCAGCGTGGCAGGGTTATATTATCATTCTTTAATTTGATGGATTTCTGTCAGAGCCGACAATCATTTCGAAGCCATTTTAATGGGCGAAGGAAACAGGTGATGGTAGTAGATGAGACAATAGTCCTCAAGGTTGCTTTAGAGAGAAACTTAATTAGTGATACAGCTTGCCATGTTTGTTAAACGAATGTGTCTTTCATGTGCTACCTGAGCGTGCCGAGGAGAGGAAACGAAGGCGAGTGAAGAAGCACTCCGAGGAGAAAGCAAGCCTTCAAGGAAATGCCGATCAAGCATATAAGCTGCCTCTTAAGTGAGGTAGCGCTGTCTTCTCAAGATTACTTGCAACCACTCTTGAAAGGAACTGACAAATGTGGCAATGAGCTCAGTCAATGATTCGCTCAAGAAAGTGTAAATTCTTACAGGCTTAATTGTTATCACATCAAAAGATGCGGAATCCATTATTCAAAACCTATACTGTATTATACCTCGCGAAAGGAGTTCCATTCATATTCATATTTTGTCACCTCTGTGTTAGATTGGACACGGAGAATGTGACAGCCTTAACATATGAAATCATAATAAGGATATCAATAATCCATGTGACATTTTGACAAACAATAACATCACGAACAGGGGAATTATCGAAGCGTCAGGAGTGTCAAGTCTGACATATATGAGCGCTATACAAGAATCCACTATCATTATTATAATTATTCGTCTTGCGATAACATGCAGTTTGATTAAAGAAATAAAGCGTCAATTATTATTATTATTCTACGCATGGTCTTTTGCCACGACTAATACAAAGATATTTCGAAAAGGATCTTTTTAAATTATGATAAAACTATTTTGATTTGCTTCAAACTTTTTTTAAATAAAGATTATAATCGTGTCAATTTGAATAAAACACATTCATTAAAGTGTTAACTTTCACAAAGACAACAAAGTAATAAAAGTGTTTATTATGTGCGTTGATATATCCCAGAATATTTAAAATTTGAAAAATTAAAGGAATATCTAACGCTCAGTATGAATCCAAAATGTACATAGTTGAAACTGTCATAGTGAAAATTAAATGTTACAAAACTTACAAGAAGACAACCTGTCTATCTTCATTTTTGTGTAGGATTTTATTGTTTATCCTACCATTCATTATAAATCTTCCGTCATAATTAGGGAAATATCTAAAGATTAAAGTAGGATTTCGAGTACTTTGTGCTACCCTTAACAAAAAATCGGATACCAAGTGCAGTTCTTACCTCACCCGGGTTAATCAATAGAGGAGTATTTTGATCGTCACTCTTGCCGGCTGGGTTGGTCGATGCGCAACGATTCACTTACAGCACACCTGCGGCTTTTACCGATGAGCTAAGGTGTACAGTATCGTGACGAAAAAGAAAACAAAACCATCAGGTGGGGTAGAACCTCTAACACACGAGGCCAGTGAACTAGTCACGTTGAAGGTAAACTTGCCTTCTGGGAGGCCGTGGGTAATTTGTATTTTGAGAGGTAGTAGAAATCATTCTGAACAATTCAGTGAATGAACTACGTTGGCAAGTAGAAATGCATAGAATATACGAACATCGCTATGAATAGCACAGAACTAAGATACACCCTTGTGGAACTACATGATTTACTCATAAGCATTATGATCTTCATTGTTTTTTGTTTAAAAATCTGTCTTTGCTCAGAACTCAGCTCGTAAATACTTTTGATAGATATCTTTTATTCACAACGATTTGTAGCACTTAAACATCAATGAACATTGTGCAAGGCTGTGCTGGACTCCTTCTCTTCTGTCAAATCAAGAACTCTCAACCTGAATTCGTCCTTCACCTTGCATTCTTTATACACAGTCCTTTATAACACCAAGCTTGCTGTCAATCACGGGTATAAGCCATGTGATCTGTTACTTGTGGAAAATATCATTTTCAGAAATGAATTTCAGTATAGGTGGATCAAAATAACGAGCATCTAATTATTTACAAAGTAGTTACAGATAATGACGTCGAACTGTTACTTGTAGAAATTATAACTGTCAGAGATGAATTTCAGTTTAGGTGGATCAAAATAACGAGCATCTAATTATTTACAAAGTAGTTACAGATAATGACGTCGAACAATTTTTTGTTTTAATTAGCGGCATTTTCTTGATATGGTTTTGATAAACATAGTCCATATAGGCAGCGATGTCACTTCAAAGCTCCAGTTTTCATATTCGCTGGCAATGTTTTCAACCAAAAGGAGGCACAATTATTTCCTTTCAATCAGTTTTTGAGATGGAGTGAAAAGAGACTGCCCAATAAGACATGCATAATTTGCTTGCAAATACCATTGCTTGATTTGTAAGCTACCGATCCACGATCTTTCTTTGATTCTGCTTAGAGGGGGCATATGCCTACTAATAATATGAATGCATTTTGTATGGCATTTCAATCATTCCATGGATCAAATGGCGAGGACACATGGAGTTACTTATGAATTCATTGCATCTACCGCTCTCATATTAAGCGAATGCATTTTTGTAGCTAAAAGTCTTTTCATTGAATACATTTTTTTCTCCATCCTTCTTACGTTGCTTTTATTAGCCAAAAGTGTTTTTTCATTGCAAATCCTTTAAAAATATTTGTTAGTTACTCTTTCACAATAAATCACGCAAGGAATTTAGTGATAAAAATTGACTCATGTTGATTTTTACTCAAGCATATTTCGAAATATTGCAACATGCATAAGTTGTAAATCTCCATAACTTTATTTTTGTGACGGGTCGTCATTCTGGGAGAATCTCTCATAACGGTACATTGAGCTCAAAATATCCTTGTGTTTATTAATAAAGTCGATTCAAAGAGGAATAGGGGGAAAAGTCAAATTTCCCGATCTCCACTGCACTTCACACTTGAAGTGGTGTGGAGCAAACCGGATAACCGTTAAATCACAATTTATCAACTCAAGTGGACAACAAATCCGTGTACTTGGATGAATCGTAGATGAAACCTACTTCGACTATGTCACGATATACGCATCATCACTACTTTTATTGCTTACAGAGTCTGCCAATTTCTAGCGAAAAGGCTTAATTAATAGAAGATTAATCATACACCAGGTATAGAAAATAGTCCCCGCCTCGTCCAAAGTCCCTTTCGAATATCCTTGTTAGTTGGTTTCGCCTGAGTACCTCGGAGTGCTCATAACAATATGACTCACGTACGATTACGTAAAACTGTGTTTCCATTTATAAAATAATTTATATTAATGTATGTTACACAAGAAAAATATATTTTTGGAACACAACACTTAACAGAAGAATTCAAGACAGAAATAGCGCAGAAGTTGCATTTTGGCAGCATACTCTTCACCTCATGATGAATGACTATACATTACTTATTATGAATGTCTCAGGTTTTCAAAATAAGGTGCATCTGCTAAATATGATTGCGCTACATAAACTACTTTAATTTGCACAATCAAAGTTTTGTGTCCCTTCTAGATAGAACCATTTGGGACCTACTTTAGAATGTATATTTACGAATAGCATGTCACTGTTTCCTCTTTGCTTAAAATGGCTGAAATCCTCCTATACAAGTGGAAATGATCATATCAATAAAACTAATAGTGTATTCCCCCTGCAAGTATAAACTATAATGCGGTGTTGCTGTGGAGTCTTTATGTTCCTGCGGCAGTTTGAAAATATTTATGTTTTCTAATTTTCCTTGCGTGAGGAGTGTTATTTAATCTTTCTGCGGCCAGTACATAATATACTTGTATAAACCACACTTTCAAGAGACCTCACTGTGCACACTGATACGTATGTCATATTATGACAAAAGAATTGTTAAACAATAAGACAATTACAAATGATGTCTTACATAAAAATTGATTGTTTACAATAAATAACTCCACAACATAATAATAATAATACATAAGATTTATAAGGCGCCAAATCCACTTGACAGTCAAATGCTCAAGGCGCAGAAAAAGAGAATAGAAAATGAATCCATGTAAAGCAATATACTTCTTGCCAATGCACAATCCCCGTCTTCCGTAACTCACACGTATATGTTTCCATAAAACATCTTTGGAGGTCATCGCAAATTTTACACATCAATTTATCAAAGCTCGCTGATGTCGACTGCAAACATGATAAATGTCTTGCGTGGTTTCCACCTCGCTGTACATTGTAACACGTATTTCTCTCCTCGCCACTTTAGTGAAAAGGATTTTCACCTTAATTAGCCCTCAGAGAATGTAAAAAGCAAGACAGTCCACAGCTTTAACGTTCTCCTTGTCAAATTTCTTTTCTCGATAGAACTAATTGCTTACGTGAGTGGGAGTGCAAAGTGTGCGTGCCCTTGTATGCGTGTGTTTGTATGTGATTTATACTATAAGAGAGAGAGGGAATCAAACCTGTTTGATATACCGCCTCTCTATAAACAATAAAAAATTATATAACCTGTTTAGAAAGGTCACTAATCTACGGTGGCCACTTTCTCTTTTTCCTGTTGATGGTCTCAATAGGCAAGTTTGTCTGTGCAGTCATTCGCCATAACGTACAGGTGTAACGATTGTACCAATACAGTTTGGTACATATTGATTTGGGAGTTCTTGTCATTTTCTCTTGGTACGTTTTCGGAAAATAATGTTACCACATTATTAGTTTTCTCTTTTAATATCATCCAAGGTTAATTTGAGAAAGATCGCGATCAAAAAAGTATTTTCCAAGTTTGTAGCAAATCAGCAATAATGTTAAGCTCGTACATTAAAATTAAGTAGACGCATTTGCCTGCGATTGTACAGGTCTTGATGCATGAATGTAGAGGGGGGAAAAAATCATTAAATCAATAAGTATGATTGCATGGGTATAACTTTTAACATCCGCCATGGTGATCAAAATAGCTTACATCGGAGTATTTGACTCTGGTTGGCGTTAGAGATGTAAGATTAAATTTTTCATTTCATAGTTTGACATATCAAATTGCTAAAGGAGTAGATACTGTTAAGCGTCGGTCACAAATGCCATTTCGAACTGCTACGAACGCCGTACGAAAGATTTTCAGACAATGGAAATTCGAGAAGACAATGGAAAAGCAGGGAGATTCGTACGAAATTATCGTTCGTACGATTCCTTTGTGACCGTAGTAGCATTAAGATTTGGATACATTTCACGTAACCACATACGTAGTACTTTGGTCACTTCTGTGACTGTCAAGGAACAATGTAAGGTGATATTTCAAGTTTACCGCTAATTTAATAAAAATGATATAACCCTCGGCAAAACGAGTGTACATTATCGAAGTATATATTCAAATGTACTGTTACTTGCGATGTAACACATGCATTGAATCGATTGCACCTGGTTATTAACAATGTAATCGGTATGATGCAGCGGGCATTACAGTTACCATACATCTCAACCTAACGCTTTTGCCCTATATACATGTATATGGTATAACGATAATGTCAAGAAAGGAGTTAGTCAATTAAGCACTTTTAGCCACATAATATTCAACAGATATTTTGTTTCTTTGATTTAATCCTCATACAAAATACACATTCAATATAATACCAGAAGGTATGTTGGCATAATAATTGGCTATTTACAAATACGCCCCTCACATTTTAATGTTCTAATGATGAAAATGAAATAATTTACGGTTGGTACTGGCAATCAAATATATCCTTATGTATGATTTCTTGCTCTTTTCTGCAGACTGAGACGGGTGCGTTTGATTTTGCAAAATCGACAACATGTCCGTTGGATTCTCTCTTCATGCAACTGACACCCGAATGGCAACAGATGATTATTAAGGTAAGCAGGTCAATAGTTTTTAATATATTCCACATACTAAGAATCTTTCTCTACGATTGGTCAAAAGTACTCACGTGATGAAAGATAGTTCGCCCATCATTGATGGGAGAAGAAAAGTTCGTTACACTGTGTAGATAGTACTACTATCTTCAATGAAAGTGCGTTGCACTGTGTAGATAGTAGTACTATCTACACAGTGCAACGCACTTTAATTGTATACGTTGCATATACGTACGTAAGTATCGTACACCGTTTTCTAGCTGTTAAATGATGACTTGTTGCTCTAAAATGACGGAAGAATGTTATGAAGAAGGGGTATATTGTTGAATAAAATTTCCTTTACTATAAGCTTAATGAAATTAGAATTCCATGGAGAAAGTTGGTGAACATGTTCATGGATACCTCGCACAGAGTGTTCATTGCTATTTTCATCTTCAAGACCATGAATATGAGCAAATATAGATTAGTAATATAAAAAATAGATATATATTTTCGAAAACACCTTACTCAGACATCCACGGTCATGCATATACAAATGAGCAGCATTGTTTTGCAAATTATCAGCAAATTTGCATTTGGTTCACTTGACAAAAAACAGAATTGTGGTTCTTTGAAATTGGCTACGTTTGACCGATTTGATACTCTTATTCTCCAGCTTTGAGAAAGTATTCCTCATTATGCATTTCCAACTTAAAGTTAAATATAGAGACATCTCAGAGTTTTGTCAATCGAAGAAACAGGAAGACCTGGTGAGAAGCCATTTAAATATAGACTGTTTTAATGTGCTTTTGTCATATAGAAGCACTTCCTGTGTAATGAATGCAAAAATAATTACAATATATTGACAAAATTGATACTTTTCCAGGAAAATGGATTCGTCAAAATATTTTGAACCATGGTGAGAACTAGATTATTTTGGTCAAAAACAAAAACATAGATAATGTGCTCTTTCATAAAACTGTGACAACTTCGGTTTAGGTTGAGTAATGAAATGTTGAATTGAACCGTGAATGCAAACTTCGCTTGTTCCATAAGTGGAACACAAAGCAAGATATATTGTTACGTTTTTCACGTGATTATTTGCCCTTTTCACGAAATGTCGACGCTTCCAGCATCATAAAATAATGTGCTTTTCTTAGAACAGAAAATCGAATTGATAAGAAACGTGACACACTTAGTATGTCGATTAACATTTCTGGAGTATTGTGGGAATTAACTCACTAAACATTGGATTTTCGAATTCGGGAAACACAGTTTCTATCTAAGCTTCTCGTCCGTATGAGCATGCATCATTACAAATTCAATGGTCATCTTTTTTCCTTCTGACGTTCTAAAATAAAAGTGAATCAACGCGCATGATCACGACATGATAAGTATTAGTTTTGTTGACCGGTTTTCTCTTTTGCTCCAGTCTTCTCCGGAATACAAAATATCTGATTATCAGAAAAATCTGTCCTCATAAATTCTGATTCTACCCACCTTCTGACTGAACCTTATACCAGTGCTACTACTACTCAGCGGCGTACGCAGGATTTTTGCAAGGGGGGGGTTTTAAAATATTTTGCTCCCGAAAATTTGAAAATCGCGCCTGCCGAAAAGTCGCTCAGTGGGGGGGGGGGGGGGGGGGGGGGGGGGGGGGGGGGGGGGGGTAAGCGGACACTTTTTTTTTTTTTTTTTTTGGAGGTCCAAAAAAATCGCAACGGCTCAGCCAGCCGAAAAGTCGCTCAGTGGGGGGGGGGGGGGGGGGGGGGGGGGGGGGGGGGGTAAGCGGACACTTTTTTTTTTTTTTTTTGGAGGTCAAAAAAAATCGCAACGACTCAGCCAGCCGAAAAGTCGCTCAGTGGGGTGGGGGGGGGGGGGGGGGGGGGGGGGGGGGGGGGGGGGGGGTAAGCGGACACATTTTTTTTTTTTTTTTTGGTCTCGAAATTTCATAATTTGACATTTTTGGTCGTTGGGGGGGGGGGTAAGGTCACCTTATTTAGGTTAGCCGTGGGTATAATTTTTTTTTTTTTTTTTTTTTTTTAAATAATAAAAAAAAAAAAAAACAAAGGGGGGTGTTTTAGGTTTTTTTAGGGGGGTTTACATACATAAAAATACCAAAGGGGGGGGTTTGAACCCCCAAAACCCCCCCCCCTGCGTACGCCCCTGCTACTACTACTTATACTACTTATACTACTACTACTACTTATACTACTTATACTACTACTACTACTTCTACCTCTACTACTAATAATAGTAACAACGATACTAATATTGTTAATGGTGGCTTCTGAAAGAGCGCACATGCCCGTCACGCACGTTTAGATAATAAAAAGAAATTTCCCCCCATCAATGGCGTAGTGTGAGTCCGCTCGTAAAGGGGGCCCTGGAACGATTGGGGGCGGCGGTCTTAATCGGAAAATGACTGTGAATTTACAAGGTTACTGATTGATTAGGGGGAGATGCAAAAGGTGGTTCTGCAGGCATCTCCGTTTCTCTTCATTTGCCCTTTCTCCCTTTTCCCTCTCCCTTCCAACGCTTTCTCTTTCTTTTTACTTTTCTACACACCGTTCGAGGGGGAGTGCCCTTGCCCTCCCCGTAGCCACGCCACTGTCGTGTATTGCCTACTGACATAGGAAAATAACCCAATTGGAATGATTTAGACGGTTTCGCTTGCGGACTCGTGGTGATGCGCGTCTAATGGCTGCCATGTCACATTGCAAATAGACAGAATCATGACCCGACCAAAAATTGGTCCAATAAATATCGGCAGGTGAATTATGTACGCCAGGGTGGGATCCATTTGTTAGTTATGCCCCTTTGATCGGGGATCCATCTGAAAGAAATTGTGGAAGATTACACGGTTTCCATCAATCAAAAATGAGGGGCTCGATGAGTATGAAAGATGTTTACGTTTTCAGACATCGCTCTGAAGAGACAACGGTATGGACGCGATGAATAGTAAGAAATGGTCAAGCTAATATTGATGCACACTGCTTGCAAAATTGAAGAGAAGAGACAAAAAGGTAACGCTTATTTTTATGAGTCTATGGGAATATCAAACGTTAGATTCAGATGTATTCGATCCTTGATTTAAATGCAATCTTGAGAAGTGTTGAAAGGAATCCCGTCTGAATAGAGTATCGTGATACGGAATTGAGATGTTGTGAATTCCCTTGCCTGTCGTGTTTACTTCGGTTAATTCGTTCAAACATTCTATTACATTAAGCATTTAAGCGTTATATGCACACCCTCGCCCACTCTCTCACACCCACCCCCACATAAAACACACCCATATATATAAACACACATAACAAAAGTCAATCTGTCAAGTCTCAATAGGCTTCTAATGATGGCCCTTTTATTCTTCTCATTTTATATGAATCTATTTAATGTACGTTGTATTTTACCTTCAAATGCTTTGTATATATTTTAATGTTTAGCATGTTTCCAAACTGGAGAACGAATAGAGAATGAACTTATTCTTAAAAACAAAGAAAAAAATACGAAAATATAGTAAAGAAGAAGGTTCCAAAGAATCCAAGAGACCGACGCCTAATAAGACCAAGAAATCAAAGAAAATACAAAATAGAAGATACAAAAGTGTTGGTCTTGTGGGCTGTCCGTAACGTCGGCCTTAGGTCTATAGTAAACCTTCTGAAAACAGAAAATAACCTATTTTCATAATTCATGTTTGTGCGTGGGTTTATCAAGGTATCCTCAAAGTCAAATACATAATTGTCAGTACTGATTAACTGATTAATATCTTTATGAATGGCGTTGAGGGCAAGTGATTATTGTGTTTACGTATAGAGGAAACATATATCAATTTACCATAAATAGAAAACATTATATTATCATTGATTAATCAATGGACATACTAATACATGTGCGTATAGTTAACGAAAGACAATTTTATCATCTATAATTAACATTACTCGAGATAGTCTTTTCAGAGACGAATTCGAAGATCCGTATTGGAGCTACTGAACAGGATAAAGAGGCAATATAATTTGACATGCTTCATTTTGGGAATGATTTATTAGATTCTTTTCTTTTTAGATTGAACATGGCTTCGACGAGATGCGAGGATTGCGATCTATCTGTAATACATTATCAGATATAAAAAATGTGATGTCTGTGTATTCTTTTTTTCTAAAAATGAATGATGAATCTTTTATGAGGGAGCATTTTTGTATCCATGGTCAATCAAGTAAATTGATCTTTAACAATGGCAGTAACAGAAAGGTCGAGTAGATGCCTCATTTGCCTTTCACAAAAGCTATAAACCTTCATGATTTATGTGCAGATCTCGTGAACCCAGAAAGTACGCCATGTTAAATTGTGCAGCGAGAGCAAAAGCACGCCTTGGTTTTCATATTTATAACCAGATTTACGAAATTCTGTTACCACATTCCCTTTAATTGTGAGCTGTGAGTATTTCCACATTTCCAAGGCATTATAATCATTCTGTCGGTTACCTAGGAAACGCCCACAAATCGAGAAATGAATAGACTTTAGATTCAAAGAACCACTATGTGAACTGTAGCGAACGCATTAAAAATAAGGTAATTGCGACAAATGGTTTGAGATCAGCCATATAAAGGGAATATCAAAGTCTCCACACACAGCAGAAACGATATAGCTTATTTAAAGCATATCAGATTCACTGCTCATTTTCTGCGACGTATTTATAAAAAACTGGTATCTCTTTTCAGTCTATTCTCGCACTGGTTATAGACCTCGGATTCAAAGAACTGGGTCACATGTTCAAGGAGGTTTCGCAGACTTCTATCCTTTCCTCAACTTGTCAATTTTTTATAAAATAGTAATCCTGATCTTAAAACACATAGGCCTACAATTGTTTCTGATCGAAATAAAGATACATTTCTCAAACATTCTTCTGACCATTGTAAATATGGATATTGAGGATTATGTCAATTTAAACCGCTTGGTAAGTGTAAGCCATTAAACAGGATTACTTGGTGTTGTTGGCAGCAATAGATACGGAAAATCTCAGAAGATGGATGGAACAAATTAAATTACTTGCGATGTTGACCGTGTAGAAGTACCGTCTTGAACCTACTACACCACACCCTTACCAACCAAATAAACAAACTAGCAAATAAACACAAAATAACAACAACAAAAGAATAACCACCTCTTTATTGGTTTTAAATATTTCTAAGTTATACACCCGCTAGGCATCAAGCTTATTGCTTAATTCTAAGTCAATCACAACTCAAGTGAATAAGTAAAAGTCGAGATGCAACCGAACGCACAGGCGCACGCACGCACCTAAACACACATACACACGCACTTACAAAACACACCCACACACATACACCACACACAATATTTCAGTATCTCTTTTATGTATATATATAATATAAATCGGGTAATGTCTACTTTTTTCGCATCCGAGTCAAATGAAACAGATAAAAAAGACTGTGGTAACCCTGCTGGGAAGAACACACTCATTCACAGTGTGAATCACACTGTGTTTCACACTGTGAATCACAGTGTGAAACACAATGTTAAATTGGGGCGTTTTCACATTGTGGTCGATTCGTTTCACACTGTGGTTCACAGTGTGGATAACCGTAAAAGGAAAGAACACTCTCGTTCACACTCATTCAAAGTGTGAATCACAGTGTGCTCCACAATGTTAAATTGGGGCGTTTTCACATTGTGGTCGATTCGTTTCACACTGTGGTTCACAGTGTGAATAACCGGAAAAGGAAAGAACACACTCATTCACGCTCATTCACAGTGTGAATCACACTGTGTTTCACACTGTGTTCATGGTGTGAACTGTGATTTCACACTGTGATTCACACTGTGATTCACACTGTGATTCACACTGTGATTCACACTGTGAATGAGTGTGTTCTTTCCAGCAGGGAATGTACCATTGCCAATTGATAAGTAGTAAATACTGTTTATTGTCAGAATGACAACGCAAACTCGTTGTTCGTCAGGGAGGTTATTTAACAAAGGGATTTTTTGATTATATGTTTTTATATACATCTTCGAACTTTTTTCCCCCGTGAGTTACGCTGTCATAACGGTTCAAGGCAGACGTCAAAATAATGATCGCACTCAAGTGTACAATATGGCCGGAGAAAGAGACTGTTCACATGAGTATGCTGTATTTGCTCATACCCCAGTCACATCGACGAGACCGACGCCAGGGCCCCGTTTCATAAAAATTGTTATCAATAACAATAACTATAACTGTTATAAGCTACTGAAATCGTGGAATTTCATTGGCCGAGAGCAAATCTGGCATGGAATTTTAGAATTTATTATCGATAACACGTTTTATGAAACAGACGCTTGGCCAAAAAATTGACAGAAGAGTACATTGCATTATCCCCAGTGGATGAAAATCTTTAGAGTCAGTTTAGCGGTGTGACTGAGGTATTAAAGAGAAGGTTGAGTTCTGGGAAGAGGTGAAAAATAATTTGAGAACTTTATCATTCTTATTATGCAAGTGTGGAAGAACATCAGATAAGACATGTTCCCTGAAAAGCATGGCTCTTCAAATGTCTTCATATTCTAAATATGTCATGTTCATCGTAAAACTCGGGGGGTAGGTTTTTTACGCCACGTGTTCATGTAGTCCCATATACATCTTTCTGTGTACAGTGTTTGTAACTTTACCAAGACTTGGCCAAATTTCTTATCATTTTGATGATTCCAGAACCTTGCAATACACACAAATTCTTATATGTTAGATGATCAACCTTTTCTGGTCGATTCCACACCGTTTCTTTCACAATGCAATCGCATGACCAGAACTCAACTTCATTTTTAACTATGATAGGTTTAGCTCAAGCGGATATAGAACTACATTTATCACACCCCTTTAAACTCAGGGTCGTAGCCCTCGCCACTTTCATATTTAATTTATAACTTATTTCGCACGGTCAGCGAACAGGAATTGTTAAAGGGCATTTTCTATTCATCCGTCTCTTGACTTCTCACGAGCAGCATGCTTTATAAGGTAAATCATTTCAATATAGACCTTGATATAATGCATAAGAATTTTGAGTGGTAGGATACATCTAAAAGAATTTCTTTAATAAAAATAGAGTGTTTTATGAGAGAGGGCCCTTTTACTTTAAATATTCCGGTCTAACTTTGTGAATTTCATTACAATCAGATGAAAAGTTTATCCCAAGACTTCCAAAAATAAGACTTTTCATATCCTTTTTTAAGAATGATTGAGGTGAAATTCGAGTTTTCGGAAATGCAGCCTTTCCATAACGAAATCTTGCATTTACCCAACTGCTATTTTTAACCAAAGTAAGGCATGTAACAATGTCATATCCTAATCCAATGAAGATTAAAAATGTTGATTCAGTGAGAGCTTCAGGATAACTTTCGTCGTCATTTTCATACCAGGTTTTGTTGTCTTCCCTTCAAAAAAATTCCCGACACTCCAAAACCAGGAAAATGTAAAATGCATGAGCGAGCGTCATACATACTTCTAATTTACAACAGACCTTGAATTGAGTTGCATTAGACCTAGAGACCATTCTTTGTTATACACAAGAAATGAATTGGCTTGAATCTAATATATATATTACTCAATTTCATCGAACGTGACCGGATGACAGTACACGCGAGGCGCTATCTTGCTGGAGTATTTGCGTCAGCGACTGACGTAGGACTGCGTCAGCGACTGGCGCGACCTTTGACGCACCATGTGAAAATAATTTCATAATCAATGTGATCGCAAATTAGTTAACGGTTCAAACATGGCGTTGAGTTACTACTTTATCGGCGAATTGTCTACACATGCGCGATCAGCGCAGATGATAAGCAATGCAAATTACGCCTCGGGCGCATCGAGCATGACATGTTCGAGCCTCACGCAGCCACTTCACATGCCAAAGACCTGAGTCCCTGTTCCCTGGTCGTATACTGACGTTTGACAACCTGAGATTCTCATCAATCTTAGGAAAGAACGGGGTTGATCCCAGCACACCCCCTCGAAACATGTCTTTCAAAGAAAAATGATGATTCCATTTTTATTCTACACAAAACCTTGACGAAAATATGAATAGAACCTTTTATTCGGACACGTTTACAACTGGGAAAGAATGATAAAGCGACTTTACTTTATGACGCAATGTAGCAATATCTGGTTTGAGCCGAGCTGCCATAATTAGGCTCTAAGGAATTACTTCTTACAACTCTTCCACCATCATCTCCTATTTAAGAGTAACAAAATATAGATCAATGTTTGGTCAAAGGATGTTATAGTGCTTATCACTGGGATTTAAACTCGGTCACACTCATCCACAGGCCAGTAAAATATCTAGACCATGTCATCTTGGTGATTTAGTGTATCATATCACGGTAATACTTGTCACTCTGGTGATTGAGAGTGTGTCAATATGAGTTTAAGGCAAACTTCCATTCAAAGGCGTATGAGGCAAGGGGTTGGATGCACCCCACTACCTCAAAGAATGTTGACATTGCCAGTATTCAGGCACCCGTCTCCTCAGAACATTCGAGCAGTGACTTGGTGTGTTTGTAATTTTTATATGGTTCTTTGCGTTTTTTGATGATGGAATTGCACTTTTCCTGTTATAAAGTGTCATAAAATGTAAAGTCGATATTTGGACAAGGAAACGTCAGCCCCTGGCGAGACGGTTCAACTTAGATTCCACATCGTTGAGCCATACCCTACCCTTCTGGGAATTGAGTTTGATTATAGATCCAAATGCAAGGCGCGCGGCTGAATTTTGTCAGGGTTTGTAGACATAGGTGTGAGACTTCTAATGTTGGAATAGTAAGAGTGATTAGTATGCATTAGATTAGTCATAATATAGAGGGCTTGATAGATGTGCGGAGAGGAAGAGATGGGCCAATGTTTTAGCCTGAATTCGGCCATGGATATGGCATAATAGAAGATGTTACAACATAGCTGTTGAACCGAGGTCGTTTTAAGAACAAGACTATTTGCTTATTATTATTCAGAGGTGGTGGCAAAGGCGGTTTTCAAAATATATTCATACCTAATCCACTACCTCAGGGAGGTGTTTTACAAAGACTAAGATCGACTTTAAGTTGGACTGTTTTATCTCACCATTAACTGGCATTGGTCTTTTAAAGGACGTACAAATCATGGTCACAAATCTACAGAATATACATTTGTTGATAATTCATTATTGAAGGATAAGATATTATCTACAGATCATAATTGTGAGAGCAAACAGTGGCATGAACGGCTTGCCATAGTTAAGTCCGACTAAACACTCCTCAGGACGCACAAATTTCCAGCCTCTGCCATCCCTCAGACTACAATATAATTTCCTACATTTTGGTCTTATTAAGTCCCGATCGAACACCTTAAGCAATAGATTCATCCGAGATGTGACAATTTTAGTATGAGATACCAAAATGACGCAATACGTTAAACAAAATCACACATTTTATTTTCAAAAGGTATTGATGAATGAATAATGACACGTTATTAGATTACAATTCTTTTTTTTCTTTCTTGGTCAGAGATGAAGTTACTAGTAAAGTGAAGTAACGTAGGAGATAAAAGAAAGACTAGTGGACTTTATTGATGTTATTCCTAACTCCTAAATCTACGTTGCGATCATTCACGCTGTTTTTGTCCCCCAGTAATAACCATCATGTCACTTTTATCGAGTTTTGATGCACCTCTGAAATTCTCTTTCAAACCTGTCGAACAAAAATCTCATATGATAACATCCTTCAACCACAATATGTCAAATCAGCAATGCATCATTTGCCATTGTCCAGCTAAATCCGCGAGCGAGAGATGGTAATACGGATAAAGTTCCATTTTCTATCGGAATTCATTCCATCTCACGCAGCCGGGTAGGCCCATATCATTATCAGTTATATGAGATGGCCCGCATGTGTCGTGCTAATTTGCCCATGTTGCATGCTTTCACGGGTGGTTGTACTTTACAACGGAAATTAATGCTATCAATTCATATATTTGCCAACTTCTATTATTAACTTTGACCAGTCTAGTATTATAGACTGAACACAATCATAGCAACAACAAAAACAGCAGCAGCAGGATAAATGTGTGATCTCGATCGATAGGAACCAAAGTCATTTTTGAATAGAATTTCAATTAATGTTTGAGTATAAAAATGTATTATTACCTCGAAGAAATTACAAATATACAATGGCAAGTAATAATGTATACCATAAAATAAAGAAAAAGTAAGAAAGAGGAAGAAGAAGTAGAAGAGGAGGAGGAAAATACCATTGGAAGACGTAACCCCCATGACGGAATTGCTATTTTTTCTTTTGCTTATATATTATGGAATCGGCTGTTTTACGCTATTTTGCGCTGTTTTTATTTTCTTTCTTCTTCTTTTTTCATATGCAAGATCATTATAGGTAAAGACAAAGGTATCGAATACCTTTAAAAGAATGTCCTCAAAAGTTTCGTCGTTACTGATGAATTTAAGAGTAACTGTACACGGTACGAATAGAATTCGAATTATTCTCATTTGAAAATGAAGTTCAATTTTCCAATAGTAAACGTTGAACACAATTTCAAGGAATTTTAAAAATAGTTTTTAAGTCATGTCAAAATATTAAAAAGTATACCTAAAACACGCACTTTTGGGGAATTATGTCATGTAATGAGTTGACAGTTGATGATGTAATTATGTTAATAATCTGTTCATTTTTTCCACTTCTCCTTCTCCTATATGCAGATGATGCGACAAGCACGCTACAAGAGCTAAGGAACAGTCGTCAATGTTTAAACAAAAACTCGAAAAAGGGACACAGGGGAAATCATCAACAACTCACGGGAGAAATCAAAATGGCGCACACGAGCTACTTCAAACTGCCTCCGTATCCCTCTCAGATCATCCAATGTTAACCCCGCTATTCAAAACGTGTAGATAGAGGGGCAAGAACTGTCTCCTGGTGACCTTCTTATGAATGTGAACTAGTTTTAATTCGGTTGTTTGAACGACAGTTGTGATGATGCTAGAATATAGATGACGTCATCACAGAGCCCTTTCATAAAGCTTTCAAAAAGTCTATTAACTTTTGTTGTTGTTGTTAGTGCTTGATTCTTATTCTTTTTAGCCTTACGTTAAGGAGTTAGAAATGGTTGGTATAATCGGTCTCAAGTTTAACACTGCAGTACTATAAGTGTATGAATATATAAATAGATTATAGGCCTAACGGAAGTCTAGTAATTTGAGTCTTATAATTACATTTATTCGCTTTGAGATTTACCAATGATGTATATAGGCCTGCTTTATCCAAGCCCTCTCCATCCAGGCCCTCTCCCAGCGAGAGAAAAGTGATAAGAAATTAATAGAAGTGAGAAGCATAGAATCTTCTCTTGTGAATAAGAATTATTTTGTGTGGGTCTGTCTCATTTTGGGGTTGATCACTTCGTTAAGTTCGTTGATATTAAACACTTCTGAGTGCGCGGCTCTGGTATCATAACCTAAGCGTATACAACCTAATTGGACAAAGCAAAAAACGTACAATTATCTTTCGTGTGTTCTCTTTAGAAAACTAATACTAGATACTTCAGATTTTGCTGGGAGTCTTTAACGTCGGCATCGTAGAGAGTGTGCTGTTGTATAGCTGTGGAAGAAATGTGATCACATGATAGTGTCCAATTTGCAATTCATGAACCCCTGAGAAAAGAAGGCAAACATAGGATGAGTGGTTAACCCCTCCCGAACTCTGTCCAGCTTTGGAGTGATGTGAAGTGTATATCCCAGATTTCCCTATAAATCGATGGCATAAGTATCCAATGTGGAGTTGGCTAAGTAGTAACGTAACAATCAAGCTTTCGTTCTCTCCCATTTTAATCCAGTGAATGTCTACGTTTTCTTCTTTCATTTGTTCATAATAATCCATTTACTGTCCCAGACAATACAAAAGTAAAAATGTAAAATTTTGAATGGAAATGAGAATTAGCATACATTCAGTTTCTTCCATTTAAAAAAAAAAGATAAGGAAAGCTCCTATAGTCTCCTAAATATTAATATAATAACAGTGAATATTCGGTTTAAGTTCTCTTATTTTCCAACTTGATGTACATTCCCCTTTTTTAGCATAATGAATACCTGAAATAGCTCGTGTGACAAGTTCCTGTATTGTATTTCATTATAAAATGAAAAAGACTTATTAAGAACGACATATAATATGTTCCAAAAAAAGAAAAGGCAAGAAAACGTGAGTTGTTAAGTTTGTTTCATAATGTCGTGATTTCGTTTATAACTTTTGGCTCGAAGAAGAATCATAAATGTAAAGTAATACTGGATGTGTAAACTGCTTCTTTCATTGATAAAAAGATATTAATTTCTGAGATGATTAACCGCTTTTAAGTCTGTATATTGGAGACTCGTGATGAGTTAAAATTATATAAGAATACCAAATTATTTGAGTGAACTTTAATTTGAAACAATTCGTGTATTCGTTCTAACAAGATTGATGAAAATTTGAATTGCATAAATTAAACCGGTCGATGACTTTAATTGGTATTCGTTTCGCGTGTAATTTTATTCTTGGATGTATAGTATTTTTATGTGGAGAAAAATATTAATGTATTACATTGTGGATAAACGCTTAATGCCATCCATTATTTTCGAGGTTCAATGTAATATTTTTCAGCCTCGATTTCACCTTGATATTAAAAGTGAACAATAAATTTATCTGAAAGCTTAGAGGATCTAAAGAATCCATGACTTCATCACCATGATCCATTCATGAGGCCGTGAATGTACAGAATACGAGGGTCATAAATTATTTGTCCTTAAAGATGTTTTAAAGAAGAACAGACTTATTTTGTTTCTCAAATAATTTGTTTAAATCAAGAATTATAGGAACCACACGATGTTTATAATTATAGATTGGTGCTAGAATGTGCTATCCTACTCTGTTGTATAATTGTATTTCTTTTTTTGTTGTGATCTACAAGATAAAAACTATAATCAAGATAACTTTTGCTTTATTTGTGAAACAAAGAGATGAATGAGGGTTAAATTCCTCCAGATTCTTTTAAGATTGAGGTATATATATATATATATATATATCTCAATATTTGTTATTCGCAATATTATTATTCGATATAAAAATTTGGTCGTGTAATGGAAAATGGAAAATCTTTCAAGATTTAGTAAATAACAATTTTAGTAACCTATTTAATTCTATACCAATGAAAATTTGCATGTGTAATCGAAAATCTTTCAGAATTAATTAAACATTATTAGTAACGTATTTAATTCTATACCGTTATGTAGTAACATTGTTAAATATTTATAGTTTAATGCTAACATTGGAGCTCGTCGATGTAAGCCTAAAGAGTACCAATAGGCATAAATTAGACAGTTTTATTGATATTTTTCTCTCTAAAATCAGTTATTGCAAAGCTTGTCGTTACTCCCGTCCTGAAAAAATGAAAAAGTTGGACAATTGAAATAAAATTTAAAAAACTATCACAACTTGACGAGTGTATGTCTTTCTAATAATAGTATTTGTATATTCTGCATTTCCAAATGAAATTCAAGTGTTCATTGTGACACCATTTAAAACGAAGAAGTAGGTGTTGAGATCATCCTGGTCTATAATATATTTACTTTGTTTACAATTAAGATCAAGTAGTATCATAAAAGGCTCATTCAGTACAAAGAATATTTTACCACTTTAACCTCCGTGACGAATACACAAAACGTCAGTTTATCGCCAAAGCACGTATTTCGCTAAAAGTTATGTAATACAAATATTACGGTAATATGAATAATTTAGATAAATACAATTAATTTCATGGGTAAGCGATGGCATTTTATTCGATATTGATGGGGTAGGGCAAATCAAGTGCATTGTGAAATAAACTTTGACTATTGTATATCGAAAAGAATGAATTTTGGATATACAAGTAGAGGAGAGTGTGAGGCAGGAACGAATAATTTGGAGAAAAAAAGGTATGCAGACAGAGAGAAGAAAAACTGATAGAAAGGAGGATAAGAAGGAAAAAAAAAGGCGTTGAGAGATAGAAGAGTCTAGAGAAAATAATAAAGTGAGCATGTGGAGACAGACGAAGGATAGAGATAAAACGAAGATAAAACGGAGGTCCGAAGACAGTGTTGTTGTTTTTTTAGAAATGAAAAAGGTTGCTTTTCCTAGGTGAAGTTCGAAGTTCGAAACCACAACCTCTATATACACTGTGTACAATCCAAAGCAAAGACAAGCGCCTTTATCGCATATAAATCGGAGACCTATGTACCCTGAAACCAAAAAGAAAACCGTTTTCCCCAGGTGAGGCTCGAACTCACAACCTCCGCATGTCTACAGCGTAGCCAGGCGGTCGCTGGGTACTGTCTATAAGTACAGCGCGCTAACCAATTGCGCCACTGGGGAAGTTAAAATCATGAATCGATACGGATAGATTGAGATATAGAGAGAAGAAGAGGAATGAAAGAGAGACAAAGAATATATATATATCACTTATACAGATTAAAGAGAGAGAGAGAGAGAGGAAAGAGAGAAAGAGAATTGGAGAGAGAGAGAGAGAGAGAGAGAGAGAACGAGAGAGAGAGAGAAAGAGAGAGAGGGGGAGAGAGAGAAACGGGGAAAGTTTAAAGGTAGGTGACATCCAAATATAAGTTGATTTCTGTAAATGTGCAGGGCTGCATACAACTCATATTTTGTTATTCAAACATCTAAATATATTTCATAGATTTTTAAATATTAAAAAAAAAAAAATCTCAGACCTGCTAAGCTCCACCCTAAAAAATGCTCCAGATCTCATTCATCTTGTGAAATCATGTGTCAATCACTAGTGAGCTAACAAGAGACAGTCACTATGAACATGACTGAAAAAGAAAGCGGACAAAATATACAGTTCCTCAGGTAGACAAAGGAACATCCCTTCACTGCTATTATGTAAAAATGTGTAGAACAGGTGTCACATGCATATTCACCTTTTTACATAATAGCAGTGAAGGGATGTTCCTTTGTCTACCTGAGGAACTGTATATTTTATCCGCTTTCTTTGTCAGTCATATTCATAGTGAGTTGTACGTAGCTTCACCAGAGCTGACCACCTGTTTACATTGGACTATACAAAACCAACATAGGAGTTGCTATGTCAGATGTTCTGTAGCACCATCAGGAAAAGAAAAACTGCTTTCCCCAGGTGAGACTCGAACTCACAACCTCCGCATGTCCACAGCGTAGCCAGAGGGCGCTGGGTACTGTCTATAAGTACAGCGCGCTAACCAATTGCGCCACTGGGGAAGTTAAAATCTTGAATCGATACGGATAGATTGAGATGTAGAGAGAAAAAGAGGAATGAAAGAGAGACAAAGAATATATTTCACGCTAATATAGATTTTAAAAAGAGAGATATTAATGTGGAGAGAGAGAGAGAGAGAGAGAAAGAGAGGGGGAAAGGGGGGGGGGAGCGAGAAATTGGGATAGTTTAAAGGTGGGTGATATCCAAATGTAAGTTGATTCCGGGGCCCCGTTGCACAAAACTTACCATTGATGGTAACTTTGCCATCAATGGCAACTACCATGGAAACCTTGGTTTTTGATTGGCTGTTGAGCCCTGTTACCATGGTAGTTGCCATTGATGGCAAAGTTACCACCAATGGTAATTTTAATGCAACGGGGCCTGTTGATGTGCATGGCTGCATACAACTCATATTTTGTTATTGAAAGATCTAAATATATTTCATAGATTTTTAAATAACTTTTAAAATAATTTTCTCAGACCTGCTTTTAGCTCCACCCTAAAAAATGCTCCAGATCTCATTCATCTTGTGAAATCATGTGTCATTCACTTGTGAGCTAACAAGAGACAGTGGTATGTAGCTTCACCAGAGCTGACCACCTGTTTACAATAGACCATAGTAATACCAACATAGGAGTTGCTATGTCAGATGTTCTGTAGCATCATCAGGAAAAGAAAAACTGTTTTCCCCAGGTGAGGCTCGAACTCACAACCTCCGCATGTCCACAGAGTAGCCAGGCGGTCGCTGGGTACTGTCTATAAGTACAGCGCGCTAACCAATTGCGCCACTGGGGATGTTGAACTCAATATTCGATATGGATAGATTGAGATGTAAAAAAGGAATGAAAGAGAGACAAAGAATATATATCATGCTTATATAGATAATAGAGAGAGAGAGAGAAAGAGAGAGAGAGCGAAATGGGGATAGTTTAAAGGTGGGGTAAAATCCAAATATAAGTTTATTTCTGTTGATTTGCAGGGCTGCATACAACTCATATTTTGTTATTCAAACATCTATTTATGTTTCATAGATTTTTAAATATTTTATAACATGACTTTCTCAGACATGCTAATTTAAGCTCTACCCTAAAAAAAAATGCTCCAGATCTCACTCATCTTGTGACATCATCTGTCAATCACTTGTGAGCTAACAAGAGACAGTGGACCATATAATACCAACATAGGAGTTGCTATGTCAGATGTTCTGTAGCATCATCAGGAAAAGAAAAACTGATTTCCCCAGGTGAGACTCGAACTCACAACCTCCGCATGTCCACAGCGTAGCCAGACGGTCGCTGGGTACTGTCTATAAGTACAGCGCGCTAACCAATTGCGCCACTGGGGACGTTGAAATCATGAATCGATACGGATAGATTGAGATATAGAGAGAAGAAGAGGAATGAAAGAGAGACAAAGAATATATATATATCACTTATACAGATTAAAGAGAGAGAGAGAGAGAGAGAGGAAAGAGAGAAAGAGAATTGGAGAGAGAGAGAGAGAGAGAACGAGAGAGAGAGAGAAAGAGAAAGAGAGAGAGGGGGAGAGAGAGAAATGGGGAAAGTTTAAAGGTAGGTGACATCCAAATATAAGTTGATTTCTGTAAATGTGCAGGGCTGCACACAACTCATATTTTGTTATTCAAACATCTAAATATATTTCATAGATTTTTAAATATTAAAAAAAAAAAAATCTCAGACCTGCTAAGCTCCACCCTAAAAAATGCTCCAGATCTCATTCATCTTGTGAAATCATGTGTCAATCACTTGTGAGCTAACAAGAGACAGTCACTATGAACATGACTGAAAAAGAAAGCGGACAAAATATACAGTTCCTCAGGTAGACAAAGGAACATCCCTTCACTGCTATTATGTAAAAATGTGTAGAACAGGTGTCACATGCATATTCACCTTTTTACATAATAGCAGTGAAGGGATGTTCCTTTGTCTACCTGAGGAACTGTATATTTTATCCGCTTTCTTTGTCAGTCATATTCATAGTGAGTTGTACGTAGCTTCACCAGAGCTGACCACCTGTTTACATTGGACTATACAAAACCAACATAGGAGTTGCTATGTCAGATGTTCTGTAGCATCATCAGGAAAAGAAAAACTGATTTCCCCAGGTGAGACTCGAACTCACAACCTCCGCATGTCCACAGCGTAGCCAGGCGGTCGCTTGGTACTGTCTATAAGTACAGCGCGCTAACCAATTGCGCCACTGGGGATGTTGAACTCGATATTCGATATGGATAGATTGAGATGTAAAAAAGGAATGAAAGAGAGACAAAGAATATATATCATGCTTATATAGATAATAGAGAGAGAGAGCGAAATGGGGATAGTTTAAAGGTGGGGTGAAATCCAAATATAAGTTTATTTCTGTTGATTTGCAAGGCTGCATACAACTCATATTTTGTTATTCAAACATCTATTTATGTTTCATAGATTTTTAAATATTTTATAAAAATAATTTTCTCAGACCTGCTAATTTAAGCTCTACCCTAAAAAAAATGCTCCACATCTCATTCATCTGTCATTCACTTGTGAGCTAACAAGAGACAGTGGTATGTAGCTTCACCAGAGCTGACCACCTGTTTACAATAGACCATAGTATTACCAACATAGGAGTTGCTATGTCAGATGTTCTGTAGCATCATCAGGAAAAGAAAAACTGATTTCCCCAGGTGAGGCTCGAACTCACAACCTCCGCATGTCCACAGCGTAGCCAGGCGGTCGCTGGGTACTGTCTATAAGTACAGCGCGCTAACCAATTGCGCCACTGGGGATGTTGAACTCAATATTCGATATGGATAGATTGAGATGTAAAAAAGGAATGAAAGAGAGACAAAGAATATATATCACGCATATATAGATAATAGAGAGAGAGAGAGAGAGAGAAAGAGAGAGAGAGAGGGAGAGAGAGAGAGAGAGAGAGCGAAATGGGGATAGTTTAAAGGTGGGGTGAAATCCAAATATAAGTTTATTTCTGTTGATTTGCAAGGCTGCATACAACTCATATTTTGTTATTCAAACATCTATTTATGTTTCATAGATTTTTAAATATTTTATAAAATAATTTTCTCAGACCTGCTAATTTAAGCTCTACCCTAAAAAAAAATGCTCCAGATCTCATTCATCTTGTGACATCATCTGTCAATCATTAGTGAGCTAACAAGAGACAGTGGTATGTAGCTTCACCAGAGCTGACCACCTGTTTATAATAGACCATACAATACCAACGTAGGAGTTGCTTTGTCAGACGTGCTGTAGCATCACCGAAAAGAAAGGAAATGTGGAGGTATTGTATGAAATATTGCATTTCTTTTGTGAGCATTTGCTGAGCTGGGGGAAGTTACATATCACTGTCTCTTGTCAAAAAAAATCTTTCGGAAAAATGTGATAGGTGTATCTTAAATTAAAACGAATGAAGACCATTTTCAATTTCACATCACTTCTATTTTTACATACACTAGACTCTTTATAACTGATCCAATAATTTTTTTGGGGAACCCTTTAATCAGAACGATATATAAACCAACATTTTTCAAGCTCCCAAGCTTTTCAAGTGCCCAGTGTGACGTTATACTGGCCAAGTTGTGAAGGTTGCTGATTCCAAACGATTCTGTGCAGGTGTTCACACCAGCCCCAAACATTGAATTCCTTCTGCTCCAGCCCGTTGCTTGAATGATATCGCGGTGAACCTCATGCGCAGGCTCTGTTGTTCCGAATCAGTAAACTAGACGATAAGCGAATATGACGTTAGCACTCCGGTACTAAATTGATACATGGTGCAGAAGAACATCACAATACAGTGATAAAACAAGTTGAGTAATATAACACACTTATTCGTCTTTTTGTTTCATTAAAATACAGTACCTTGACAATATGTAATAACAAATAACAAATAATTCACTTCTCTTTATTACTAATTAAAGATCCTCTTTTCTGAGACAAGTGTCTTGTTTTTATTCTTCGCGAATTGTCTGTTGTACGTTTGCTAATGATTTAGCATTCAGTATAAAAAGCACTAAAGATGTTGCTCCGTTAAATGAACACATAACCATCTTATGTGCATAATGTTATCAATCATCAGTGTTTTTTTGTTTTATTTTGTCTTTCTTTTTGTTTTCCTTTATGTTTTTGTTTTCTATTTAGGGTTAAATCCATTTAATAGGCGGAAAATATGCATGTAAGAAGCAATGCCTCAAGTGCAAGCAAATCTTGTTAAATTTTGAAAGCTTAAGACATACAAATGTTTATCAGAATTGCTATGAGATTAAATTTGTTTTCGGTGATTCTATCACTATACTAAGAAAAAATGTTATTCATAATTATTGTTTTGGAGTTGCAGTAATACAATTGAAAGTTTGTAATAAATTGATATAACTTATTGGGGCAGATATTGGGAGATGTTTCCTTGTCGCTCCAGTTCTTTTTCCATCTTGATCAGCAGTGCGACTCCATCCAGGACAGTCTGCACCAGTTGGACCTGAAACAAACAAAAAAATAGACGCCGTCAAATTGCCATCAGGAAGAATATTATATTTGTTGTGAAAGACGACAGGTACTTCAAATAATACAGATGTTATTTAAAGCCTTACAATGAAACTGGCGAAAAAAAAAATTAATTGTTTTTAATAAATATTTCAAATTTGTTTCTTCAAGTTGTTATTGTTCCACATGTTACCAAAAATATAAACATAATGTACATATAAAATAAAAATCATACAATACATGTAGTATAAATTAGCACGTCTCAGTGATTCTCAATTCATATAATAGATAAAGTAGAATGTGAGCAACCTATTGAAAACATTAAATTATTAAATATTAAGGTATATCTGTCGATAAGACCTTGGCATTAGAAATCATTAACGTGGTATTCTGGAGCTGCTCTTTACTCGAGGATATCTATGACCACTTATTCTTCTCATCATAAGGTCGACCGGAAACTTAATCTCGTTGGGTGGAATCGAACCATATACTATGCTGAACCAGAATGTGCGTTGAATGTTTATAATATGCTGATTTCATAGATTAAGCTGAGTTCTGCATGATCATGCGATTATATTATGAAAGAAACTGTCTATACGCAATTGGGAAGAGTTGGTAATGTTGTACATAAGAATTGGTTGACAATATGATGTTTTGGAATCATCAAAATGATAATAACTTGACTCAATTTTGCCGACAATAATATTGCATGCATTATTCAGAGGGACTACACAATCATGTAGCACGAAAATGTGGTGAGAGCAATACATTTGTCTCATCTTTTGAATATGAGGTCATTATGAACAACAATCTTGTATTCTTCCAAACTTACATTTTTGTAAATAAGGAGAAAGTTAAAAAATAATCATTAATGTTCATCTGGAACTCAATATAACAAGCTTTTTTCTTTGAATGTTTCCTTGGGCAAATAAAAACTGGAATTATGGCCGCTAAAATGTTGAAAAAGAAGGAGAAGAAAAAAAGGAAGAAGAAGAAGAAGAAACTAGAGAAAAAGAAGAAGGAAGAGAACAAGAAGAAAGAGAAGAAAAAGAAGACGAAGAAGAAGAAGAAGAAATAGAAGGAAAAGAGAAGAAAAAGAAGAGAAAAAAATAAAAGAGAAGGAAGATGAAAAAGAATTTTGTTTTTGTTTTTTTTAAACCGGCACTTCGTGACAAAATTTAAAATTGCATTTTCAGATGAAAATTGAAATTACCTCAGATTTGCCCAGTCTGTCGACGTTAGAAATATCAAAGATACCATTGGTTGATTCCGTATCTACTCCACCGGTTCCTCTCTTCTGTAGGCGGAGTCTCTCAAGTATGACCTCAAATCTTGGATCCTGTAGAACATGTCAAATTAATTCATAAAAATTGGTTCCGTCTATTTCAAGAGTTTATTCCATTAATATAGTTGAGGCCATCACTTCCGAGTTATACGAGGCCACTGAAAATGTTTCCTTCCCTCGGTTTTGTACACGTCACCCGATCAGAGGCCACGGCCAAGACCACATTAAATCGTCAATTATGATGGTCAGAGATGAGCCTTTCAATGACTGTTTGACATGCAAGGGTACAATTTATTCTTCTCTTTTCGCGTTAACTGAAAATAACAAAAGCATTAAATTGGAATGCTGTTCAATATAGACAATTATAATATGCTGTGCTAAGATTTTCTGTTAGATATTGTGGATAATATGTGTTATGATAAGATTTATTTGTGTATTCAGTGTAAACGAGCCTAAACATTTAAATATCATGATCATGCATAAAATCATGTAGATATTATTAATTTAAAAATCCAACCAAAACATTATAAAAACTAGACATATAATACTTGTTTGGAACAAGTATAGGTGGGCTGGTCAACTAACATTTGAGACAAAATAGAGCAAAAATAAGCGACATACTGCTTACAAATTCTTAAAAAACAATATCATGTAGATTCATAACGTGAACTAAATTCACCTTCTATAGGCATAACACGCAAATTATGTAGTTTTTGACATGAGGCCTTTAATCAAAATTTTCACTATGATGACGTCATCAAAATTAAAAATGGTTATTACTGCGCTTGTAGAGAATTGTCTTAGCTACAACATATCGAAATTTTGAAGAAAATTGATCAATATTTACAGAGATACAATCAATTTTACATAAATATGCTGACGTCATAATATGCAAATTCGTATTTTGAGTTCCAAGGCCATTGTGATGATGTCACGATACACTTAATGGCCAAATGAGACATGGAATCATATTTCCGACTCATACTCTATCTTAATATGAAACAAAATTGAGGATCCCGGTGCATTCCAAAGAGCTATAACGGATTTTGTATAGGCATGTTTTTGCCCATATATGCTATGTATTAAAAGACCTCGCGCGCACTGACATTTATCTTGAATTTACGCTCATCTTGTTAATAATGGTCATAAAGAGATAAACATGGAATCAAATTCCTTGAAAAAATATGAGAAATATCATGAAAGAAAAAAAAATGGCGATTCTATGTTTTTTAATGGTGTTACGCGCGAAAACGCGCGCGCATGCTCTTACGCGCGATTTTTTATAAAATGCTTAAAATGACCTGAAACGTATGCAAAATAAATTTGAGACGATTTTGAGCATTTAAAAATTTTGCGCGCGCATTGACGCGCGGACGTACGCGCACGCGCGCGTTTTTTGACCTGAAATTGACTGGACTGATATTGACCTTGATCATAATAAATATGAATGAGAAATACCTTTTGGTTAGGAAGATATGATCATGAGTTTATTTTCAGAAAATTTCACAAAATGGCGCCTAGATGACGTCATCAGTCAAGGTCAAGGTTGAAAACCTTACTGTGTTTTCTCCATATGCCTATACATATGTGTGCCAAATTTCAAGGTATTTCATTCAACCATTTTCAAGTTATCTTGCTAACAAAAAAGTGGCGAGAATTAAGAAAAATAAATAAATAAAGGCAATTTTAACAAAAATATAAGGTGGTCTGTATTAGATACAGCCCACCTGAAAAACCAAAACGATATAATAAAAAAAGAGGAAAGAACCATCTATATCTTCATATCAGCGGTTGATGGCGCCACGACGCATTGTCGAGCAACTTCACCTTGAGTGGTGAAATGCATGTCTGCCCAGGAATGACATAAGTCATGTAAGTGCTGATTAATCATTTCAAGTGCATGAATAGGAATAACATGATAACAGTACTGGAAGACCATGAAGGAATCAAAACATTTTTAAACAAGAGAGTGCTTACAGTAAAACAGCAAGATGTTAAAAGATGAAGAAGGCTACATGTGGTTCTTTATGATGAAGATAGAATGCGTGCTATGTATACATGGTATGCACAAAGATATTATTATTATAAGGCAAACTAACGATCAAAAATGATCTCAATTTGAGGACGGGTTGAGGTATACCTGGCTAAGGAGAGGAATCTTGAGATGGACACCAGCTCGGAGTCCTGTACCAAGGTTTGAAGGACAGGTCAAGATATATCCAAGGTGCTCATTCCACATGAACTCGTGCTCAGCCTGCTTGATCTGCTTCTCAAACTATTCACGAGAGAGATAGAGAGAGGGAGAGAGAGAGAGGGGGGGAGAGAGAGAGAAAGAGAGAGAGAGAGAGAGAGAGAGAGAGTAAAAGAGAGAGAAAAAGAGAAAGAGAGAGATAGAGAGAAGTCGGATATATTTCATGGTTCAAAGTGAATTTTATTTGTGGAACCCAATGATTCGGCAGGGATTTGTTGAACCTACAAAATCTACTACTTTCTAATCAGCAAGTATTCATCATACAGGTTCATTATAACATGATAATTAATCAAGATGGAGAATCGACTAAAATGATTTGAGGGGTCGACAATATTATTGTACAAGCATTGTTTTTTAGTGGACCCCTCTGTTTCCAATAATGTATTCCTTAATTTTTTTATATGATTATAATTGATTTGAAAAATTGATTGATTGAAATGTATTGAAAATGACACGATAATTATACCTCATTCAAGCCGCTGCAGAATCTTTGGAAAACTCTGACCATGTTGGCACCTGTCTCCATTGAGATGAGTCGAGCATGGTCCTCTTCGTTCACCCATACAAGGAAGTTCTTCTGATGGTTGTGCCTGTCGTAATATCAATGATAAGATTTAAATACAGAACTAAACACTAAGAAAAGAATAACGACGTATTCTGTTCGTATGAGATGGAGAGCCTATTGAGTCATGTAATGTGACGACCTGATAGATTTCTATTGAATATCTATACAAAAATACATGCATAGTTTCAGTAAAACGTTGTAATATCAAGGATAGATTTAAATACAAAACTAACCACCAAGAACAGAATAACGACGTGTTCTGTTCCAACCCCAAATAATATACATTTGCAGTACCCAAATTCTCATACTCTTATCTGTCAAATACATGTTTGACTTGGACCTCACTCGTTATACAGATGGATGCATCTAACTTTGATATTGCGTGCTTCATCTGTAAATTTTGTATGTGAAATTACTAGACGTGGGAGAAAAGTATTAACAGTAGTTACCAGATTCCCCGAGCATCGGGCCAATCTCTGGCCATGCCAGCGCAGGTCAGCAGAGGAGAGACTGGTTTGTCAAAGAGGAAATGGTCATCGATCAGCTTCTGTTGATCCTTCTCAGACATGGTAGTCAAGGAATAATACTTCCCGGCCAAATCTCCTTTGAGGCCGGCGAGAGCTTGGTTAATAATCTAAATGAAATTTAATTTAATTTAATTTATTAAAGATCAATAAACGCATTGTAATTTTTTGCTGTGAAACGATTGGACACAAAACTGTTATTGTATTAAAAAAATACTTGGAATAAAATATCTTTCATATCATAAAATGTATATGCTATAATCAATGCTCGCAGAAAAACAAGAACTAAAAACACTTGTTTGTTCACTTTTATTGTCGTTTTTTATAAAGAGAGAGAAATAGCACTTTTGCAAACATCTACTTTGATCATTGTTATTTTTTTTTCTTCCTCCGCTCTTTATATCGGAAATCTGCAGATGTGTCCTGCATGAGTTGCATCTCAATAATTGGTGTTAATGTCAATATCTCACTCTTCAAGCCATTAGCACTGATTTAAAGAACATTCATGTGTGAGAGGAAAGAAAAGAGGCACAGGCAATTTGAATTTTATGAAGGAAGAGTATAAAGTTAAAGTATTTGATAAGCGTATACAATATTATTATGTCAAGCAACAAACTGAATATTGCACAGTAATTTTGCAGAATGGTTACACTATTTTGATGAATACGTTTTTCAGATTCTTCCACTATCCATGATTTGAAATGATTCACATATCGAATTATCATGATGTAAGCGAACAATAAAACCTTCCTAAAATAGGATATGATGATAATTAAAATGTTTCTTCCACAAACCAATATATCTTCGATCAGTTTCAAAGACTCCCTCTTTTACCATAACCTCGTTAACATTCTCATTCAAAACAAGCAACAGTCACGACTATCATGACTGTTGCTTGTTTTGAATGAGAATGTTAAGGGGGGGGGGGCATACCTCTTCAACTTTTCGGCGCTCTGCTCTGCTGCATGCAGGAGGGAGGCGGAATCCTCTAATACATCTCCCAGTGCGCACCCGAGACGAGAGGACATAGTTGGGGTCTAGAGTCACGGCTCGGAGATGGTTCTGGTTCAGGTCGGTAGGGTGAATGTTGTCCGGTCCGTAACCGTCATGGCGGTCATGAATGGCAGCGTCAAAGAGCTCCTTGAAAACCTGTCAGATTCCAAGGAACCATAAGACATTGATGTAACAGAAGAAGCAGATGGAGAAGCCAGGTTAAAAGAAGTCAAGAAGAAGTCAAGAAGAAGTCAAGAAGAAGTCAAGAAGAAGAAGAAGAAAAGAGAAAGTAAAAGATGAGAAAGAAAGAAAGAGGAGTCGAAGGAACAGAAGAAGAAGAGAGAGAAAGAGAAGAAAAAACAAAAGATTACTTTCTTTACGTTTTATTTCTACTTTCGTTTTTAACTCTTTCAGATTGCAGTGAAAAAGTCATTAATCTCCGTCCCTTATCTTTTATTCATCCTGCTTCTACAATATCCTCTTTGTCATCCTCAAAATATCTCTGTTCACGCTTCCTCTCATTATGAATGATCGACATCTTCATCGACATTCAGCATAGTATTGATATCACGATAAAATAATGAAATATAATTTTGTTTCTTTATAAACATCACAGCTTACAGCTGCGCCATTTATTGAGAACATTACCTCGTATGACTCTTCATCCCCTGCTACTATGCCAACGGTCATGATATAAGGATGTCCCGGGTTGTCCACTCCGGTCTGGATGCATTGGTCAAGCGTCCAGCCAGTACTGGTCCTCCTGTCACAGAGCTTGGAGTAGAGTTTGACTGTCAGGTACTTGGCCATGATGTTGTTATGCTTGACGAGGTCCGGATAGCAAGAGATACCGGTAGGGCGTGGCCTGGTCAGCTGGCGGGAACCCCCACAGCATTTAAACTTTCTGTGTGTCCATCAAAACCATTAAATAATATTGTTGAGTGTGAGACCCAAGTTTATACACTGACTAAACTGTTGCTCAACTAAAGATCTCTCTCTCTCTCTCTCTTTCTGTCTCTGCCTCTCTCTGTGTCTATCACCATCTCTCTCTCTCTCTCTCTCTCTGTCCGTCTCTCTGCCTCTCTCTCTCCCCCTCTCTCTCCCTCCATTTTGCATTTTATGACTCTAGATCCCTTTTTTCACCATCTGATTGCAGGGAGGCACGTGCAAGGTGTGAGCAGGTGGATTAGAACTCATCTAAATAAACCACCTTGTTTTGGCAACGCCCAATGGGTGCAATATGCCCCGCCCCCTCCGCGGAACTCCCGCGCTTCCCACCTCTATTAATTTTGAATCTGCTGCATGTGGCAAAATTTGGTCTGCTATACTGTCATTGACCATGCTTTTCATACCCATCCACCAATCTCATATATTTTAAAATAGTAATAAGCACTTATAAAATAGATTTTTTCTTTAAAATGATTGATACATGTATGCGAATACATATAGATCTAATGTACCATGTAGACTCGTGTATATTATAAGACTACGCCTGATCTTTATGGGAAATAGGGGAAATTCAATGCAAATTCGCATAAACTCCAAGATAAATCTTCCATACCATAATTATTCACCAAGCAGTTCATTGTTATATTGTTTTATGAGCTATATAACTCATCATAAGTACATTATCCCTGTTTATAACAATTTACTTCCAGGACCTTTGCATGTGTTTAAACGTAATAATTTGTTGAAACAGCAACATACCCATAGTACACTGCACCGACCCCGAGCAGAGCTCCCAATGCTAATGCTGTCACTTTCGGGTTATCCTTAAGAAATTGAAAAGCTTCTTCAATTTGTTTCTCCATTGTGATACTTTAAATGATAATAAATGTTCTTCCTCAAAAAAATAGTATTCGCCTTGTGATTTTATACTAGCAGCTTTTGTTTTCAACTTGATCAAGTGAGCTAGCGGAGATGTGCTTAATATGCCTTTAACACCTGTGATTTGTTTGGCTGCGCGCTACCAACATGATCTTGGAAACAATTGAATTACGTCATCAAAGAAGTAGAAAAGACATGCGCAAGAAGTATGCGCGCGGTACATCTCACGTCATTGGTTAAAAGTTGAGCTGCGCGCGTGATGTACGAACGTAGTGTAATAACAGGTGTATACTTGTGTCGTCTGCAGTCAATTAAAAAAAATGTGTACCATGCTCAGTACCTTCAAAGAAAAGAAAAAAAAAATGAGTAAGGAGAAGGAGAAAAAGAAAAGAAGAGAATATGAAGAAGATAATTTCCCTGGTAAACGGGATAGACCTTCTGTAGATTTTAGCTCAATATTTGACATTACAACCCCTCATCACATCGAGTCTATAAGGAAAAGTAATTGAGGCATCTATGATCTCTCTGAGTGTCAAACTTGTTGATGTATGATAACGGGCCCTTACTGCCAAGGGTATCAACAGGCATAGGGTCATATCCCCTTTTCATATCCCCTTCCCCTTTAAAAAAAGGGGGGCGCATATCATAGCACCCCCCCCCCCTTCACACACACACACGCTTTAGGTTTCAGTTTGCAATGCTTTAAAATTCAGAGTATTTTCAATACCCAAACAAATAAATAATCAGACCTATTTGCATTCACAGGTCATCCTGTTTTAAAGATATATATGTATTTTTTCTCTATCATTTTCTCTATTTTATAATGTAAATCTAAATATATTTTACAAACAAAGTCAATCAATCTAAACGTATTATCACAGTTATTTCCTACATCCTACAGTTACATCCTAATTTACCTTCCCTTACCCTAATGAGAACATGTTAACAAACGTGAATGGGGTGTATATAATTGCCTCGTGTGGACCAGAACGCTACTAGGGACACTTACCCACATAATATCTTTATGGAAAGAAAGAAAGAAAAAGAGATGCCGTGAAGGGCACAACATTGAGGCCTTCAATTGGGTGCACTCTTCTTTTGTCTAGGCCTAAGTTGCCAAAACAAATCTTATTTATTTGAAGGAGAAGTAAGTTGTAGAGAGAGATCTGATGTTTAATGGTTTTCATTTTTTGTTAATGATAATTATGTCTCATGGCTCCTGCACTTGCCGCCTTTCTCAGAGAAATAATTTAGCTTTCTTCCGATATAAGACTACGTACATAATACAACGTACACCCGGAAGTTATATATCAAAGAATGTCGTCTGCGTTCATCAGTCTTAGCAGCTCATGAACCCGGAAGGATGAAACACATATCATATTTTGTTGACATTATTTTGGCTGCCCATTATGTCTCTTTAAAATGAATGGAACTATGTTCCAAATGACTGGAAATTTCTTTACACTTTTCTGCATTCACATTGAAGCCGGTATGGATTGTACGTTACCCATTGCTAAGTCCCATGCGCGTTAGTTTATTGTGCTGTACTGCAAATGTCCCAGTCAATAATGAATACCTTTGTCTTGACTCTGGGCTTGGCGAAAAGTTGTGAAGCTGTCAGTGTGGATATATTTTTGCTGCTGATTACGCCTGTTCATTCTTGAATCTTGATTACCAGGCATTAATGAGTATGAATGACTATTATGAATTAGTGCCGTATAATAGTGGCAGTATGTGCATTATCATTGAACACTATACAGTGCGTCCCAGAAAAAACGAAACCGAGAAGTATCGATGTTTTATCATAACTTAATCACAACCATAATTAATGAATGATACATATTTGGAAAGCTTAGAGTCTCCTCTTTCAGTTGATGCTACTCACGTGATGCATAATTCACGCATGAGTGATTAAAAGCAATTTGAAGGAAGGAAACCAAAAACTAATTTGGCGGGCGGTATCTGAATTTCAAAGAAAAATTCATATTTCTAGAAAGTTCATTTTCTGCTCTTTCATTATGATACATCAATCAAGAAAAATGAGTCAGGAATAACGAAGTTCTGTTTGCTTAAAGTAGCCCTTACATTTTCATAATTTTAACAAACGAATTCGTTTTCACTGGGTGCCTGCCGTAGCAAAAAGCAGATTTGACAAAAGACTTAACTCCGTTTCGTTGACAATCAGCCATGCATGAAGTCTCTCGTCTACCGTTGATTGTCGACGAAACGGAGTTAAGTCTTTTGTTAATTTCGTTTATTGATACGGCAGGCAGCAAGTGAAAACGAATTCGTTTAATCAAATTATGGAAATGCAAGCACTACTTTAAACAAACAGAACTTTGTCATTCCTCGCTCATTTTCGCTGATTGAGGTGTCAAATGAAAGGGCAGATACTCAACTTTCTAGAAATGTGAATTATTCTTCGAAATTCAGAAACCGCCAGCCAAATGTCTTTTTGGTTTCCTTCCTTCAAATTGCTTTTAATCACTCATGCGTGAAATATGCATCACGTGAGTAGCATCACATGAAAGAGGAGACTCTAAGCTTTCCAAATATGTATCATTCATTAATTATAGTTGTGATTAAGTTATGATAGAACATCGATACTTCTCGGTTTCGTTTTTTCTGGGACGCACTGTATTGCCAGTGTGAGGAATATTTACAAGAAAGTTGACATTAAATCATTGAATGAGTATGACTAAAAGAAGGAAAAGGAGGAAAGGCTGTTATTAGGTTTGATTAAATGATGCTGTTGCTGAATAATGATGCTGAATAATCGAGATAAAAGGGACTTGGTAACATTGTTCAGATGAGGGAAAATGGTAGTTACTTCAATGCTAAATGTACAATTAAAAATAATCTGAAAGTTTGAGTGAAAAGAGACCATTATTAATGACAAAAATTGGGGAAAACTGATCTGATCGACTCCTTAATTCTCCCAACTATATTACTATCTACAGTAATTACATTTTAGGTGAATGTTAATCGTCACAAAGCAATGAATTGGCTCTCTATACCATTCCAGACATTGAAGTGTTGAAAGATTTTAAAAAGCCTGTCTTATGTCTTATTTTCATCGAAAAACGGTTGGGAAAATTCAAAAATGGTCGGGAGAATTAACTGTTAGAGGGTGTCGCACAGTGACGCCTTCAAACAAAACCATAAATATCTTTGTGGTTTTGAGATTTGTTTTCAGGATTTTTTGCATGTCATTGGGTTAGTACAGTAGAATGAATACAATAACTTATCATATTCATTCTACTGTACTGCACTTGCTACTATCCACCCAGGTGTTAAATGGGTACCCGGTAGGATGCGACCGTCATTGTTGGTCAACAGTTTTTGAGCGTCATGTATATCGCCTGGCTGGAATGCTCCCCAGGGAGTGGAGATTGTGCACACGTTGTGTGCGGGCAAGCACTGAATCCAATGACCGGGGTAATAGTATATTTGTAAAGCGCTTAGAGACATTTGTATTAAGCGCTATATAACAATTCAATATTATTTAATATTATTATTATTATTATTAAAACATCGTTATTTTTCTGGCGAATCTCTCTTATATCCCAGATGCTACGGAGGTGGTTTTATTTGTATTTTTATAAATCACCCTATATGTAGTAGACCTAAACTTGCACTATGGCCATCTTTTGGCTTACCAGTTTCTAGTGATATATTATTTGACATATTTGTGATTTTCTTTGAATGTCCACCTTAAGGATAACTCCAAAGGGCGGCGCTAGCATTGGGAGCTTAACAAGAGTTAAAAAGGAAAGTAAAAATCAAATGTAAAGAAAGTAAATTAGAACTATCATTTAATTTTCCCCACTACTTTTCATTTCTTTCTCTCTCTCTTCTTCTGTTCCTTTGACTCCTTTCTCTTTCTTTCTCTTCGTTTGCTTTCCATTTTTGTCCTTCTTCTTCTTCTTCATCTTCTTCTTCTTCTTGACTTCTTTTATCCTGGCTTCTCCATCTGCTTCTTCTGTTACATCACTTTCTTAATACGTTTCCTTGGAATCTGACAGGTTTTCAAGGAGCTCTTTGACGCTGCCATTCATGACCGCCACGACGGTTACGGACCGGACAACATTCACCCTACCCTATATAGATTTAGACTGTGCCTGAAAGACAAAATAATGTAAAGAAATAGGCCTACCAATGTAGAAGCAGTGGTAAGAGAAATAGTGAGAAAGAAAAGGGAAAGAAAACAAAGATCATTTGAGCACTTTGCACCTACCCTTTATTTCATACATGTAGTCTTGTTTCGTCCCAATACTTCAAGCATGGACCTAAGATTGGTGCCCCATGTAATCCCAAACCCTTCCCCTCCAACACCATTGCCCCCCTCAGTAATTGGTCCCGTGCTATGCCACTGTGTACAAACCTAATCAAAGTAAATGTAAACTTATTTGACAAGAAAAAATAGACTGTGTTCGGCATCATGCATTCAAACAATATATATACAAGCAACAAAACAAAAAAGTATATATGCATGTGAGTTCTACACTGGCAAATACAAATTAAATACATAATATTACACTGCACAATTTTAAATGAATTGTTTAATAGGAGCATGAGCTACATTGCAAATCCCAGCACTAATTATTTCACCAAATTTATACAAATTAAGATCCAATAAGTTCATAAATCATGTATAGATCAAAGAAATTACGAATATATTTTTGTAATTCTTCCAGTATAAGTAGCCGAGAAATAACTTCAATAGGGTAATTATGAAGAAGAAAAACAATTTCAAAGACTAAACAAAAGCGTAAACTGATTATTTTACTTTCCCATTGTCCATCGTTTCAAAGTACACCATAGATTTGACTACTTTAGACAATATGACTTTTCTTTTTACAATAATTATTTTTGTTCTTTTAATTCACTGTAACTCAACTATGCTGTATTGGTGAAAGATTAGAAGACTATACATCAATTGACCTTCATAAAGTGTTTAGTCATATGTTATAGTCACCAATACCTGCTGATTGTAACAAGAACAAAACCAAATAAAAACAACATCTCTTTAATAGATAACTTCTTTTTTGATCTGGAGTTAAAAACAATTATATCAAAATATGTTAAGCCATTAGTTATGAGTATAAAAGATATCTTTCACAAATAATTTCCGGGAAGATAAAGTCAGGTTATAATATTTCATAAATGTATGAATTTCTGCATTAAGTTTGAAAGCCAACAAAATCCTAGAAGGACGACAATTTACTAATCATCCTGATCAGATGAGTTTATACAAAACACCAAAATAAAACAGCATGAAAGAATATTGAAAACATGCTCAACTCTCTTTCTAAAACTTTTAATAATAATTATAATAATTGATTCTTATTAAGCGCTATTACAGCAGAAAAGAAACATAAAAATCATAACGATCAAAAAAGGAACAGTAATTAAGATATTATATTTAGAGTTGAAAATATTTAGAGCTAGTTGAATAAATGACCAGATACAGCAAACAAACGTACAAGATAACTGGTTTTTAAGTGATTTAAGCTACATGTACATGCATTCATGGATAACAAAAACTACAATGCAGACTCATTTTACTTGACTTTTAAATGACTACACAAAGACTATGTAGACATTTGGTTTGGCATATAGATTCACAGTTTAAACCCAGAGCATTATAGTACTAGTCTTCAGATGTAAACTATTTCCCCATCATACAGATAGTTTCAAAAAGTCATTTGCTATGTTGAAAATCATGCAACACTGTTATTTATAGAATATTAAAGGCATACTATTTATGTCTGTAGATAACATATTGCTATCATTATTCAATATAGAATATACAACAAACTATTCGATACAGTACTGCTTCATCAGTTGAATGCAAGGTGAAAATCTGGAAAAGAAATCTTTATTTCAAACTCTTTTAACATTACTGAAATGTACATGAGATTTTACAACCGAAAATATATACAACTATAATACTCTAAAACTGTTGTGCAAAGCAAGTTTCTGTGTTCATTTAACATGTAAATATCGTAATTCATTCATAATACTCGTAAACTCATAACAACAATTCCTGTTAGGCAATGTTGCTTTATCATAGATGGTGTCATTATTATTTCAATAGTATACTTTAGAAACACTGATAGTGTAAAAGTGTTGATAATAACCAAAAAATGGAAAACTAATACACAAATTCATGGGAAAGTCCATTTTTCACAGCAAAAGGACACTTTGGTTTGCTTGCACGTTTTGTGTCCTAAAGCTCTCTTTACTTTATAGGCTCTCTTTAATACTTCAGCTTGTTGTCTTTCACCAAACTTCACATTTCTTTTTCGGGTTCATAGGGGTACCCGATGGACAGTTGAAGACATCAGCAAACACTGGCATGTTTGATACAGCACCATTAACCCTGTATGATAATGAACCAAACGAAGAAATCAATTATCATCTATACAACAGAATAGAACGTATGAGTAAAATCTTCCGACCTTTGACCTCGTGACTCCCAAAATCTAATCAATTCATTAGCTCTGCAAGATATATACATAACCCAAGTTTGGCGGGAATCCATCAATAATTATAATAAGGCATTATGCCATTGTAACATTCTACTACAACTACAACACTGTTGGCCTGAAAGGGGCGTAGCATGACGAGACTACATGTCTTTCCCGTGGCCTGACTCGGGGCCAATCGGGTATATGTACGGACGACGCAACTGTAGTATTCACGTGCGTGCTAGCGCGCGCTGACCGTTAATCAAGTCCATTCGTTTACGTGCAGTTGTCCAAAAGAAGTCGTAGATGGCGTTAGCCAATATTTGCCATGCTACACCCCCTTTAAAGATACTATGTCCCTTTTGCAGCCAACATCAAATTCTGTAGAACTTTGCAGGAATTATGAATATGTCATGTATGTCCTATTTGTGAAATTTAAACGTTAATAGTGTCCTATTATTCAAATTGTGCAAGGAAACCCGTTTACTTGCTAGACTTCACTGTCAGACATTATTGATTGACTGACTGGCTTTTTTCTTCTTTGGTAATAACATACATAAAATGAGCTGTAAAGGGTACATGAGCATTTGTCTACATCAATAACCCACTTCTTGTAATGGCCAAAATTAAACTGATTGAATCTCTGCGCAGCACAAAACGTACGACCATTCGGTACAATGGTCTGAAAATCGGACTATTACTTACTGACTTGGTAGCACTTATGTCGATTCAACAACTAATAGTCGTTATTTTCTCACTTTAAGACATTTTCGAGCCCCCCTTTTTGTAGGGAAGTTCTAAATTAGTATTATCTTTCAAATGCTGTTGGAATTTAACCTTTTCATTTGTTGGCCTACAAATGGGACATAGTACCTTTAAGCCCCGCTTACACGAGGCAGTAAACATCAAGAAGAAACACCAGACAGAGCGGTTAAAAGAACCATTTTGCGGTTGAGTGAGTGGCAGAGAAGGGTGAAAAACTTGAGCTGTGCGAAAATAATGTGCACTATGCTCATGTCATTTTCTTTTCCGACAGCATTTTTGTCTTCACTTTGGTTTCTTCATCTTGTTTGAATAGGACCTACTAATTATGGAACCCTCACCTGAACTTCTCAGGTGAATGAAGATCCGCCAAGATGGACATCTCTGTATACTGAGGTGTAGCATAAGTACACCACACCTGGCCGAAGCCCACAAAGAAGAGCTGATCGTGAGACAGACCCAGACCACTCAGTAAGCCCGTGGGGTCGTTGAACGTCTCACGCCACTTCTGATAGGCCTGGTAAGCAAGCTTCAGACCGCCGTTATCTGCGATGTTTTCACTCAGTGTGAGTACACCATTCACCTGCCACAAGAAGAAGAATAGTAACGTTTTTATATATTAAACTCATGATGTGAATACTTCAATGGTCTTTACAATCATCATTTACAATTATCGTCATTACCCCTGGTCACTGGATTTTAAAGCCTGTTTAAACGTTTGCACCATTTCCTTTCCTTACGAAGTATTCCAAGTAATGCGATCCAAAAGGTATTATACGGTGCGTCCTAGAAAAAACGAAACCGAGAATTAACTGAAATTCAGATACCGTTCGTCAAATGACTTTTTGGAACCCTTGCTTCAAATTATTTTAATCACTCTTTCGTGAAACATGCATCATAGGAGTTGCATCAAAATAATGAAAGAGGAGGATCTAAGCTTTACAAATATCATGTGTAATTTATTGTTTATAACTTTGATTAAGTTATGGTAAAACATCGATAATTCTCCGTTTCGTTTTTTTCTGGGACGCACTGTATATAGCGCTACTCACAGGTACCCATTCTCTACCAGGTGTGAATGACAATTCACATTAAATGTCCTGCTTGAGGAAGCATGAACTCCATGTGCTTAAGTATATGAGTCAAAGCCCTTCTGGCTCCAAAGAGATGATATCTGTTTTGCTTTGCAGCTTTGTTTTCAATACCAAAATTATCATCGGGGATACCACTTTGGCAGAGAACAAAATAATTGACTCACATGTTTTCCCCCAATCTTGTAGCTAGAGTACTGGTATACTAAACAGTCTGTCCTTTTCTTATAGGCTAGAGCGGAGGCGCGACCCCACCAGTTTCTCAGGTTCCCATCCTTGTCAAACTCACGGCCATGGTTGTCAAATCCATGGGTCAACTCATGACCCATCAACATTCCAATGGCTCCAAAGTTCATTGACCTGCAAATAGAAAACGTGTCATCATGTTGAGGGATTGTGTATGATCTGATTTCAACTTACAGATTCGGTACATTCCCCAAGCTGAACTATGCATTATTTTATCAGAAAAAGTTTTCAGGATCTCAAATGGACTGATACAATTCTATAAGAACAGTCAACTGGACAATGGTCTGACCGATGACGATAATGATAAGTTTAACTGAAATTAGTTCACAAACCATTCTCCTGAAGATTACGTGGAACACGGATCGTATATATGACCGATCAAAGAAAATCTGTGCTCATGGTCACATCCCAGTGTCATTCGATCCTGGTTTTCTTGGATCACTGGCATATCCAATACTTTAAACATACAGACTTTAGGAAACTGATTTGAGAATGAGTTAAGATTAAAATGAGAAGTGTCCTTTGAAAATACAGTTTTGTAATGACTCACTTGAGCGCAGCTCAAAAAAGATTTGTTTAAACAAGAAATCTGAATAAATCTAGTACATAAACAGAAATCCTCTAGTCATCATTTCATCTTGTGGACAAAAAGGTCTGCCATTACAATCTTTCATATCTTTGGATGGGACCATGGGAGGGCAATCATGTTACTTACATTGGACGTGGTACGTCATAGAATGGAGCCTGGAGTATACCGGAAGGAAAGACCATCTCATTGAATTGTGGTGAGTAGAATGCATTCACCTGTGTTGGTCTCGCGGGCCATCTAACATTTCATATTGAACAGAAGTGGCATCAGATCAAGAGTCATTCAAAATATTCTCAAACACACACAGTTTGTTGCATTTCTTCTTAAAAGCTATCGCGACAACCATTCCACATTTTATATTTTATGGTTTGGCTTAATAATTTTTAATTCAGAGCACTTAAAAATTTGCTACACCCACAACAAAAAGTGAGTCATTTGACACATTTAAGCATAATTTTCGTGAGTCAGGTGTAAATTGACTCATTAGTAACAACCAATGAGTCTCTATTGACTCATTTATATTTCACCAGTGTGTCAATCATGAGCTGACGCATTTGCAAAATGCTTCGACTGACTCACATGGTCGTAAAAAATGAGTCAAGATCGACATAAGAGCATTTTAGAAGAAAAAAGTGAGTCAACTTGAAAGTGAGGCTGTATGCATGCGCGCGCATGCTTTCGTGACGTCATCCAAAATGCGCATTCTCGAGCCATATTTGAATTCCCGATCGACGACGCGACGTCGCCATCTTATATCTTGGATTCAGAAGAGTTTTGACTGTAGCTAGTGAAAAATTGGTACGCATAATTATTCATATGGTTTTAAACGATGATTTTTATGACTGGATTCGTGGGCTGAATCTTCTGATTATTATACAAATGATGCATGCGTTCATTTTACGATATCCGCACTCGAGTTGATGAGGCTGTGTGTAACTTAACTATAGATTCTCACTATGAACATGACAGACAATGAAAGCGGACAAAATATACAGTTCCTCAGGAAAACAAAGGAACATCCCTTCACTGCTATTATGTAAAAATGTGTAGAACAGGTGAATATGCATGTGACACCTGTTCTACACATTTTTACATAATAGCAGTGAAGGGATGTCCCTTTGTCTACCTGAGGAACTGTATATTTTGTCCGCTTTCATTGTCTGTCATGTTCATAGTGTCTACTGTATCGCACGAAGCCGTGTCGAATGAAAACATGCATGATCTTGCATCATTGTTTTATACAACGAAACTCCTAGATCCTTGTTATTTGATGTAAAACGAATTAATTCAAGATTGTTTCGTGACAGTATGGGTGACAAATAAATCTCAAGTTAAGGCTTAATTTAGTGCGTACAAAGTAGATTTTTCAGATTCGGGTAGCGGGACCACCGATTACATCGCTAAAATGTGATATTTTAGGATATATTTTCCATTGCAAATGTGGACAGTGACTCTGGCATGGTATGGTATGTGTGTGATAGGCCTAGGGAGTAGGGGGGTCTATGTCATGATGCACCCACAACAAAAAGTGAGTCACCCTTACTCAAATTGATGAGTCACTGGTTTGTCCGTACAGCGAAACACTTGAAGGATCATGTGAGTCACTATGACTCGATACAAATGAGTCTTATTTATCTAAGACTCACTTCAAGTGAGTCTTTAAGACTCATTTTTATCGAGTCATAGTGACTCACATGATCCTTCAAGTGTTTCGCTGTACGGACAAACCAGTGACTCATCAATTTGAGTAAGGGTGACTCACTTTTTGTTGTGGGTGTAGATGCCTGAGTTGACAGGGCAAACGATTCGGCACACACTGCACCCATTTTTGTTTTATGACTATATTGCGTTTGATGGCAGGAATTTAAAAAAGGAAGATATGCTTTGAAATCCTTTAATTGCCAACACGTTGAGAAATTCAAAATCCTTGTTTGTCAAAGTGATTGGCAAATTTGTCATCTATTTAAAAACACCCTCGTCAACTTATATTGTTTTCAGAGACATGGCATTTTATTTTAACTATGTATAGCAGTAAAATAGAAATGTTTTTGTTGCCAGTTTAAAGAATAATATGTGATCCATTTAGCCTACAAACAAATCCTGTCCTGAAAGGGTTAAGGAAATACATCAAAAAGATTTCGATTTATTTTCAATAAATATCCTGATAATTGAGATTTGAAACAAAGACGGCTCAATTAAGCCACTAGTATTGAAATAATGCTAGCTGGCTCTACATGGAATGGTAGGGGAAGATAAGTGAAATCCTTTTATTTAGTACATGTATGACTGTCATGTTGGTGGTTTTTAGAAACTGGTTTGAGTCATGCTATGGTAGGTATAATTTAGATTCAGATTTTATTTGACTCTATTGACCCCCTTCAGGGTTATGAGAGCACAACATATTGACAATACAATACAGAAAGGTATATAAAACAAAGTGAGATATAATAATAAAATACATAGACATGATATAAATTGTTATATTTCTAAAACACAATAAACATGAGCTAAAAACTAAGTATACACTATATAATTTAAAGTTATAAGTCTAGAATATCACGTGGTTTGGTTTGTTTACCACTACGAGTAACTACACTGTTATTGACAAAAATAGGACTTTGCCCTCAGCCTGAGGATCCAACGAAAAGAATTGTATTATTACTGTTATGAATCTCATTATTATTTGTTTAAATTGTATTTATTCGGCAAAAACAAAGAAAATCATTGAATACAAAACAAGAGTAAGGTAACGAGTCACATGGATGCCGGGAAAAGAAAAAGATTAACTTAATACCTATTACCCGAAGGTCTTCTTTTCCAAACAATGCGACTTTACAGAAATGGTAACAATCAAATGGTGAGGTATAACAATTTATGAATCACTGTGTAATCAACAATAATCATTGACAAGATAAAATAAAAAATACAAAAATAAAAAATAAAAAACAAAAACAAAAAACTTAACCCCCCCCCCCCCCCCAAGTTTTCTCTATTATTGTTTAACACTAGATCTTTTAAACAATTTGTCCATGTGAAATGTGCTAGGGTTACTCACAACAAACTGTCGATCTAAATCTACCTGCCTTTTAAACCACTCTTTCATGGCCGATAATGATTCACTACACTATATCTTGAACACAACTGTGGCTTAAACATTGTGTGTAGGTCAATTGTAAAATTTTAATTGCCTATTCAAGATAAAAACATTATCAAATGGACTTGGATTCAATGAAAATTCATAAAAGACATTCACCATATTTTCAGCAATTCGATATACTTTGAGACATATTTTGAATTCAATATTTTGAAACATCACATACTCAGTCTTGTCAACCGGTTCATCAAGACGGTCCCTCAATCTTTGCACAATATATCGCACGACATTCAGGGCATTCTGGAATACACTGGATGCTGATATGTTTATCTGTGTAGTGATAAATAATTACAATTACAGAAGACACATAGGGTAGGGGTAATAATCAAGAAAGTTTCGCTGCATAGCCAGAAAAAGGACATCTAATTTGAATGGCCAACAACTTCCTTACAAAGGTAATTTAATCCAGCAAAAAAAGACTTAGTCTACATATAAAAAAAAAACCTCATTTACACATGTACTTTATTTATTTAAACATATTTGTGGCTTACCCAGTAAATAACATCGTTTGATCGATCTGTAATGGAAAAACAAGTCAGAAAAAATATTGGATCGAGCGGGACTTGTACCTGCATCTACTGCTTGCCGGGCAGCGACTCTACCACCAGGTCATCACTGGTCCATGGCACAATTACGATGAACTAGAAACAATTACCCAATCTCTCCTGATTCATTCTGACTTATTAATATTCATTAGTCCGCCATAGGACAGTCAGGTTCAAGTCCCGCTGGTTCCAAGATTTTTTCTGACTTGTTTTTCAATTACAGATCGATCAATCGATCTTATTTACTGGGTGTAAGCCACAAATATGTTTAATAATTGAAATTTCTCCCAGGAAGCATTACATTTATAAACGTATTTTATTGATGTGGTAGTGATCAACAAATTGGTCAAATTCTCAGACAGTGCTACTAAAACACCAACACCAGTAGGAACCAAAACATCTTTGTGAAATTTGTGAGTGATATAAAGTCGCAGAGATTCATGAAACTAAAAGACTGAATCATAAATTTCAAGTTTTTAATTTTGCAGCAAAAAAATGCCACAGTTAACATTTTGCCCAGGCATCTAGCTTTAAAGTATGTTATAAGATTATAACCCCAAGGTGAATAACATAGGTATCGATATGAAGAATTTACCTGAGTGCCACAGCACCTTATCAGAGCAGCAGGGCTAAATCTGCACAAAGCTTTTCTGAGCTCATTCAGACTACGATGTGATATACCTTACACACAAGTAAAACATTAATACATGTATCATTGGGATGTCAACAAGGTGGAAGGTTAGAAGGTGGTCTCCCATCTCTTTGACTTACATCCTTGAAGTACGCATCTAACTGGACAGTGTCTTTAATCCAATCTGGGAATCCTATCTTAGGTTTGATTGCATAAGCTTTCTCCTCTGCAGCCTCTTTAGTCGCGTCATCCATCCAAATCAGATTGTGTAGGTTTCTTATGAAGGCATCTTGTATGTAATGGATCAAGTCCTGGGTCTGTAATGAGAAGTCAAACTTTGGTTTAGCATTCCAAGTATGATATTGCATCACAGTGACTTGCAGGAGTTGAGACACACAAAGCCGCTTACAAATGTTATCCTCAATTACTTTTGAGCATGTCAATTTGTTAACCCGTGTCCACACACACATTTTTCCGTGATTAGGCGTGATTAGGTATACCGTGTCGGGATAGTTATACCGTTTCGGGATAGTTATAGTACGATGGAATTAGGGGGTTTTCGTTTGTCACGTCGACATAGTCGACGTCAAATATGGGACGTCATTTCGGCGATCTGCGCATGCGTCGGGTCGTCTGGCGTCGTCAGGCCACATTTGCGAACCCGTTCATCGATGATTTGAGGTTCGTCAGAAAACTAGTGACCCGTCGTCAGAATGACGTCATCTTGCTACATCGCAGCGTAAATCAGAAAGTAAAAACAGAAAGAGAAAGTGATAGAAGGAAGGAAACAAAGAATAACATAAGGAAAGACAGAAAGAGAAGGTGAAAGAAGGAAGAAACAAAGAATAACATAAGGAAAGACAGAAACAGAAGGTGAAAGAAGGGAAAAACAAAGAATAACATAAGGAAAGACAGAAAGATAAGGAGAAGGAAGGAAAACACAAAGAATAACATAAGGAAAGACAGAAAGAGAAGGTGAAAGAAGGAAAAAAACAAAGAATAACATAAGGAAAGACAGAAAGAGAAGGTAAAAGAAGGAAAAAACAAAGAATAACATAAGGAAAGACAGAAAGAGAAGGAGAAGGAAGGAAAAAACAAAGAATAACATAAGGAAAGACAGAAAGAGAAGGTGAAAGAAGGAAAAAACAAAGAATAACATAAGGAAAGACAGAAAGAGAAGGTAAAAGAAGGAAAAAACAAAGAATAACATAAGGAAAGACAGAAAGAGAAGGTGAAAGAAGGAAGAAACAAAGAATAACATAAGGAAAGACAGAAAGAGAAGGTGAAAGAAGGGAAAAACAAAGAATAACATAAGGAAAGACAGAAAGAGAAAGTGAAGGAAGGAAAAAACATAAAATAACATAGGGAAAGACAGAAAGAGAAGGTGAAAGAAGGGAAAAAACAAAGAATAACATAAGGAAAGACTGAAGAGAGAGTGAAAGAAGGAAAAAACAAAGAATAACATAAGGAAAGACAGAAAGAGAAGGTGAAAGAAGGGAAAAACAAAGAATAACATAAGGAAAGACAGAAAGAGAAAGTGAAGGAAGGAAAAAACAAAGAATAACATAAGGAAAGACAGAAAGAGAAGGTGAAAGAAGGAAAAAAAGCAAAGAATGACATATAAGGAAAGACAGAAAGAGAAGGTGAAAGAAGGAAAAAACAAAGAATAACATAAGGAAATACAAAAAGAGAAAGTGATAGAATGATTAAAACAAAGAATAACATAAGAGAAGATGATAGAAGGAAGAAACAAAGAATAATATAAGGAAAGATAGAAAGAAAAATGATAGAATGATAACAACAACAATAACGTTAGGAAAGACAGAAAGAGAAAATGATAAAGAATAGACAATGGAAAGATAGAAGAGAAGATGAAAGAAGGAAAAACAAAGAATAACATAAGGAAAATAGAGAGAGTATAATATAATAATAAACGAAGAACAAAATAAGAAGTGAAAGAAGGAGAAATTGAACAAGCGCGTGCGGGGGACATTACGTCATCGTGTAGAGAACGGGTGTCGACTTAAAACGAAAAGGGCAATAAGTTAGTGAACAGGACGGGTGTCTGACGCCAATTCGCATCGTTAGAGGACGTGAACGCCGTCCTCGTCCACACAAACGAAAAGCCCCTAATGTGTGTGTGTGTACGCTTACTAACTATACGTCGTATAACGAAACGATGCCCAAACATGCGTTTCGTTATACGACGTATAAAGAATCACGTCTAATCACGCCTAATCACGGAATGCGTTGTGTGTGGACGTAACTAGTATAACTAGTCGAACGAGAACAGTATAACTGGACGGGGCTTAACGTGACCTCGAGCGAAAGGAGACCTGACCTCTCATTTCCGCTTCCATTTCATGATCGCAATAGCAATAAACTGCGCACCTATACGACATTTCGCTGTAGAGTTTCAGGATTACTTTCTTCTGTGTGTGGACATCCCGGAATGTATACGATGATTCTTTATACGACGTTTATTGTGTGTAGACACCCTGAAATGTATACGATGATTCTTTATACGACGTTTCGTTATAGAGTTTCGGGATGAATTGTTGTGTGTGTGGACACGCCAATTAAGGCTGTATAAGGCCGCTAAAATACCTTGACCGGACTTGACAACACTTTTGCCTATTTCTCATAAACCGCAAGCTATATTTTCCTAATATAATGTCCCATTTGCAGCCAACATCGAATTCTGTAGAACTTTGCAGGAATTATGAATATGTCACGTAAGTCCTAAATCTGTTAAATTTAAACGTTAGCAGTGTCCTAACATTCAAATTATGCAAGGAAACCCGTTTACTTGCTAGACTTCACTGTCAGACACTATTGAGTGACTGACAGGCTTTTTTTTTCTTCTTTGGTATTAACATACATAAAATGAGCTGTAAAGGGTACATGAGCATTTGTCTACATCAATAACCTACTTCTTGTAATGGCCAAAATGAAACTGATTGAATCTTTCACAGCAAAAACGTACGACCATTCGATGAAAGGGTCTGAAAATTAAACTATTACTCAAATGATTGCAATCACTAAAGTCGATTCGACAACTAATGCTCGTTATTTCCCCACTTAAATACATTTTAAAGCCTTTTCGTTTTGAGGAAAGTTTTAAATTAGTATTATCTTTCAAATGCCGATGGAATTTAACCTTTTTTTGGGGGGGGGGGAGGGGGCCTGCAAATGGAATATAGTACCTGTAAGAAGAAGAAAACTCATCTTTGAAAAAAATGTAATTGTTTGGTGCTTACTACTAAAAAATGTTACCGTCATTTATGTTCAAAAGATTCTCCTTTTTTAGGCCAGTATGAATTAGGAAATATTTTTAAAGATTATCAGTATTATCAAATCAGTATCAAAATGAGTCTACACACCCATACTACCCCATTAGCCCTGAAGACAGATATATTTAAACCTCATTATCTAACTTATGGTTCACCTCATTTATGAGCTGTGGAGTGACAACCTCTCTGACAAAGAGGGCTCCTGTCACATATGGGAATGTTTCGTCGGTTCTCTGCAAGCACTTCTGCAATAGAGGGATACTAGCGGTGTTGGGTCCGCTGAAGACGCTCCTGTACTCTAGAACGATGTCTTCATAAATCTTGGGGAGGAATTCGAGCTTGGGTTTGACTGCATTCCAGGTCAGGTAGTCAGCAAGAATTCTGTACAATAAAAGCATTTATTTATTTATTTATTTATATTGTACAACACATGCTCTCGCAACAAGTTCTCAATGGTCAATTCAAACACTAACCAAAGTCCTACCTTCAACTGGAGACCCAACATTGTAACTAACCCTAATCCAAAAATATTACCCCAATGCAACCATTGTATGATGGCCAATGAAGGAGCGTTCATGTCATGGTCCCTGTCAGATGAAAATCTGCGAATCCTTGAACCACACTACTCAATTTCTATTAGTAACTACAACAACCAACACCATGGCCACCAACGACAATGATGACCAATTTGTCCGATCTGTGCCCGCAATGGTCTTACTGTGGACAAATCTTCCCTATCAGCTAGGCAGCAATAACACTGAAGTCCTTTCCGTTGACCTAATGGGAATCACCATAAGCTCAGTCTACAAGCCACCTCTTGAGCCTTTCGACCTGCCTGGCAGAGCTACTGACGGCAGGATGGATGTGATCACCTTTGATTTCAACAGCTCAGCACTACCTGGGGAAATGGATAAATTAACGAAGATGGTGAACTTGTTGAGACGTGGGCAGATTCTAACCAGCTGTCCCTCATCCATGATGCTAAGCTTCCCCCTCCTTCAACAGCGGAAGGTGGACACGTGGCTTTAACCCTGACCTGATATTTACACCTACCAGGATTGCCAACCAGTGCAAGAAAGTCGCCCAATCCCTCACTCCCAGCACCGACCGATAGGGCTTCAGTTTTTAATGCAGTCATTACTCTTAGAGCAGCACCCTTCCGACGTCATTTCAATTTGGGGACGTCTAACTGAGAAATGTTTGCTTAGGACCTTGACTCTTCCATCCAGGACCTACCTGCCACCCCCCCCAAAAAAAAAAAAGAATATGACACCTTTGTAGAGTTGAAGAAATACTCAAGGCGTAACATCCCCCGAGGCTGCCGCACAGGCTACATTCAAGGCTTGGCAGACCACCACCAATGTGTTGAATGGAGACTACATCGAACACTTCCAGATGAACCCCGTTAGTGAGGAGATACTGGAATCTGGAGAAAATCTGACCAAGGAAACTGCTCAATCTAGAAGGAGGAAGTGGCAGGAATTGACACAATCCACTGACTTGATACATAGCAGGAAAGAATGAAAAACGACCTGGTTACTAGGCAACGACTATTCAAAGGAACAAGCAGGGTTTAGGCCAGGAAAGTCATGCACTGGCCAACTCTTAAACCTCACTTAGCTCATTGAGGATGGCTGTGAGGGAAAGCCAATCACCGGAGCTGCTTTTGGTGACCTCTCTAATGCCTACGACACCGTGAACCACAGAATCCTCACCAGGAAGATCTTTGAGCTGACAAAGAATGTGAGACTGACTGGACTCATCCAGACATTGCTGTCCAACCGGTGATTTTTTTTTTGTGGTCTTCAACAGCATTCGCAGCAGATGGCGCAGACAGAAAAATGGCCTCCCACAAGGAAGTGTGCATGCACCACTTCTCTTTAACGTGTACACGAACGACCAACCGATCCATCCAAACACCTGGAGCTTCCTCTACGCTGATGATCTGTGCATCGCCACCCAAAACTAGTCTTTTCTGAAGTTGGGGAGTCCCTCAGTGATGCCCTGGCCGGACTCATCCCATACTACGCGACCGACCACCTGAGAGCTAACCCTGACAAAACTCAGATAAGTGTATTCCACCTCAAGAACAGGGATTCCAACCATCAACTATGGAGTAGCTGGTATAGGAAGAGGCTGAAGCACACTCATAACTATGTCTACCAAGGCATCATACTGAATCGCTCCTTTACCTACAAGAACCATCACCAAGAAACAGTATTGTCTGCACATCTTCTTATGTAAAAAAACAGATTAGGGACCTAGCCTAGCTTCATGGCTCTACTTCTATGCAATAACATTATACTTTCTCAAAAATTAAACCTTGTCTGTTTCCATGCAGTTTTTTACACTACAAGATTCCCAAAAGCTACCTAAATTTAAATCCACACCCAAAAAATGAATCCAATACATTTATTTATATAGCTGCCTATACAAAGACAAATCTTATCTTATTTTGAACTGCTTCCCATCCCTTTTCCCCAAACACCTACCCCCAATAAAGCACAAATAGTAGTACCCTTTAATATAAAAAGATATCTAACTCTGACTTCTTTTTAGAACTTCTTTTATGGCCCCTTACAAATGCTAGGTAAGTTTTTTTGTTAGAAAGATATTGAGTTTACATTGAGATATAGAGTTTACAATCTGTTTACCACCGAGAGAGTGACTGGACTGGTATTCCAATTCCATCGCAAATAATATGGAGAATGATAAACTAAAGCATGGATATTGACCTACCTTTTGTCAGTGTGCTTCAGAAGATAATTCAACTTGACAAAATAGGTGAAGGTAGGTACTAAGATTTTCCGCTCTAAAGGTATTGTGGTAGCAAAGATCTTGTTCAAGTAATAGCTCATATTGATCTGGAAAACGACACGTACAGAAATACAGAATGTAGCAATGTTGGTTACTATCATCTAAAATGGGGTACTGGTTAGATGAAAAAGAAAATATGAAAGTCATGAACTGATAAAGTGTCAATGTAATATTGATTAAGGAGGACAGGGGTTGGTGGGAGGCAAATTTAACTTCTCAAATTCATTAGCATAATCTCCTTATCAATGTCTAGAGAATATATTATATTTCTCCCACATTAATATTGTACACAAGAAATCATATGACGAGCATTGAAAAACATTTTAAACTATATAGTTTTCATTGTTATGATAATTCTAGTATTCGTTTTGGTGACTGCTTTGTTTGCTTTTCCTTATCCCAGGAATGTTATCATATGTATTGGAGAAAGTGAAGTACACTGTTGTGCACTATATGCTACTGAATATTTTGAGAAGGCGATCGGTAAATCTGTATCTACATGTTTCTCGTGAAATATGACACTTACCTGAGGTATAATAGAAGCAAACTCTTTCAAAGTAACTTTCCTGTATGCTTTGGCCGGGTCTCGATTCGTAGGCATGAATATCTGTATTGAGGATAAGAAATGAAATCAGATGTACTTTACAATGGATTGAAAACAATCATAGTAAATGATTGAAGCAAATGATAACTGTAAATAACTGGCATTTTAGAGTTCCTGTGTTGAAGGTGTTTAATCAGAAACGAAATTTCTGTCTAAGAAAAAATGCTCTCAAACTTTAACAATCAACCTACTTTCTACAAAAGCAAAACATTTTTGTAATGCAATTGTAATCAAATGCAAAGTCATTCCATCATTTCATAAAACAACAAAATGGGCAGCATTCCAATCGCACACATTTCTTTGACACCCTGTATTGTGATCACAGAAAGCAAATACTATAATTTGTAGAAACATGTTACTTACTCTTTTGATCTTAGCTTCAAACTCGACTATATTTCTCATCCTTTCTAAGGCAGGTGCATAACTGGAATGGCTTGTTATCTTTTCTAAGACTACGCTTTCATCGTCAGCGAGAGACAGAAGCACCACCACTTTGGCTCCGAGTGCTGCATATGCTTCATCATGTGTCTAGGAATGAGAAGGGGAAAATGTGACAGCGTGTGAGAAAAAATATTAATGAACAAACAAATATTTACAAATTTCTTCCAATTTACATTCAACATTTGAGAAATTCAATATAGAGTGAAACCTGCTTTTGCGACCATCTGTCTATAAAGAACACATATTTTATTTCCCTTGAATAGACTTTGCCATTAATACATATTTATAGGAACATGTACACAACGACCATCTGCCTATTTTAAGACCACTTTTCTTGTCTCCCTTGAGCAGTCTTTATAGACAGGCTTCACTGTACATGTATCTGCCACCCAAGTACAGTTTAACTCAGTGACATATCTGTCTTTCTATTATCATCTTACCATTTGAAATTGTGACTTGATACGATTAGCCAAATGAAGAAGAAAACAAAGGAAAAAAATATTGTTATAAATTTCTGCCTGACAGAGCATCTTCCCAGAACTGGGAGTGAATTATTGAATGGTCAGAGGTCTGATAAACAAAGAGCTCTGGAGTGGGGACTTGGACAAGCATCGATCCTGAAATACCTAGTCCTCAGTCGATTCCTTGCTAGGGAAGCAAATCTCACCCAGACAGCAGGTGCGCTCCTAGGAGTATAACCTGTTCAAAATATATATGTTTTTCCCTTAAACGCAAATATGCATATACATTGAAAACCACACCTAAGCTTACAAATCCAAAATAAAAAATCCCAATCTGAATCTTGAAAGAGGATTTTATGATGACCGTTCATAAATCCACTGGCACAAATGGGATTGAGAATAGAGCTGTTGACCGAACAGGAGCTCACTTTACTTTTACCTGCTTTCTTTACACTCTGCTACAGCATATATTTTCATTAATCAGTTAATCAGTCAAATAGAAATACAAACTTACTCGAACATTATCGGAGTAAAGCTGAATTGGATTGAAGCCTATCCCATCCTGGAGGAACTGTATGAACAAAATATGGAAAAATTTAAGAAATATTACAAAAAGCCATTCGTTGTTTGTACCACACTGTAAGTATCTGAATTGGTGTACCATGAAATAGCTCTCCATTTTATAACTTAATTATCCATTCCCATTTTCCTCTCCACTTAAGCATTATATAGTATATACATGTATATCAAGTTTTAAGAATAGCATTCTCTTGATAACGTATCTTCAAGCTGTCAATACAAAATCAAGGTAAATCTTCCCTCTCCATTTTGTTCGGCCATACCCAAACCACATTAATAAAGAAACACTTCTTTGATAAAACAATATATATTCTCCTATACCATACCTGCCAAAATGTGAAAATAAGAAATCTGCACCTTTAGCTGGGGTCTGGGGGCGCAGACCCCAGTGGGGTCAAGGGGCAGCGCCCCTGCGGGGCTACGGGCATTAAAAGCTTGTGTATATACGATGAAAACAAACTGATGCAATTCGATTCAACTCACCTCTATGATGTTGACACTGGTATTCTTATCATCAGGAACGATCCCCACTTGGTAGAGAGGAGACCCGTTTAAAAGATGGACCGATGTTACAGCTTGGGTGAGGTCGAATGAGGTTTCGTCCCAATCGACGATACCAGGTGTGTTCCGTGGTAGGATGCTCCAGCCACCAAGCTGGTTCAACAACTGTGAGATAAAGATGAGGAATAATATGGCACGTATGCGCGTTCTGGGTCCTCATGCATATGGAGCCGTGTTCAGATGCAACTTTATATGTAAGAGAGCCCTGGTAGCAATTCAAATTTCGTTGTACAGGAATAACATTTCAACATATTTGTTTTTATCTGAATGTTTTGATTCTTCAACACAACTGTATTTTATTCCAGATATGATGCTGAATAAGAACGTTCCAGAGATTAACCTGGAATGCAATATTCATATCAGGAACATTAATATCACTAGGCTTGTCATGAAATATTAACAAAGAGACTTATAGATTAGTATGAATAACACACATATCATTATCATTAGCTTAGTGCGGGAGGGGTGGGGAAGACCGGGAAAGAGTGCCGGAGAAGGGGGCTATCCAGTGAAACTCTCTCTCTCCCTTTAATGAGGTTTACCTGTTTCAGTGGTGCTGAACCTGCTTGCTCAATGGCTGTCACATTCATGCAAGTATGGTAATAGTCCTTGGCTTTCCTCAGGGCTTCGCTGTGATTTCCATTGTATTCATAGCCATCCTCTGCAAGAAGCTGCAGTTTTAATACAGGGCAATGGAAAAGTGCAAGGTATTTGATCATTTGAATTCTAATACATATATGGTACTGGTAATACTGAACATGATTAATACCAATAAAATATAATTATTCTTGATATTCAATCTAACCATCCAAAAGTTGGTAGATTTCTCAACTTTATAAATCATGAGATATACTTATATTTGTCAATGAAGTCAGTAACGAATGGCATTAAAATCATGACTCCATAACATCACCCATATACACTGTTGCTCATAAAACTGGAATATTTTTTTTTACCCCAATTTATGGAATTATTTTGACAATGATTTATTCCTAATAGATCTAGATAATAGTATACATTCTCAGATTTTATTGAATAATAATTGGACAATGTTTTTTTTTTGTGACTGCTAAAGCATGCGTAGGCTACTATGCTTATCAACTAGGGGACCTACGCCCTTAAGTCATAAATGACAGTAATGAGGATTAATGCACCACAAAATGGTACTAATATAGCACATCGACACGGTTTTGATCCTGGGGCCTCACAGTTACGAGGCCATTGCTTTGCCACTAAACCACGGCTGTACGCAGCGGGGGCTAGGGTAGGGGGCAGTTCCCACAAATAAAAAAAACAAAGAAAATGCAATAAATTATCAATAATTCATTGAATTTCCCCTCGGTCCCCAACAGAAAATAAAATCTTCTGTGTGCCCATGCCTTGAGCCATAATGCATGGCCGTACAGAAGATTTTTTATGTTGGGGAACGGGGTAAAATGCGATAAAAAGTTTCCAAAAGATCTTTCCCATGACATGCATTTATTTTGTGTGTAAATGTTAATAAAGACTTTGTATACTTAAGCGTATCAAAAAGTTCAGTATTAAATACCTACCTTTAAAAGTAAATCTGTATTCTTGTTGTAGACTTCTTGATACGCTCCCCACTTGGAGTATCCTTCTGGTACTTTCACATTGGCTACCCAGTTACCACAGGTATACTCATAGAAGTCCTGGCAAGGATCCACGCTCAAGTTCATTGCACTCTCCACCGAATCACATAATGGGCATGGCTTCTGTAGAAGTAAAAAAAAAAAAAAAAAACCCATATTCGGCTGTCTCTGAATGTGATAAATGAGACGTGATGAGCTCAGTGCAATCTGTAAATAATCCGTAAACAAGTCGTATACTAACCATAACAAATCGTTACATTTTTTGTTACGAGTCATTTACAGATTACTGCGAGCAGTTGACGGATGGGTATACCCCCTTCACATACACAGATTTTTCTTACGAGTCCTTACGGATCGCACAAATTCACAGATCTTTCACGGATCCTTACAATTTGGCCGCTTTTACGATCGATTTAAGAGTTGTTATGAGTTATTGCGAGCTATTTACGGTTTATTACGGATTATTACGAGTTATTACGATATACTTACGGTAGAATTCCACGATTAGTTACGAGTTGTCACAGATAACTACGAGCAACTTACGTGTCAGTAACGACCTGTTAACGTGTTGTTACGAATAGTTACGAGTATTTTAGAGTTTTAACCAAAAAATAACAACTGAAAATGAAGTGATCAAATATGCAGCTTTTATACCTTTCCCCAAAAACGTAAACGATACGTAAGAATACTTAAAGTATACGTATCTATTTGTAAAGTACTCGAAGCTACACGTAAAGTGCTCGCAATAACTCGTAACAATCCGTAAAGCCATTGTAACACGACCCGAACGAAATCGTAGACAACACGTAAGCACTCGTAATAATCCGTAAGTAATCCGTAAATAATCCGTAAACAAGTCGTAAACCAACCGAAACAAATCGTTAAAGAAATCTTTACAAGTCATTTACGGATTCGTGCGAGCAGTTTACGGATGGTAACGTGTTGATGCGAGCGGTTTACGATACTTACAGATTGTTACGACCTATTTACGAGTTATTTACGGACAAATAAATCCGTGGACAATCGTAAGAAGATTTTTGACATGTCAACAAATTTGCCTCTCCTTTCACGGATCCTTACGAGTATCCGCGAGTTGTTGCGAGTTGTGATGAGCTATTTACAGATACCAGCGAGTTATTTACGGATGCTTGCGATTGACTATGAGTTGGCGATCCCTAAGGACTCGTAAAGAAAATCTGTGTATGTGAAGGGGTATAAATATTCCCTTTACATACACAATATTTCCTTACGAGCTCTTACAGATTGCAATCGTATCCGTAAATAAATCGTTGGTATCCGTAAATAACTTGTCACAACTCGTAGTTTTCCGGGGGGTATAGCTATCCTAGAGGGTAGATGTCCGGGTGGTTATTGTCCGGGGGTAGTCGTCCCAGAGGGTGGTTGCTCTAGGGGGTAGTTGTCGTAGGGGGTAGTTGATTGGGGGTGGTTATCCGGGGTGAAGGTCCAGGGGGTAGGTGTCCGAATACGCGATTTAAGAGTTGTTACGAGTTATTACGAGCTATTTGCGGTTTATTACGGATTAGTACGAGTTATTACAATGTTTTTACGGCAAAATTCCATGATCGAGTTGTCACGGATAACTACGAGCAACTTACGGGCAGTTTACTAGCTTTTTATAGATTGTATAAAATTACGGAATGTTACTATTCATCTGCTTTAACGCGTTAGTTGTTTACGTGTTGTTACGAGTTAGTTACGAGTATGTACGACTCCTTACGATTTTGCATCTTTTATACCTTTCCCCAAATGGTAAACAATACGTAAGAAATAGAATACGTAATACCCCCTTCACATACACGGATTTTTCTTACGAGTCCTTACGGATCGCCAACTCGTAGTCAATCGCAAGCATCCGTAAATAACTCGCTGGTATCCGTAAATAACTCGTGACAACTCGCAACAACTCGTAGACACTCTTAAGCATCCGTGAAAGGAGAGGCAATTTTTTTCATGTCAAAAATTTTCTTACGATTGTCCACAGATTGATTTGTCCGTAAATAGCTTGTAAATAGCTCGTAACAATCCGTAATCATCCGTAAACCGCTCGCAACAACACGTGACCATCCGTAAACTGCTCGCAAGAATCCGTAAATGACTCGTAACAGATTTTTGTAACGATTCATTACGGTTAGTTTACAATTTGTTTACGGATTATTTACGGATTATTGCGAGTAGTTTACGGATGGTTACGTGTGCTTACGTGTTGTTAACGATTTTATTCGGGTCATTTTACAATGGCTTTACGGATTAATACGGGTTATTACGAGCATTTTAGGTGTAGTTACGAGTACTTTACGAATAGATACGTATACTTTACGTATGCTTACGAACTGTTTACGAATTGGGGAAAGGTATAAAAGCTGCAAATTCGAACACTTAATTTTCAGTTGTTATTTTTTGGCTAAAAATCGTAGGACTCGTAAATACTTGTAACTTACCCGTAACTATTCGTATCAACACGTAAACAGGTCGTAACTAACTCGTTAGTTGCTCGTTGTTATCCGTGACAACTCGTAACAAATCGTGGACTGTTGCCATAAATACATCGTAATAACTCGTAATAATCCGTAATAAACCGCAAAAAGCTCGTAATAACTCTTAAACCGGTCGTAAAAGTGGCCAACTCGTAAGGATCCGTGAAAGATCCGTGAATTTGTGCGATCCGTAAGGACTCGTTTGAAAAATCCGTGTATGTGAAGGGGGTATAATATATACATATTTATTTGTAACTATAGGAGCAACTTACAGGCATGCTACGAGCTTGTAACAAGTATATTACGGAATGTTCCTATTCATCAGAGCTTTTACGTGGTATTTACGACCTGTTTACATGTACGTACATGTTGTTACGAATAGTTACAAGTTATAACCCCTTCAGATACACAGATTTGCAAGTTGTTGCCAGTTGTGACGATTTATTTACGGATACCAGCGAGGCATTTACGGATGCTTGCGATTGACTACGAATTGGCGATCCGCAAGGACTCATAAGAAAAATCTGTGTTTGTGAAGGGGGTAGTGATTACATCATCAAAACTTACCACATAGTGCTTGGATGTGAAAACTAGTATGCAGGTGCCAGTTATGACAAGTAAAATGAAAGCTGTAAGCGTCATGATGCGACGCCGCTTCTTTTTTTTGCCTATGGGATGCCTCGAACCAGGTTCTATTCAACAAAACAAACATTTACAAATTTATGAAAATGTATGATTTAATTATTGCTATATCTATTAGGTACAATGTCAGTTAAAAGCATTCTCGAAAATATACTTTGTAATGGAGACAGATAGAACTGTGTTTTCACTTGTTCATTAATCAGTCTGTTTTAAATACCATGATATGCAGAATCATTTTAACATTTTATTGAAATTACATAGATTTATCTTGGTAAGAACATTTGCGACACATGACAACAGCTTTCTTCCAAAGAAGTACCTTTACTCTTTCACTTTGACTTCATATTTTTGATGATTTTCACATTTAATAATTTAGAGGAAACATGCTAAATCTGTGGCGGTAGCAACACAGGTCTTCAAGATGCCCACAATGACTGGCAGGTTGCGATCAGTGTCCTATGAATATCTTGATTTTTAAAACACCTTGAAGGAGAAAACAATGAGTTTGAAGGTTAAAATGTGATTTACGTGACCCCTACACAAAAAATCATAAATGTTTTAATGAAATATGAGATTCATAATTTTGAGGTTGTAAAAAACAAATACAAAATGATTGTGTTACAATTCCTATCGGATTCTACAGCTACATTCTGGCTTATGAATAAGAAAGGAAAGGTCATATTTTTCTCTAGGCTCTTTTGTATTTAATTTCATACCAAGGATTATAGAGGTAGAAAAATCCGCATATCAGTTTATTTGATGTTATAAATGACTATAGTTAAATAAAAATCGTAACAAAAGAACATCAAATTCCTTGAAAAGATTTCTTAAAATGATTACAAAAAGGAAGAAAAACAAGAAGACAAAAGAAAGAGACAGAGCCCCTCCCCCACCCCAAAAAAACTTACTTATATAATAATCGTCTTCCTGATCCTCGGTCAACCCTAGCATTGGTTGACCTGCATCTCTATCTGCGAGTGCTGTCATGACGATTCCGTTGTTGTTCCTCCACTTAAGGTTGCCACCAATGTTTTCCCATATTGCCATTTGAATAACAACTGAAGACTATTGATGTTATTGGCGCTGAAATTGAAGTAATACACGCCCGTTTTAAAGGCTGAAATAATTATAACATTAATATTGGCCTCTTGAATAGCACTTATATCCACCATGCAATGTGCTCAATGCGCTCACAAATGATACCCAAACTAAAATCAGGAATCTTTCAATTTCTGTCCTCACACTCACCTAACAGTATTTCTAGCATTTCTTCCTACCTGGGATTCATTCAATACACCTGGGTATGGGGTAGCAAATATACATTCATGTCTTTCACAAGGACATTAATGAAGCCATACCCACATGTAGACTCACACCCACAAATTTTTCATCTACGGTTATTAAAACTAATCTTTAAAACATCATAAGCTGTCCGTTGACCCCCCCCCCCCCCACTCAGTGTTATTTAGGGTACGCGTATGCTCGTTCCCTCTTTTTGAAAGCACCCCCTATCTGAGGACTGCCAACATTTCCGAACCCCCCTTTTGCGGGCTTTTCGCGGGCTTTTCGCAGGCTTTTCCTGCCTTGGAGACCCCCCTAAATACGGAAAAATGCTTAATGTAGGCCTACCCCCCTAAATTCGGAATAATTTCTCAGGAGTCCAAAGAGATGAGAGGAAAAAAGAAAAACACCGCCTTTTAAAGAAATCTCCGGGTGAAAAGTCAAATACACCCCTTTTTTTACAATTCTCGGGCCGGACTTTGTCGCACGAAAAGTACCCCTTTACCGGACATTTTGGTAACGCACATGCGGTCATTCCGACCTCGGAGTGGGGGGGCCGGGCCGTTGACACACTTGTTCTTGGTTAAACATATAATATACATGATGCGCATTTGAGTGAAAAACACTCTTTCCATGTGTATTTACAGTGTGCATGTGGTGTGTAAGGCAATTCTCACAGGTATTAGTAATATTAGTCCATTGGTCAATAAATAGTATTTCTGTTAGGACCTTTAGCTATGAAAATGTGCTTGTTTGCCCTAAAGTTGGTGATGGGTGTGACAACTATGGCTATTACCATGGTAACGGATCAAGAACATTAGAATGTTAGAAAAAGTCATATTTGAAATTTAAAAACACGTTGAATTCATGTCTATATTTGTATTTAAAGCTTCTCACTCGATTTTTATTACAAGTTATTACATGTGTCAGTCATATTTAAAAATATGAAGAAATGGAACCAATTACCCATATCTATAAATATTAAGTTCAACTTTATCCTTTTTTAAAAAGCTTTGTCGCAAACAGGCGCGGATCCAGGATTTCTTAGGGGTGGGGGCCCAATTTTTTTCTTTTTGCTCCCGAAAATTTAAAAAATCGCTCAGTGGGGGGGGGGGGGGGGGTAGTGAGCACATTCTGTTGGGGGGGCCCTCGAACCCCCCCCCCCCCCCTCCCCCTTGAGCGCCAGGGGGGCCATCGTCCAAAAAAGGTAAAATTCACGTGTTTTTACACCGCCACTGGTCGCAAATACCTATTTGAAAATATGTTATAATACAGTCTTTTGTGTAGGTATGTGTGTATGCAGTAGTCTGTAGGTGTGTGTGTGTGTGTGTGAGTGTGTGTGCGTGTGTGTGTGCGCGCGCGCGTGTGTGTGTGTGTGTGTGTGTGTATGTGTGCGTGTGTTGGTATGGTTGACTGAATAAAATATTCAATTTAATTCGTTTTCGTGGGGGCCCCATTTATAAGCAATTTGTTTCTTTGTGGTCCTGACCATACATTTGCTTTGTATTGCATGTTTCATGTATGCTATTTCATATTGTGTATTTTGCTTTTACATGTATATGGTTTAATGTATTCAATTCAATTGCTGTTGCTATAGAAACAGTCATAAAAAATAAATATTTGTATTAAAAAATTACCTTAAACTAATAAATCTATTGTTACATAAATGTTTGCATGATTCCAAATGATGATTTTTCTGTTCGCTAGGACCCTCAGCTATCGTTCTCTGTTTGTTTGTTTGTTTGCCATTAAGTAGGTGGTGGACGTGACTGCTAGGCCTTTATCATGGTAACAGATCAAGAAATATTTTAATTGTAGAAAATATTGTATTTGTTATTTCGACAACATGAAGCAAGTGGTAATCATATGATAATTGTATCTGACCGTTTGATTATGATTAAAAAAAATAGGTTATTTGAAGTCAAGGTCTTTAAAAAAAATGACCGTTGCCATGGAAACTGAATATTAAAGAAGTTGACTTCAGTGAACCAAACAAGAAATGTAAATAATCAACATAAAATATATTATAAATTATATTGTACAAATACCACGTATTATTAATCGAACAACATAAATACAAAAGAAAGCATGTAAATCTAAGTATTGAGCTTCAGATTGATTGCAATGTTATCTGAGCTATTTGAGGTCACGATAAGTTAGACGAGAAATGTTGTTAATATTGAAAAGGTATAATGAAATGCTCGTTTTTAATTCACAAACCGTTTGAAGTTTTCTTTTTTCTCTATACCACACGGTTTCACTCATATCCTACTACGAATATAAAATACTGTAACAGTGGCAGATCATCCGGAAAGGGGGGACACAGGGGCACATGCCCGTCCGCCGGAACAAAAAAAAACAAAAAATTTGATGACCTTTTTTTCTTCTTGCCACTGAATTTACGGACTATTGTCCCTTTTTACATGTTGTATAACTATAATAAGGCCTATTATCAATTGTGACTATGAAATTAAGAAAGACGTAACAGTTTATTAATCATTTTAATGGTAAGTTCGTTGCAGTAGATTAGACATTTCAAATACTGTCAAAACTAAAATAAAAAAGGTCGAACAGAGGAAAAGAGACCCCCAAAAAATGATTGGTATTTTCATGTGACTAACCTGAGTACCATGCAATAATCACGTAATGTGAAACTGTAGTTATTAGGCAATTAAAATTGTTGTCAATATTCCATGATCACTATCCCAATATTTACTTGAATTTTTGATCTAATACATGACATTAAATTACAAAATAAACATCAGAACTGACTCGTACTCCCTTCAGAAGCTGGGAATACACCTATCATGCAACATCATGGAACATTGGGCTCAAATTGCAAATTGCCCAACATTGCCCGAATCATCACCATGATCATAAACAGCAACAACAACAACAACTCTTCGACGGAAAGAGCTTTGTTAGGTTCATTAAATGCAAAGTCCTTTTTCCTACCGGGCAATTTTTTTGGGAACCGATTTGAACGAGATAATGTACCATACGTTACCAGAGTCAAAATGCCTTATCCTTGTCCAGGGACAGACTTAAGAAATTTAAGATATGCTAAAATGTAGGTAAAGTCCATCTCCTCATCATTCTCACAATACTGATAATATTTAGTCAAATTGTTTATGATATTAACTAAGGATCAGGGTTTTTGCAATATATACATGGATGGATTGTTTATCTATATTCCAATGAATTTATAAATATAGTGGCTATTGCTTGGATCAGCAAAGTTTAGAGGTAACGAGTCAAAAATGATATATTATACTCACTGTTTGGTTAGATCCTGCTAAATGCGAAATGAATCGTGGAATTATGCGTTGAGTCCTCTCCTCAGAAATATTTATCAAATTATGGCCGAGCTAAAAGGATTCACACATTATCTTACACAGTTCAAATATAATTAACTAGCTATATTATGTGACATGAGAGGTCTCTCCTAGAACGTGTCATACAGGGGGTTACAATGTCTCTTTCGCAAGATAAGAAGAGAGCTTGTCTCTTGGTTATAAATCCGGTTAGACAGATGCCAAAACATGCAGTGTGTCGCAGAAAATGATCTAGAAATCAATCTAATGCAGATGCCCTTTGCACAAAGTGTACTTCATCCCTTCCGATGTTCATGTAGAAGTGACGGATAACCCGTATGAAATGAAAGACATAAGCTGCGTGAGTCTGTATTTCACCGTCTGGTATTGGGAAATTAGGGACTTTTAGAATTGCACGTCGACATAGTGGACTGCTACGTGTGACGTCCTTTTAAGGCATGACAAAATGACGTCACACGTAGCAGTCCACTATGTCGACGTGCAAATCTAAAAGTCCCTATTGAGATTGCAACATGTGGTCCGAGAACGAAAACAAAAGTAATATATATACGACTAGAGCTAACCAATCAAACAAAAGAATACACATCTCTCGCTCAGTGAGTCGGTTCTGATGGGCATTGAAAATATTACAATGTGATAACGTTGCCTGGGCAATGCAATAACAAGTGGAAACCGTAGTCTGTTCCCAGACATAAAAGAAACTACTTTAAATGACGATGGGGGAGGGGGGGAGGGAGGGTGGAGGAGGGAGTTGAGTGTTGGGAGAGGGAGTGGAGGGGGTGGGGACTTCAATACATATCAAAAGCCAATGCATCTGGGTACTTTTCCCACAATTCACTCATTTAAATCTACTACACTAGCGAATCTAGACAACTCCAAATCTTCTGTTGCGAATATAAACATGTTATTTTTTTAGGGGAAGAGGGGGGGGGGGGGGTTGGGGTTAAGGGCATGCCAAGCTTTTGGTTTCCCAGTCACTATAATGATTATGTTTTTAATTTTTACATTGGGGTTTCGTTTTATTATAATTGTTTTACATGCGTTTATTGTTTATTATCTAAATCTAAGGAAATTTGTACTAAAATTAGGAACTTAAACTCAATGATAATTGGCCCACAATGTTTGAGACGACATTCATGAAACTCCAATGAACCAGTAAAATATATCTAATATAAGCGTATTTATAGGCCTAGCCTTACCTTGTCTCTTATATGTAATTTTTGTCCCCAGCCATGGTGGTTGTGAGTGTGCGAGAAGGGGAACGCATTGCTGTGGTGTGTGTTTTCTATTGCATGTGTGGGGTTGTGTTTTGTTTGGGGTTGGGTAGGAATTAAGGGAAGGGGTTATGATTTGTTGTACATGTCGCATTATGTTATTAAGATGACAAAGAATTATATTTTGATCAATTATTTATATTTTTCTAATATTGAATAAAAAAAGCAAAAGGGAGATGGGGTGGATTAGTGTGTAGTTTATACGGGAAATTTGTTATGTTTGCTATTCCAAACACATCAAGCTAACAATCAGCGAATCCAGGCGTTCTTTTGACATTCTATTCAAGATGGGAATTCCTGCAAGACCCATTATTATATTTTAGTCTGCTAATGACATTGTGGGCAATTAATTCCTTGACTTGTAGCGGGAGGGTGAACTTAAGATAGTGCTTAATGTAGATCATAGGTATGATTTTTGGGTATTACCTCGTTTCACTTTGATACAAACATTCGCCACTAATATAAAATACGAGATTTTTTTTTTGGGGGGGGCCCTCGAAAAATTTGAAAAATCGCACCCCCCCCCCTTGAGCCCAGGGGGGGGGGCATCTCCAAAAAAAGGATAAAATTAACGGATGAGCATAATTTTATACCTTATCTGCGACACTGGCAGGTCACGAATTAGGCGTGGGGTCTAGGGGGCGGAGCCCCCGGAAGCACAGGGGTTTTGGGCAATAAATAAAGGTCAGATGAGCATATTTTGATACCTAATTTGTGACACTGGCAGGACACAAATTGGTGTTGGGTCCACGGGGCGGAGCCCCTAGAAGCTATCAGGGGTTTTATACATTAAATTATCGTCAGATGAGCATATTGTATACCTTATTTGTCACACTGGCAGGTCACGAATTGACGTGGGGTCCAGGGGGCGGAGCCCTCGGAAGCTCAGGGGCTTTTGGAAATAAATAACGGTCAGATGAGAAAATTTTGTACCCTATATTTGGGCTCGGTGTAAAAATGTCAGAGGTAAAAATGTCAGAGGTAAAAATGTCAGAGGAAAAAATGTCAGAGGTAAAAATGTCAGAGGTAATAATGTCATAGGTAAAAATGTCAGAGGTAAAAATGTCAGAGGAAAAAATGTCAGAGGTAAAAATGTCAGAGGAAAAAATGTCAGAGGTAAAAATGTCAGAGGTAAAAATGTCAGAGGTAAAAATGTCAGAGGAAAAAATGTCAGAGGTAAAAATGTCAGAGGAAAAAATGTCAGAGGTAAAAATGTCAGAGGTAAAAAATGTCAGAGGTATAAAATAAAAACAAAAGCATGTGACAAGTTTGTTATGGTTACACCCTGGTTATATATTAGGCTTATCGAAAAAGAACAGCGAGGAATATTCTGCAGTCGTTATTTCACCGCTGCTTTATTTTCCACTTTCCCAGTTTAAATTTATTTACCTTTCGGCCCCAAATTGTGACTTTTTTGCCCGAATATTGCCGAAGGAAGACGGGAGGGGAGGGGGGAGGGTATTCTTCTTCTGGGGCACTGTGACCCGGCTGCTATCCCCCTTCCTCTTATATATATGCTTTGCTTTTTATCCTTCCGAACAGTGGTCAATGCCTATAGGCAGAGCAGGCAGACTATAATGGGACATGGTTTCTACTCCGAGTTTCGCGCCTTGCAAGCAATCATTAGGCAACTGATAGCATTCTTAAAAGTACATGATTATCCTACAAATACCCCTACAATAAGACTTAACTAATAAAATACGATTAGAATTACTCATGAGTAATTCTTATTGTATTGTATTTCAGGTATTGTATTAGTCTTATTGTATTGTATTAGTTAAGTCTTATTTTGAGCATATTTGTACCAAGGTTGTAGGAATCATGTACTTTGAAGAATGCTATCAGTTGTCTGATGATTTCTTGCAAGGCGTAAAACTCGAAGATGCAACCATGCATGCCCCATTAGTCTGCCTTATTCAATATTTATATACCGATATATTATGCTTTTGTATAAGCAAATGGTACTGGTACACTGAGCAAACTTCTGGGGAAAAATATTTCTAAAATCGAGAAGTTTGGCCATGTTTTATAGGCTGAGTTGTCGCTCCATGGTGTAATCATTAAATAAAAAGAAAAGTCAGTACAGCCCCCAAAATAAGGTCAGATATATATGAACCTCCCCCCCCCCCTACTTCTCCTTCACTTTTGAAGGATTGTTGGACATTTCAACTGCGTGGCAATGACTATTATTATATGTAATTCCCAATAAATGCATATTTCCGACAATTCCACTTTCTTGTGGGCCTGGTATTTAAATACTCTGAAACAAAGCAGAAAGCCATGTTTTAAATGCTAACCGCACCATCACATTCCCGAAGTGCGCGCGTTGCAATAAAATATTGTCGATTACTATTGCGGTATAAAATAGTCTGGGAGAAAATCAATAAGCAGCTTTGTTACTCCGATACAAAGCAGAAAGCCGCCCATGTTACATCAATTAAAGAGAAGGTTGAGTTCTGGGGAAAGGTGAACAATAATGTGTAAGCGTTTGTTATCATTCTTATTATGCAAGTATGGAAGAACATCAAAGAAACAAGTTATTCCCTTAAAATCTATTTCAAATGACTTCATATCTCAGATATGACAAGTAACAGCTTTAAAATGAGGCCCGATTTGTATGCCATATGTTTGTTTAGTCCCATATCAATATATTTATGTGTACAGTGCTTGTTACTTTACCAAGACTGGGCCAAAGTTTTTATCATGTTGATGACTACAAAACCTTGCACTACACACCAATACTTACAAGTTTATGCTAGACGATCAACCTTTTCTGATTGCTTCCACACCGTTTCTTTCACGATGCAATCGCAAAACAAGACTCAACTTTATCTTTAAATGCATTATGGAAGAAAGGAATATAATAGACTAGCCCATGCAGTAGCTGTACGTCTCGACATTCTGTGTGATAAAAGTGCTAAGATATTATGACGGCACTCATTTATTTTGTTTGTACCTCTGACATTTTTACCTCTGACATTTTTACCTCTGACATTTTTTCCTCTGACATTTTTACCTCTGACATTTTCTCCTCTGACATTTTTACCTCTGACATTTTTACCTCTGACATTTTTACCTCTGACATTTTTACCTCTGACATTTTTACCTCTGACATTTTTACCTCTGACATTTTTACCTCTGACATTTTTTCCTCTGACATTTTTACCTCTGACATTTTTACCTCTGACATTTTTTCCTCTGACATTTTTACCTGGCACCTATATTTGTGACACTGGCAGAACACAAATTGGTGTTGGGTCCAGGGGGCGGAGCCCTCAGAAGCTCAGAGGTTTATACATCAATTTATCGTCAGATGAACATAATTTTATACCTTATTTGAGACACTGGCAGGTCACGAATTGGCGTGGGGTCCAGGGGGCGGAGCCCCCGGAAGCTCAGGGGTTTTGGGCAATAAATTACGGTCAGATGCGCAAATTTTGATACTTTATTTGTTACAGTGGCAGAACACAAATTGTTGTTTGGTCCAAGGGGCGGAGACCTCAGAGGCTCAGGGGTTTATACACCAATTTATCGTCAGATGAGCATAATTTTATACCTTATTTTTGTCACACTGGCAGGTCACGAATTGGCTTGGGGTCCAGGAGGCGGAGCCCCCGGAGGCTCAGTGGTGTTAGGCAATAGATTACGGTCGGATTAGCATCCAGCCGTCCGCCTTAGGGCCATAGGTGGGATCCAGAGGGCAGAGCCACCGGAAGTCAAGGGGTTTTAGGCATTTGATTACGGTCAAATGATCATATTTTGATATCTTTCCCCTTTTATTTCCTTTTTTTTCCTTCTACGGTCAAACGAGCATCCAGGGGCCCGCCTTAGGGCCATTGGTTGGGTTCGGGGGGCAGAGCCCCGGAAGCTCAGGGCCTAAGGCATTTAATTACGACTGATGAGCATAATTATACCTTATTTGTGACACTGGCAGGTAACTAATTGGCGTGGTGTCCAGGGGGCGGACCCCCAGAAGCTCAGGGTTTTTAGAAATGTTATAACGGTCAGACAAGCATGCAGGGACCCGCCTTAGGGCCCCTGTTGGGTTCGAGGGGGTGGAGCCCCGGAAACCTAGGGGTTTTAGGCATTTAACTACGGTCAGATGGACATATTTTGATACCTGACACTGGCAGGAAACTTATTGGCGTGAGGTCCAGGGGGCCGAGACCCCAGAAGCTCAGGGCTTTTAAGCATTAAATTACCGTCAGATGAGTATATTTTGTTACCTTTGATATCTTTCCCCTTTTATTTCCTTCTTTTTTTGTTTTCCTTCTTTTTTTTTTCCTTTTTTTTTTCTTCTTTTTTTTCCTTCTTTATTTTCCTTCGTTTGTTGTCCTTCTTTTTACCCTTCTTTTTTTTGCCAGGGGGGGGGGGGCGGGCCCCCGGGCCTGTTTTTCCTTTGTCTTCCCGAATTTCCATTGTCTGAAAATCGTTCGTATACGGCGTTCGTAGCAGTACGTAATGGCATTTGTGACCGAGGCTTAAGCAAGAGTGTCTTTTTATGGAGTCCCTAGAGAGACACTTGACTATCCAGATGCAGAAACATATTCCTACAACAAGGGCAAATGGAAGGAAGAAGAAGCATGCATGGATGACAAAATTTGCCATGAGAAAACAGAAGAGGAAAGCAAAAGCATGGACCAACTACATCGCAACGGGCAGAATGGAAGATAAGGTGACTGCAAACAAGGAAGCCAAGGACTTGCGACACTTAACCAAGAAGCTCTGCTTAGACTTTGAGAGAGATATTGCCAAAAATATCAAAACCAACCCCAAAGCCTTCTGGAAATACACAAATGGGAGATTGAACTCACGGAGCCAGATTGGAGACTTAATGAAAGGTGATAGTCAAGTGACCAGTAACGACAAAGAGAAAGCAGATATTCTGAGCAAATATTTTGCAACAACATTCACAAATGAGGACAAAGAACATATTCCCACTCTTGACAGCAAATACCAAGGAGAACCAGTAGAGACTGTCACTATTACCCCAGATATTGTTCTACGCAAGCTTAAAAACTTGTCAAAATATAAGAGTGCCGGACCGGACAACTTACATCCATGCCTACTCCGTGAAACAGCCCCAGCAACCTGTCTACCTCTCTCCATAATTTACAACAAGTCCTTGGAAGAAGGTAAACTACCAACTAGATGGAAGCAAAGCAATGTTGCTCCAGTTTTCAAGAAAGGCTGCAAGAAAGATCCTAGCAACTACAGACCAATAAGTCTGACCTCTGTCTGTTGCAAACTCATGGAATCTCTGATCAGAGATGAAGTATCTGACCATATGCTGACCAATGACCTATTCAGTGACCATCAGCATGGATTCGTCCCTGGAAGGTCCTGTATGACACAACTGCTGTGTGCTATGGAAGCATGGACGGACTTGATCGACAAGGGGGAGACTATTGACGTAGTGTACCTTGATTTTAGTAAGGCTTTTGACTCGGTTCCACACCAGCGTCTAATACACAAGCTCGAGGCCTATGGAATCTCTGGTCCTATCAGAACGTGGATCCAAGACTTCCTCACTGAACGGAAGCAGAGAGTGGTTGTGAACCACAACATGTCAGATTGGACCCCAGTCACCAGTGGAGTACCGCAAGGGAGCGTGCTCGGACCTCTTCTATTTGTCATCTACATAAATGACCTTCCTGACGAGATTGAGGCAGCAGTCAATATCTTTGCAGATGACACCAAACTGTATGGCAAAGCTACGTCTGAGGAAGACTACACCACCCTGCAGAGAGACGTACAGAAACTTGAGGGATGGTCAGAGAAATGGCAGCTCCACTTCAATGCAAAGAAATGCAAGACCCTGCACCTAGGGGTAGGCAATCCACGGAGGGAATATGAGCTAGATAGTGTAAAGATCCCAGAAACCAAAGAAGAAAAGGACCTTGGAGTTGTCATTGACGAGAAGCTCAGATTTCATCAACAATCTGCAATTGCTGCTAGAAAAGCAAATGGAGTTTTAGCTCGCATACGTAGATCTTTCACTTGCAAGGACAGATCAACAATTCCACTCCTCTATAAAGGTCTTGTTCGTCCCATATTGGAATATGGCAATGTAATCTGGCACCCTCGCTATGTGAAGGACGAAAAAATCATAGAGAAAGTACAAAAAAGAGCAACAAAAATGGTACCAGAGATAAAACACCAAAGCTACCATGAGAGACTTGAGAGTTTGAAGCTTCCCTCACTTAGCCACCGCCGCCGCCGAGGAGACATGATTCAGGTGTTCAAGTTGATGCAGAACATTGACAGGTTGGACTCTACCCAATTCTTCACACCTGCAATCAATTCAACAACGAGAGGGCATGCTTTCAAACTGACCAAACCCAGGTGCAACTCCAAACTCAGGCAAGACTCATTTAGCCACAGGGTCCTCAATGACTGGAACTCCCTCCCTGAGTTGGTAGTATATCTGCAACCTCGGTAAACAGCTTTAAAGCCAGACTCGACAAACACTGGAAGAAGGAGCAATATCATTCACCCTTCTCCCAGTTGACACTCCAATTATGACAATCCTGATATGACCCAGCAAGCAAGATGCAGATGTAAAATGACTATGGTGCAAGACCCGGAAGCTGGGACATCCCCCCCCCCCTTGAAGTTAGACCTGGAAGCTTGGCAGCTGGAGACGGCTTTCTTCCAGAAGCTTTGGTATTCAAGGTATATTCAAGGTATTCAAGGTATATAAGTGCATGCAAAGTGGGTGTTTACAAACTACAGTTGTATTTATTGGAGTGGCGTACCATAATGGTGGGGGGGGGGGTATCAATACTCTATACATTGATTTATTTTTTATGTTTTGTTTTGTTTTGTTTTTGATAATTTATTCGATGTTCGTAATCTCTTTCAAGCCATTTATATTTGTGTAAATTATATTTAGTCTGTATTGAACATGTTAAGAACAATCTATTTCTAAAAACACATCACCGGATATTGACCAAGAATGGCAATACATGTTATATAACTCATCTGTTTAATTTAGATGAGAAACATGTGTATATACCATGTATACCATAGGTTTGAATGATAACTTTGTTATTTAGAATGACCCAAAGTGAAATTGAATGGTACGGATCCGGACGTCCGATTTGCCATTGTTGACGAAAATGAATGCAAACTTCGCATTTAAAGCGGTTGTTAAATTGAATGAAACAAGTGCTAAATCCATTGACCGAATAAGTAAATCAAATGAAAAAAGGTGTTATTTTGAATGAATTAACTTTTTATCAAAACGAATGAAAAGCTTACGAAATTGACCGAGAAATCCTATATTAACACTCGCACCCTGTTCACGGTGGACACCTACATTATTGCCCAAACCATCGATTAAACGGTCATAACCAACGAAAGTAAGCTGTAAAACTCAGTGGCGACCAATCGAGGAGCACTGAAGAAAAACGAAACACTAAAATGACTGCAGAGACAAAAAACAGCACCATCTAATCATTATTGATGAACAACTCGAAGAATAGTATAGCCAGGCGGAAATAATCTTTTCAGATTGGACAGCTTATACGACAACAACAGTTGGATCACCCGAAAGTGGGGTGCATTTTGGTGGTAAGCATACTATGGTGGCCCATAAAGGACATCGCGAATCGTGAAATCACAAATAATTCATTAACTACGCGACTAAATTCACAACGTCGTACGCTGGCTCGGTAAACATATTTGAGGTTTTATGGAAAAAAATGCGTAATTTTTGTATGAAATGTTACTTTAAGACTTAACCTGGTTAATATCTGGCCAAAGGATATTAATGACGTCACATAATGCACCAATACTGCCCATCATAAGGGATAGAGCAACGTCGATCTGGCGCTGCTCAGTGGCTGCCGGGCTCACGATCAATTGGGCAAAAAGAATTTCCATTTTCGGTTTAATTTAATAAAAATTAATTTGGATTGGACCATTAAAAAGATTATTATTATTATCCTATAAAGAATGAACATAATTGAAAAGTTATTATTTCTCAAATTATAATTAGTTTAGTGTATATAAATGTGATGGTATTTCACACCATTCAAGCAAATCTTTTGCTTGTAAATGCACAGGAAAGGGGTTAATTAATTAACAATCGAAGAAACCAGACTTTTAAATTGAAAAACCCGGAATGATAGCGTGGACGGCATTTGTTCCCTCTTGAGACGCCGAACATACCGCGGTGTATGCAGCTGAACATACAATGGCGTCTTATTTTGTTTACAAGCGACAAATTCCTTTATTTTTTTATCGCTGCATTTTTCATCAAAAAAATACCATGCGCTGGGTTCAGAGTGAGGTATATTTACACATTTAACCTGATGGTAGTGAAGTAAGAGAAAGAATTGAAGAGAAGATGACTAAACAGGCACTGACAATGTGTGAGACGTCATGGGACATCGTCAGGTTGGACATCGTATGCTTGTGCAAATCATGTCCAACCTGTGATGTCACACACATCTCAGCAGCGTTCGGAGAGCTCTTCAGGTGCTATGCCGGAGCTGTATTTGAGCGATTTGTAATTGATAATAATCATTACTTCGAAACTTTCCGAGCATTGAATTTTGATTACCTTGTCTAATTAAATTTTCAGCCTAACATAAAGTTAGTTTTTAAAATCAAAGAATATTTACTTAAAGAAATTGAAAATCTTCGTCAATTATTTTTTTTGTCCATTGTGATACTTTGAATGATAAGAAATATCTTTCCTAAAAAAAATAGTATTCGCCTTGTGATTTGATACTAGCAGCTTTTGTTTTCAACTTGTTCAAGTGACGTGAGTGGAGATGTGCCTTTCACTTGTGATTTTTGTTGCTACCTATACGTGACATCTTGGAAACGACTACATTACGTCATCAAAGAAGTAGAAAAGACATGCGCAAGAAGTATGCGCGCGGTATATCTCACGTCATTGGTTAAAAGTTGAGCTGCGCGCGTGGTGTACGCACGTAGTGTATTAACAGGTGTATACTTGTATCGGCTGGCAGTAAATTATAAAAAATGTGTAAATGCCCGGTACTGATTGAAAGAAAAGAAAGAAGAAGGAAAAGAGGAAGAAGAAGGAGAAGGAGAAGAAGAAAAAGAACAGAGTATAAAGAAGAAGAACAAGAGTTTATATGATTTCCTAGGTAAACGGGATAGGCCTTCTCAAGATTTTAGCTCAATATTTGACATAACTTCGTTACATCGAGTCTCCATACGGTAATTGAGGCATTTTCAATTTAATTCAATTTAAGTCCATTAAAAAAAGTACATTGCAAACACATTGTACATCGATATCATAATAGTATACATTGAACTGTAAACACAAAATTAAAAAGAGATGTAAAGACAAGAGTGAAAAATTAACATGTTTACTGCACAGAAATAGATAGGCCTAATTCAAATTCAAATTCAAATTTATTGTCCAATTATTGGAAATTTGTTTCGTTTGCATGTCAATACACAATTACAGATTATAAACATCAATAAGAAACAATCAAAATAAAACAATTGATTCTAACATAGACAACAGGAGATGCAATAGCACAAAATGCAGACCAAATTTAATTCATAATTCAGACTAAGATATTAAATGCAATTCATAATTCAGACCAAATGAACATGAAATGGGAAACTGCAAAAGAACCAAATAAAAGGTTCTGTCGAGGCAGTCCCCAGCCCAATAAAATACCTAAGTTTGTACTGATAAAGACTTAGAAAATCATAATGACATTATCGCATAAAAGTTATAAAAGGTATACAAGCTGGGATGGATTAGTCATTTTGCAGAGTATGTGAATAAAAAGTCCTTAAGTAACGATTTAAAAAAATTAAGAAATGAAATTGTTTTAACAATTTAAACGTTAGCAGTGTCCTAATATTCAAATTATGCAAGGAAACCCGTTTACTTTCTAGACTTCAGTCAGACACTATATACTGATCGAGTGACCGGCTGACTTTTTGTTTTCTTAGGTAATAACATACAGAAAATGAGCTGAAAATGGTACATGAGCATTTGTCTACATCAATATTAGGCTGCTACTACTAGGGACACTAATCCCATATTCATGGAAAAGAAGAAGAAAGAGGCTGCCTCGAGGGGCAAAATGAGGCCACTCTTCTTTTGTACTAGAAAGTGTAGGCATAATTATATTGCATAGGCCTACACTTTTTAGTACGTCTTCAAATCAAATATCTTTTTAATATTTGAATGCGTAGAAACTGGTAGAAAGAGATTTGATGTTAAATTGTTTTTCGTAATTTATACATGATAATTATGTCGCAGGGCTCTTGCCGCCTTTCCGAGAAAATTAATGATCTGCTCGCTTTGCTAGTACGTCACTCGTACTCTGACACCCGGAAGTTGCCATCATCGTCGTCTGCGTTCAGTACACTTTGTTGCAGCTCAGCTCCCCAGCTCAGGAGCGAAGGTAAAACAATTTGCCTAACTATGATTAAAATTACACAAATGCTACATGTAGCTTGATATTCAATGTATGGAACTATGTTCTCAATCAATAGTAATTTATTTCAACTTGTTCAGCATTTACATCGACGCCGGTTTAGATTGTACATTATTCATTGCTCAGTCCCATGCATGTTAGTTTATGTACTCTACTGCAAATGTCCCAATAAATAATGAATAACTTTGATTTACTGCACTGTTCACTGCACTGTTGGCAGTGTAAATATATTTGTGCTGCTGATGACGCCTCTTCATTCATGATTCTTGGTCGATAGGTGTTAATGAGTATGAATGATTCATTATTAGTAGCATTATGTGAGGAATAACCTGATATTTGATAACTACGAGAAAGTTGATATCTTTGATCTTCAACGCTGCCTGTACTGTAGACTTCTTCTTCCAATTAGAGTACATACCTCTTTACAGAGTATTGTCGTACTTAGACAGAAATAACCGTCTGATATGGGTCATTTCTTTAATAAAACTGACATTTGTTGACATTCCCCATATACAGACGGTACTACAGAGGTCTCGCACCGAGGAGGTTATCTGACCAATCCTGCTACCACTTACGGTGACAGAGCTTTCTCCCCCCGATTTTCACTATTTAGATCTAATTTTCTGATTTATAAATCAGATATAAATAAGGTATAGACCTATGTATTGTTCTCCTATTTACACTAAGTATTTGTAATTGACCTATTATACAAATGCAAAATTTATGGACTTACTTATATGATTTATCCAATTTTTTTCTCCGAACTGTGAAACGTACCGTTCATCCATTCAAACTAGTAATCTATGACATCACCCGGTCGATATATTTCTGGGTCAACCTACCAAAACATAGTGTTTCGTATTGGGTTTATGAATATTCATATATCACTGGGTTGACTCGTACGTAGCTATTGGACCTTCGAAAAGAAAAAATGAATATTCATTAATTAAAACCAAGATGGATGACAACGAATCATGTCGACTACGAGACTTTCTCGGATTAATCATTAATTTAGGATCTAAATAAGCAAGCTATCGTAAGTCAAAGCCATATTTGTTTGTTATTTTTTATATTTTTATAAGCCTATTGTAATATTGCAGCAAAAGTGCATTTATGAGGATGTAAAGAGTGAAAATCTCGTTGCATATCTCATTCATCGCGGTCCTGCCGAACCAAACCATTTGTTCCACTAGTACGGCATAGGCCGTACTTCAGTCTATGTATAGAGGCGGTCAGAGGAGCCAGATGCAATCTCAGCGGAACCACCGTCGATATCAGAGACTGAAGCTTTCGGTCTATGTCGTCCTATACTGGGTATGCAGGTGGACCACAATACACCAGGGTTGCCCCCTACTCTTATACGAATAGTGCAATGGGTTCTTAACGTGCAAAGGTGGTGACTTAACATCCTATCAGAGGGACAGAGTGTTTTCCACTTAACATAGCCTGTGTCTATGAAACAATGGGAGGAGCACGCTAACACACAATGCAGGCTTTAGTCATCCGCCTGGGTGCGATTTGAACCCGAGATCTTTGGTTCAACAGGCAGACGCTTTACCGACTGAGCCAACTCGCCTCCTGTTTAATTAATAAATTATTGTATGTCATTGTTTTCTAATTTTTTTTCATTTGTGAGTTCAAACCAATGGATAACGTTCAGTCTACGGATATTTTCAAAGAACAAAATGGTTTCTGAGATCAAGGTTATGTTCAAAATAATGCAATGCAACTCGTGATTAAAGGTACTATGTACCTTTTGCAGCCAACCTAAAATCCTGTAGAACTTTGCAGGAATTATGAATGTCATGTTTGTTCTATCTGTGAAATTTAAACGTTAGCAGTGTCCTAATATTTAAATTATGCAAGGAAACCCGTTTACTTGCTAGACTTCACTGTCAGAAACTATTGAGTGACTGACTGGCTTTTTTTTCTTCTTTGGTAATAACATAAATTGAGCTGTAAAGGGTACATGAGCATTTGTCTACATCTATAACCCACTTCTCGTGATGGCCAAAATTAAACTGATTGAATCTTTGCGCAGCATAAAACGTATGACCATTCAGTACAATGGTCTGAAAATCAAGACTATTACTTATTGGCTCTATAGCTCCGAAGTCGATTTGACAACTAATAGTCGTTATTTTCCCACTAAAAGACACTTTCAAACCCCACCTTTTTTAGGGAAGTTCTAAATTAGTATTATCTTTCAAATGCCGTTGGAATTTGACCTTTTCATTTTTTTGGCCTGCAAATGGTACACAGTAGGCCTACCTTTAACTTACAGGTACTATGTCCCATAGGTAGGGATTCTAGGGAAGTTGCAAAATGCCTCTTGGCTCTTCTTTTAAACTTCTAAGAATGCTTTTTTTTCCTGTGGTGACACAAATATATATTAATTTCAAAGACTGATTGCTCTTTTATAAATCCAATGAAATATGTGGAGTATTAATCTGCTTGATTTTATTAAATCTTATTTGAAATTGGATTGCTCTATGATGAAAAAAAGAAAAGATTGAGATTAATAGCCAGCCATATTTGTTAAAATGTATTTCTCATTGATTCCTTCCACAGGAGTGACAGGACTGTTGGCACTATTTTGTTTCTCAGAGATTGAGGTCAGAACATCAAGAGCATCTGTATTACAGACACAATATTGTCATGAAATTCATATTATGATCAAGTAGAGAAGAAAGGTATGATTTTTAAATTCTAATTCCTTTAACCAAACCTTTTTAATTCTCATGTATGTTTTCCAGTCTGAGAACCTTTTTGACTTAAATTCATAAAGCTGATCATTGCAATGGAGTTGCATTGTACTATCTAAAATTACTATCTTGTTAGACACTCTCAAGGAGAAAAAAAATTGTCAAGCATTTTTAGTCATTTAATAATCCTATTGCAGAATAAGGAAAATTTATTGAATGAAAATCTTCCTACTCAATGGCAATGCTGAACAGTTCCTGAATGTGTACACAAATGAAATAGCAGTTCTGAAGGCAATCTGTATTTCATTAATATTCAGAATGAGATATTTGTGAAGCTGTTTTGATTAAATTACATTGAAATAGCTTTAATTGCAAAATTCTGCAAAAATATGTAATATAATTTATAATGAACTGAAATGTAAGAGACAAAACCACTCTACTAGTACACTATATTTAATTTTTACTCACTGCCAACTGGAACCAGCTAGTCCCTGTGATGAGCCTATGGGGATTAGAGAATTCAGTAGTCAATGGGTTAACAATGCTTGATGTTTGCCGTTCTTAAAGGTAAAGACCAGTAATGGTCATGCGATTGCATTGTGAAAGAAACGTTGTGGAATCGATCAGAAAAGGTTGATCATCTAGCATCTAGCATCTGCAAGGTTCTGGAATCATCAAAATGATAATAAATTTGGCCCATTCTTCGTAAAGTTACAAGCACTATACACAGAAAGATGTATATGGGACTACCCTATATCTCTCACACGACCATGAGAGAAACAAATTTACCAAATATATGAATTAGTAGGCGGTTTCCCGGCAAATTTTGTATCATCATGTATTAGTCAAAACATATTCTTTCACATGATTGCTAATGAGAGCTTCCATTTCATTTTTTGAAATTGGGGCGTTTCCAATACTGGTCTTTACCTTTAAGGGTTTTTCATACCACTCATCATGGTGTAAATATGAACAGCTGGTAACAAAACTAACAACCACAAAATTCCCACAGTGTTTACTTAGTTGCGCCAGGTGGGAAAAGGTTGCATTTTCTGGGAGCTTGTGTCATCAATCATCAGTATAAATAAATGTATAATTGTCTGTGCCCTTAAAGAGCTGTACAGCTGTGTAACATATTATATGTATTTTGTATGCTATCGGGTTGGTTTTATTATATGTTAAACTCATATATATATGGATTGATGTCAGAATTTTTCTTTGAAGTGGATTTCGTGTGTGGTGCAGTTCTTGTGAGCAGGGAGTCGTTTTTCTTCTGTAAAAACCTACATGTTCAATGTGAGTGTCTGTAATTTATGTGATGTGCTTTTTGGATACTGTTTTTACAGTGTTAGTTCAACAGGAATATATTTGTTGTATCTTTGTACAAGGTGTATTACAGTTAAAAATTCTAGTTTTCCCATCAATGTATGATTAATGTTGTAATCGTTTTTTAATGAGTTATCTTCAAAATAAAATAAACTGGGATATAAGGGAGAGAGAGAGAGGGTAGAGCAGGAGAAGAAGAAAGAAGAAGGAGGAGAAGAAGAAGAGTAGTAAATGAAAAGGAAATGAAAGATGATATGTGCAGACTTACATGTACCAGCATAATTTGTTAAATTATGTAGAATACAGTGTTACTGTGAGCAGATGGCAGCTATTTGTAAATGAGCTTATACTGTGCTGGTACATACAGGTACTATAGAGCAAACAATTATTGTTTGAGTTTGACACATGTACAAAAACTTTGAGTTACAGTTAAGTATAATTTACTTTTATTATGACATAATTTGTGATATAAAATAGGGTAATTGTTTGTGAGTATCCTATTTGCTGAAAAGGTGTCACTCAACAATGTGTTATGTGTGCAAGAGCATGCAATATAGCCTTCTTTGCATGGTATATATCGCATTCAAAAGTGAATTAAACTACACATCGGTATTCGGTAACCATTGTTTGCATTGTCTTAGATCTGACGCAAAGGCAAACGAATGTAGTCAAGAGGGCTCAACTCCAAAGGAACAATATTAGTCTTCATTTCATATTACAAATATTGCTTGCGTTTCTTTGTTCAATATATATATATATTCACCTCCAAATTAGAGATGAAGTTGAGTTCTGGTCAAGCGATTGCATTGTAAAAGAAACGGTGTGGAATCGAGTAAATCGACCAGAAAAGGTTGATCATCTAGCATATAAGAATTTGTGTGTATTGCAAGGTTCTGGAATCATCAAATGATAAGAAATTTGGCCAAGTCTTGGTAAAGTTACAAACACTGTACAGAGAAGGATGTATATGGGACTACACGAACACGTGGCGTAAAAATCCTACCCCCGAGTTTTACAATGTTACATGACATATTTAGAATATGAAGGCATTTGAAGAGCCATGCTTTTCAGGGAACATGTCTTATCTGATGTTCTTCCACACTTGCATAATAAGAATGATAACGCTCACAAATTATTTTTCACCTCTTCCCAGAACTCAACCTTCTCTTTAAGACTTCCCTTTGTGCCATGATATTTTAATCTCACTCAAAAAATCCTGAATTTGTCAGTTTACGTAATTTGTTATGTTGAACACTGGATTATGCAATATTTATCAGCCAAGAGAAAAGACTGATGAGGATGAGACATGCAAAAATGTGTGGTTGTACAAATGTAGTTACTGTTCAATATGTACATTTGCAGATTATAAATGTTTTTATAAAAGATTATAAAAGTTTGATAAATGAATCTAATTCTGAAATGAACATTAGTATTAACTGAACTGAGTAAATGAACAAATTTAGTCATCTTCTGTTTGTAAAAAAATGAACATTTTAAAATGAAAGCCAGATAAAAATCCAGATGAACTCCATATGAAGAGGTGTCATAGTTGTGTGGTTTAAAGGCTTGTCTGAAGATGAAGGTTTGTGGGTATGAGCCTACATGTGGGTATGGCTTCATTAATGTCCTTGTGAAAGACATGAATATATATTTGCCGCCCCATACCCAGGTGTAGTGAATGAATCCCAGATAGGTCAAGGAAGATGTTTTAGAAATACTGTTTAATAGGTGAGTGTGAGCACTGAAATAGATAGATTCCTGATTTCAGGGTATCATAAATTGTGAGCGCATTGAGCACATTGCATGGTGGTGATTTAGTACTATTCAAGAAGCCTGTATAAATGTTATTATTAATTATTACCTGTATCAGACATCTGAGCAGTGGTTTTACAAAATCATATTGCGCTTCTTGTAATCCTAAAAGAGCTAATCAGTAAACATAAGACCCTATTATCCTCTCATGAAAAAGCCTATAGACTTTTCATGTTAAAAAAACAGGAAATAAAGTCTCATATTCACTGCGCCGTAATTTGTCATTTTCATTGCGCATCTATTATGCGTACGAGAACCTGCGCACTTTGCGCGCACTCTATTGTGACATAATATCACACCAAAGGCACTCTGTTTGCAGTATATCCAAAATTTTGTCAAACCAGCACTGGATGCACAGTGCTGGTTTGACAAAGTTTCTCCAGTTCTTTGATATTGTCATGGTTGTTTATGTATTTGCTCTAGATGTCTGATTTGGATAACAATAACATTATTGACTCGCTTAACTTTGGGGAGATACCACATATGGGGCCAGTCACCACGAAATGAGTCCAGTGTCGCATTAGGCTCAATCGTAGTAATAGCGATGTATAGTGTGTATGTACTGAAAATTGACCCACCTACCACATTTAAGATTTTTCCAAAAATCGACTTATTAATGTCTTGTAGTTTATGTCCCCAGAGCTTGGGTCACGAAAATATCTCCTAACATTTTTTGGCAAATAATATAGGCTATGTAATCTGAAATTATCACGAAAATGATGCATTTCTCAAAACTGGGTAATCCCATTGTTTATAAAGTCCAATTAGGTTTTTGTTCATATTTCTGGATATAATTTATCAATTTCAATGTGTGACCCCTTAATTTAAAGCTTACTTAATGTAGATTCATATAATACTTAAAAACAGGAATACAAATTTTGACCAACTGGACTCATTTCGTGGTGACAGGCCCCATATATTGCCCTCACAAGTCTAGTTTGCGAAATATATGTGGTATCTCCCTGAAGGCCAGTCAATATTATATAATTATTCCAACCTCTAATAACTGACTTTGTGACTTCAATTTCAGCGCCAATTACATCATTAGTCTGCAGGTATTTTTCAAATGGCAAGATGGAAGAAGAACGGTGGCAGCTATTGGTGGAGGAACAACAACGAAATCACCATGACAGCAAACGGAGAAAAAGATGCAGGTCAACCTATGCTGGGTTGGACCGAGGATCAGGAAGACGATTATTATCTCAGTAAGTTTTTTTGTTTTTTTGTTGGGGGGAGGGGGGCTCTGTTTCTTTCTTTTATCTTCTTCTTCTTCCTCTTCTTTTTTTGTAATCATTTAAGAAATCTTTTTAAGGAATTCAATGATCTTTTGCTTTGATTTTCTATTTAACCATAGCCTGTCATTTATAATAAAATAATATGATGTGCAGATATGTCTACCTTCGTAATCCTCGGTAAGAAAGTAAATACAAAAGAGCCTCGAGAAAAATACGATCTTTCCTCTCTTTATTCATAAACCAGAATGAAGCTATAAATTATAGGATCCGATAGGAATTGTAACACCCATTCATTTTATCTTTGTGATTTTTAGAACCTCAAAATTATAAATCACATACTTCATGTAAACATTTATGATCTTTTATGTCGGGGTTACGTAAATCACATTGTAACCTTCACCCTCATTGCCAAGGTGTAAATTAAGATACCTGTAGAACACTGATCGCAAACAGCTAGTCATTGTGGGCATCTTGAAGTTCTGTGTTGTTGCTCCTGCAGATTTAGTCTTTTTCCCTCTAAATTGTTTCAATTGTTCACGTGTGTATGTGAAAATCATCAAAAACATAAAGTCAGAGCGATAGAGTAAAGGTGCTTCATTGGGAAAAAGCTGTTGTCATGCGTCGCAAAAATTCTAACCAAGGTAAATCTATGCAATTTTTGTTAAAATGTTAAAATGACATCCACATATCATTGTATTTTAGATAGACTGATTAATATGAACAAGTGAATACTCAGTTCTGTCCATTTTCATTTTAATATATATTTTGAGAATGCTTTGGATTGACATTGTATCTATTTAATATAGTAACAATGAAATCATACATTTTCATAGTTTTTGTTTGTTTTCTGTTTTGTTTAATAGGACCTGGTTTGAGGTTTGCCCTAGCCAGAGAAAAGAAACAGGATCGCTGGCTAGCCATCATGACGCTTGTAGCTTTCATTATGCTTGTCATAATTGGCACCTGCATTATAGTTCTCACAACCAGGCACTATGTGGTAACTTCTGATGATGTAATTAATTAATGTCAAACAAATATTAAATGATGGAACATCATAGCACACCAGCTGTTCAGAATACACTGTTGGTGCATGAATCCATTGTTGGTGTATGAATCCATTGGAGACAATTTCATCTTCATTCAACAGATGTTTCCAATGGGTATGATTGCAATTCTATAAATCATGGACTCGTTACTCATCTGATTAAGGAATGCTGTATACAAATTAGATGTTAGAGATGATGAATTGTCTGGGGAAAAAATGAAATGATTTGCCTCCTGGCAATTGTCAAACTAACAGAGTTGACAAAAGACTTAACTCCGTTTCGTTGACGATCAGCCATGTACAAAGAAGACGGAAGACCTGATGCATGGCTGATCTTCAACGAAACGGAGTTAAGTCTTTTGTCAACTCTGTTAGGGGGGGCGACTACTAGATATCTTTAAGTTGCTTCTGTGGAACTTAAAATTGAGAAGCAGTGCCTTATCTAAGTACACCGTAGTACTTGTAGAGCATTGACTGGGAGTCAAACCTTGTGATTATGAGATTACTACTGTCCAACTGAGCTATCATGTCTCATATATCACATTTAAAGAAAGCTGAATTTTTGGGTTTTTAATTTCTTCTCTCTACAGAAGCCATGCCCAGTATGTGATTCGGTGAAGAGTGCAATGAATTCGAGCGTGGATCCTTGCCAGGACTTCTACGAGTATACCTGTGGTAACTGGGTAGCCAACGTGAAAGTACCAGAAGGCTACTCCAAGTGGGGAACGTTTGGAGAAGTCTACAGCCGGAATAATGATTTACTTTTAAAGGTAGGTAATGAATACTGAACTTTCTAACATGCTAAAGCATAAACTGTCTTTTTTAACACTGAGAAATGAATATGCATGTCATGGGAAAGTTCTTTAAAGAAAGTCATACATATAAAATGTAAAGGCAGCACTGGTATTTGAGCTTTTTCAGATTATCCAAATTGCTCTACCAATTCATTTGCAATACTAGTGAAATAATTTCGCTTATTTTTAAGACAGAAATAATTTTTGTCTTAATTTAGTCATATATATGATATCCCATGATTTAAAAAGTTGAGAAACCTACTACAGTTTTCATGAGATGAACTATCAAGAATAATGAAATTGTTCATGTTCATCATTACTGAATATGTATTAGACTTCAAATAATCTTATACCTTGCACTCTACCTCATCGCCCTGTATACTGCAGCTTCTTGCAGAGGATGGATATGAATACAATGGAAATCACAGTGAAGCCCTGAGAAAAGCCAAGGATTACTACCATGCATGCATGAATGTGACAGCCATTGAGCAATCAGGCTCAGCACCACTGAAACAGGTAAACCACCTCAGGACTTTTGGCAAGGCATTAATCTACATTTGCTATCTTCACCCAGGTGAGGTAAATGGATACCCGGTAGAAAGAAATTGCTGGAATGCTTGAGCACCTTTCCATGGTAGCTCGGCTAAAGCCAGGGTAGTGATATGATTGCATGGTCCTCAGGGAGTTTTACTACTGGTCATCCTTGGTAAAAAACAAGACATATATTATTATTATAACCTGTTTAAGAGAGAGTGTGACAAAACAGCTCCCTTCTCCGGCCCTCTTTGCGGGTCTGCCCCCACCCCCTCCCGCACTAAGCTAATGATTATGAAATGTATGTTATTCATACTAATCTATAATTCTCCATGTTGCGTATATTTCATGACAAGCTTAGTGATATGATCATATCTGGAATACAGTATTTCATAATCATATCTGGAATGTTGTATTTCATAATCATATCTGGAATGTTGTATTTCATAATCATATCTGGAATGTTGTATTTCATAATCATATCTGGAATGTTGTATTTCATAATTATATCTGGAATAAAGTACAGTTGTGTCAAAGAATCGAGACACTCTGATAAAAACAAATATGTTGAAATGCCGGTCTGCTAATTGAAATTCAAATTGCTACCAGGACTCTCTCACTTTAAAAAATTGCCTCTGAACACAGCTCTTTATGCAAGAGAATTCAGATCACACATACATGCCATATCATTTCATTTCATTTTATTATTCCTCATCTTCATCTCCCAGTTGTTGAACCAGCTTGGTGGCTGGAGCATCCTACCACGGAACACACCTGGTATCGTCGACTGGGATGAATCCTCGTTTGACCTAACCCGAGACTTGACATCCATCCATCTTAAAGATGGGTCTCCTCTCTTTGATATGGGGATCGCTCCGGATGAGAAGAATTCAAGTGTCGGAATCATACAGGTGACTTGAATCAAATTGCATCGGTTTATTTTCATCGTTAAGTGCTGTTTGGTCTACAACCAGTTTGTCTACTACCTAATTGGTCTATTCCCATATGGTCTACACCCAGCCCATCTAAATATCCAAATGGGCCAATATAAATTTGGTCCAATAAGTCTAATACCCATTTGGTATGTTGCTCATTTAGTCTAATTTCCAGTCTGTATAATTCCCAGTTTGTCTAATGCTCAATTTGTCTACTATCCATATGGTATAATAATCATTTAATCATAAATAATAATAGTCAAATGATTATCAGACCTTATGGATTGTAGATGAAATGGGAATTAGACTATTTGGTTAATGGATTAAATGAACAATAGACCATATAGGACTAGACTAATGAGGTAGTAGAGAAACTGGTTGTAGACCAAATTGCAATTCACAGTTTCATCATAATAAAGATGCAATATGAAATAAAATGAAAACGTCCAAAGTCTAGCATATGTCCATGTGCATCATGACAAAGAAATTGGCTTCACAGTGTGATTAAAACTTAACACAGATATTGGTCAGGAATAAAATAATGATTTTAAAATTCCCAAAGATTTGATTTCTTTTTGATAGTGTGTTTTATAGCAGTGTAGGAGAGTATTTTTTTTAATCAAAGATTTTTATTTTTATTAATGTCGTTTGGGTATGGCCGAACAAAATTGAGAGGGAAGATTTTCCTTGATTTTGTATTGACAGCTTGACGATACCTTATCATGAGAAAACTATTTTTTCATCCCTATATTTGCTGAAGAGGAAAGGAAAATGAAATTGTTTAACAATTTTTGTCTATTATGAAAAGCAATTACATGGTAAATCAGTTTGGATACTTACAGTGTGTTTTAGCGTGCATGCATACACACAAAAATGGTAATCTTTCAAGAGATCTCTGTGATAGGCTGCTTAGCCCTTTGAAGATTAACAATAGAAGAATAATAACAAATGACTTGTGTGATATTTCGTTAATTGTTCCATATTTTTCTCATCCAGTTTGTCCAGGATGGGATAGGCTTCAATGCAATTGAGCTCTACTCCGATAATGTCACAGTAAGTTTATATTTCTATTTGATTAATTTACCGATTGATTAAAATATATATTATACTAGAGTCATTTCCTGTTTAATATGGAATAACTTACAGGAATGCCTTAGAAATATAGAAACAAACAAAAAACTCAGAAGTAATTTATAAGCATACTTACTTAGCACTTTTTTAAATCTCACAATTATAAGCCCAGTGCAACATCTGCACTCCTGCTGTATTTTGTTCTCTAAAGCGCATAGAGACAGGCAATTATGCTTTATGTGTTATGCACTGTATCAAAACGTTTAATTATTATTTTTATTAGAGTGTTAAGAAAGCAGGTAAAAGTATACATGTATCTATGCCAGTGATTAAAGTGAGCATCCTGTTGGACTTACAGCTCTAAGTCATATCTCAACCCCATCAGGGCCCTCTTGCATAAAGGGTTGCGTTTAAACGCAACTCTAATTGCAATTCCATTGTATAAAGAGTTGCGCAACTTTTCCAGATCAAACACAACTTTATGATAGATATATGACCAAATGCAAAGTTGCGCTTGAAAATCAAACGCAACTCTCTTCATGCAATGCGCAGCTGCGTTGGATTGCAAGTTGCATATGATATTTGCGTTTGATCTTAGTTGCGATCAATCACAACTTGACTTTTTTTTAAAAGGGCCCTGAGCAAGCATCAACATTTTTTTGTGTAATCAATGATTTTTCAAATTGGTGTTTTGGCTGTGCAAATGAACCTAGTGATGGAGGTGAATTGGAATCAATTTTGCCATAATAATTTGATCTTTCATATTTTTTCTCACATTCTTGTCACATTTTCCCCTTCTCATTCCTAGACACATGAGGAAGCATATGCAGCACTCGGAGCTAAAGTGGTTGTGCTTCTCTCTCTTGCTGACGATGAAATTGTAGTTTTAGAAAATATAACAAGTCATTCCAGTTATGCACCTGCCTTAGAAAGGATGAGAAATATAGTCGAGTTTGAAGCTAATATCAGTAAAGTAAGTATAATTGTTCTTCAAATTACATTATTTGCTTTCTGTGATTACAATAGAGGATGGAAAAGAAATAGGAGCAATTCAAATGCCGCCCATTTTGTTGTTTTAGGCTTCCATTGTAATTTTCTGTGACATAGTTGGTACAATGAGAAAAAAAAACCTAGTTTTGTAATCATGAAATGATTTTCTCCAATGACATTATAAAGATGTGTTGCATTTGATTACAATTGCATAAAGAATTTGTTTTTCTCTTGTAGAAAGTATAGATTGTTAGAGTGTGAAAGCATTTTTTTCTCTGACAGACCTTTGGTCTCCACATCTTTAACACAAAAACAGTTATCTACAGTTATCATTTGCTTCATTCATATACTATGTTTGATTATTTATCCTCAATACAGATATACATGCCTAAAAATCTTATCACAGACCCGTCCAAAACATACAAGAAAGTTACTGTGAAAGAGTTTGCTGACATAATACCCCAGGTAAGTGTCAGATGTTATCAAGGCATCGTTTCATGAAATCGTTGTATGTGAAAGTTCACTGACATCCCATTGGAACGTGTGATAATTACAATACACACGTTTTAAAGGGATGTCGATGAACTTGTAGTTATGACGCTTTTGTGAAATGCTACTCAGATAGATACAGAATTACAAATCCCTTTAATATTCAGAAAATTCAGTATCATGTATTGCACACATGTGCACTTCAGTTTTTTAAATACAGATAATAAAATTCCTGGGATAGGGAAAAGCAAACAAAACAATCTCCAAAACCTATATTGGAATTATCATAACGATGAAAACTAGTTTAAAATGTTGTTTTCATTGCACATCATATTAATCCTATCTGAAAACTGATTTCTCATTAATTTATTTTTCATCTTGAAAAATGTGATCTTACCAGTTCTCCATTTTAGATAATAGTAATCAAAATTGCTATGTTCTGTAAATCTGTTTGTTTTGTTTTCCAGATCAATATGACCTATTACCTGAATGAGATGTTTGCTACTGCAATATCTCCAGACAGGAAAATCTTAGTACCTACCTTCTCCTATTTTGTCAAGTTGAATGATCTTCTGAAGCAAACCGACAAAAGGTAGGTCAATTATAGATTTTATGCTTTGGTTAATAATATTCTTCTTCATAGTAGTTGTGATGGAATTGGAATAACAGTCCAGTATCTTCCTCCAGTGGCAAATTAGAGTGTAAGCTCGCACCATTAACTTTAAGGTTTAAGGTGCTGAGATTCAAAGTTTATGCCAGGTGTCTTAAAAGATGAGACATTAAACAAACTGACCTAGCATTTGAAAGGGGTCATAAAAGAAGTCAGAAGTAGATTTCCTTTTTATGCTAAAGGGCACTACTACCTGTGCTTTTTTTTCTTTCTTTTTTTTTTGGGGGGGGGGGGGGAGCGGGTAGGCAAGAGGGATAGAAAGCTGTCAAAATAAGATATGATTTGTTTATATATTTTTGAAAGCTATGTAAATAACTATTGTATAATGTATATACTACTTTTTACGGATTTTAATTTAGGTAGCTTATAAAAATCTTGTATACAAATCTGCATAAAGGGTTGAATGTTATTGCAAGAAGCAGAGCCGTGACGCTAGACATATTAAATATGCAGACAATACTGTTTCTTGGTGATCTGATGATTGCTACAGCGACATTTGTTTTGGTTTTATTTTGTCAAAGATATGGGATTAGGGTTACGGTTTGGGTTGCAGTGGGGCATGAGGTTTGGATGAGGATTACGTGTTCAAGTATAGTTGGGTCTCCAGTTGAAGTCTTTGATTAGTTTTAGACTTGACCATGTAACCCTTGTTGCTGCTTCATAGCCGTAGAACGCCACTACACCCTAAAGCTACCTTGTCCTATTCTGCAGAACTCTTGCTGACTACTTGACCTGGAATGCAGTCAAACCCACCCTCAGATTCCTCCCTAAGATCTATGAAGACATCATTCTGAAGTACAGCAGCGTCTTCAGTGGATCTAACACCACTGTCCCTCTATGGCAGAAGTGTTTGCAGAGAACTGACAACACATTCGCGTTTGTGACAGGAGCCCTCTTTGTCAGAGAGGTTGTCACTCCACAGCTCAAGAATGAGGTGAACCATAAGTTGGATAATGAGTTTTAAAATATCTCTTCCTTTTTCATGCTGTAGCGTGTCTTCCGGGCTAATGGGGGTCGTGTGGGTCTGTAGACTAAGTTTGGTAATAATTTATTGATACTGATGATCTTAAAACATATTTCCTAAGCCATACTGGCCTAGAAAAGTCGGCAGAATCTGATTAGGTTTATAAAATATGTAAATTGATATTTTCACTATATTGATTTCCAAAGATTCCAAGGCTGTCCAATGATGCAACAGTGGCGTCAAGTCCGGTCAAGGCCATATTTTAGGGGCTGTAGCCGTCAAATGTTAAAAACCAATGGAAGATAATATTTGTCAGTGGCCACATGAGTCTGAACACCTGTATGCCGCTGCGATGCAATACAGTACAGTCAAACCTGCTTTAGTGACTACCTGTCTGCAATGACAACATTTTTTTGTTTCCTGTCTACAAAGACCACTTTTTGTGTTTCCCTGTAGGGCGGTCGCTATAGACAGGTTTGACTGTACTTGGAATGCTAAACCCTTGTTTGCATGACTTCTCATTACAGACCCAGGACCTGATCCATTACATACAAGATGCCTTCATAGGAAACCTACCCAATGTGACTTGGATGGATGACGCGACTAAAGAGGCTGCAGAGGAGAAAGCTTATGCAATCAAACCTAAGATAGGATTCCCAGAGTGGATCGAAGACACCGTCCAGTTAGATGCGTACTTCAAAGATGTAAGTGAAGAAGATGGGAAACTACCTTCCAACCTACCCCTTCAAGACTACAACAACAGTCCTTTTCAGGACTACACACCCTCTAGAAAGATTACCGAGAGTCCTTTTCAGGACTCCCTCTCTCTCTCACACATGGTGTACCCGCAAGCCTACTGTAAACCTACCCCTTGTTGAATGTTGACATACCAATAATATTAATGGTTAACTCTTGTATTGGGCATATCACGTCATACAGCTGAAAGAGCTCTGAAAAGCTTTGCCCAGCTTTAGCCCTTCTGCTCTGATAAGGTGCTGTGGCACTCAAGGAAATTATTCTTATCGATGCCTTTGTGATTCACCTTGGTTAAACAAGGAAAAATCTTGCCAAAGGACATTGATTAGTGATGTGGCAGGTACTCGATATGCATTGTTATCCACAGTCCAGGATTATGCTCAGGATTATAATCTTATAACATATTAAAAATTAGAAGCATGGGCAAAATGTTCTGTGGCATTTTTTGCTGTAAAAGTCAACCATTTAGTTCCATGAATCTGTGCGACTTCATATCATTCACCAACTTCAAACTGGTTTTGGTGTTTTAGTAGGACTGTCTGAGAATTTGATCATGTCATAGACCGCTACCATATCCACATATTTACAGATACATATACCAGGATATACAGAAAAACTTTGTGAATTTTCCTTTCTTAATTATTATTTCCACTGTATGTGTCTTCTGTACCGTAATTGTATTTATTTCTCATTTTTCAGATAAACATAACAGCATCGAGTGTATTCCAGAATGCCATGAATGTCGGGCATTATTCTCTGCAATACTTGAGGGGCCTTCTTGATGAGCCAGTTGACAAGACTGAGTATGTGCTGTTTCATAATATTAAATTAAAAAACTATGTCAAAAGTATGATTAAATTGCTGAAAATGTGGTGAATGAATTTGATGAATTTTCATTGAATCCAGGTCCATTTGATAATGTTGTTATTTTGAATAGGCAATGAAAATTCTGCAATTGACCTACCGTATTTGCCGGCGATAAGGCCGCAGTGTTTTTGGAAGAAAAATATCCAAAAGTCGGGGTGCGGCCTTTACGCTACAACAACAAAATTCAGCGGTCAAAACATCACGTCCATTTGCACGTATGGGACTATATGAACGGTAGCATGACTAGACAACGGTACAGGACAATTCTAGAATAACTCCACACAACTTACCGACAATTTTATGTTGCATAGTTGACATGAAGACGAAAAAAATTATTTTTCTAATAAAATCTGCCGATAGAGATAGATCTAAGTCCGTACCATTCAAGCATCGCCAAAAAGTAAAAAAAAAGGGACAGGCCGTTACTTACGGAGCTAGCTGCCGCGCAACGCAACTGTGCAGGTCGAAAAACGCTATTCCGGTTCACACCGCACATCGAGGTAGGGGTATTGTAGGATACCAAATCTGCGTGCGATACAGTACTATAGCTTAAAAGTCGATGAAGATCTGCTAAATTACGATTATTTTTTAGGTTAACTTCTTGTAAATTTATAAGAATATTGATGAATTTGGTATCAGTTTGTAAAAAAAAAAGAGTGTTCTACAAGAAAACTACGATCATTTTGTTTGGTCCGTTTTTTTTTTTTTTTTTTTTTTCCCTCTACAAAATGTCAAAGTTGGGGGTGCGGCCTATACGGCACTGCGGTCTTATCGCTGGCAAATACGGTACACACAATGTTTGGGCCACGGTTGGCTACAAGATTTCAATGCAGTGAATCATCATTAGCCATGAAAGAATGGTTTAAAATGGTTAGTTTGATTACCGTATTCGCCGGCGATAAGGCCGCAGCGCCGTATAGGCCGCACCCCCGATTTTGACATTTAAAAAAAAAAAAAATAATAAAATCTTTTGCCAAAGTCGGGACTCGATCTCTTGCGTACAAATGTTGATGTGACTAAAATAACGGCCTTAAACCGCTCGGCCATCACGCACTGATACCATACACTGAAGTTTTCTGTGATGTAGTCATTGAAATGGATTGAAAATGGCGACTTCGCGTGCTGGATGCTTCGCGGTATAGCTCCGTTAAACGGGCCCTTCTTTTACTTTTGCAATGCATTGGCACAAACTTAGATCAAAATCTATCGGCAGATGTTGTTTTTTGGAAGTTTATTTTCGTCTTCATGTCAACAATGCAAGATGAAATTGTCGGAAGATGTGTGGAAGTGTATAGTTATTGTACCATTCGTAGATCTAGTCCCATATGTACAAATTCGTGCTGGTTTTGACTTCTTTTTTTTTCTTTTTTTTTTCTGTTTCGCCGTAAAGGCCGCACCCCAACTTTTTGATATTTTCTCTTCCAAAAATACTGCGGCCTTTACGCCGGCAAATACGGTATACCTACCATAGCATTACTTAAACCAGTTTTTCAAAACCAAGAACAGGACAGTCATAATCTACTAAATACCAGGATGTCGCTTTATCAATTCTCTTCCCCTACCATTTCATGAGCCATGCAGCTAGCATGATGTCAGTACTAGTGGCTTAATTGAGCCATCACATAGTCTTTGTCTCAAATCTCTATTACAGTTTCTTCTATTTCCTTATCAAAGAAGAAACAAAACAAACTGTGTGTTTGAATTTGTTGAACTACTCTTGATCCTATGCCTCTCTTCAATATGAAACGTAGATGGCACATGGGACCGTCAGAGGTGAATGCTTACTACTCAGCAACATTCAATGAGATAGTCTTCCCTTCCGGTATACTCCAGGCTCCATTCTATGATGTATCACGCCCAATGTAAGTATTAACCCGTTCACTACTGCATTTTCTCACTCTCATAGACTTAACACAGGAGCCATCCGGTTCCAGTAGGCAATGGTTTAAACATGGTTGCCCTCTTCACTATCTCATCCAAAGACATTGAAGAGGGCAATGACATGCTGTTTGTCCTTGAGATGAAACGATGATTAGAGTACTTCTGTTCATTCATTTGCTGGACAAGTCAGATTTTTTCTTTTTATCTTTTTTGAGATGCAATGAAGGGATGAAACATTACAAAACTGTATTTCCAAAGTTCATGTCTCATTTTAATCGTAAATCATTCCCAAATCAGTTTCCTGAAGTCTGTGTGTTTAAGGTATTGGATATGCCACTGATCTGAGAAAAGTGGGATTGAAGGTCACTTGGGTGATTCATGGAACCTTGAGCGATTATTTTATTTGATCAGTTGTATAATATACAATCAGTGCTCCACATAAACTTCAGGGGACTGATTTGTGAACCAAATTCAGTTAAACTTATCATTATCTGCATCGGTCAAATGGCTCCAGCTCTTTAAGACGACCATTTGTCCAGTTGACTGTTAATTTGTTATAGAATTTTATTAGTCTAGTGGAGATGAAAAAAAAATTTGATACAAAAATGCATTAAAGTTCAACTGTATTAAAGTTGAACACAGATTATACACAATCCTTTAAAATGATGAGATGTTTCTATTTGCAGGTCAATGAACTTTGGTGGCATTGGAATGGTGATGGGTCATGAGTTGACCCATGGTTTTGATAACCATGGTCGTGAGTTTGACAAGGATGGGAACCTGAGAGACTGGTGGGGTAACGCCTCCGCTATAGCCTATAAGAACAAGACGGACTGTATGGTAGACCAGTACTCAAGCTATAAGATTGGGGATAAACATGTAAGTCAATTATTTTTAGTTCTCTGCAAAAGAGGTTTCCCTGATGATGATTTTGGTTTTGATAAATAAAGAAGCAAAAACAAAACAGATATTATCTGTTTGGAGCCCGAAAACTGTTAACTCATTTACTCATAACTCATAATGCCCTTATAGCTGTGAACAAACAGTATTATGTTTTAAGAAAGTAGTAGATTTACAAAGGTTAAGTTCTGTGTTTATGCTATTGAAGGTATCACATTTCAAGGAATTTGTCATTCTTATACATATTAAAGTCTTACTTTGTAGAGGTGTTATGGTCTAGTTGATACATCACCGGACCACTGAACTACAGGGTTTGTGTTTGAGTCTCAGCATTGGCACTAATTTCCAATGGCAAGACATTAGTGAACATTGTGACTCACACCCTGAGAGAATGGGTACCTGTTAGAAGCGCTATATAAAATACCCTTCGGATTGCATATTTAGAATACTTCATAAGGGGTGGAGATGTCGTGAACGTTTATACAGGCCTTAAATTCAGTGACTTGGGGGGTGCTCACAAAGATAGTTGATCAGAACTTAACTCTAAGTTGGACTTAAAAATTATGGAGAGCCATTTGTAGCCTTAAAATAAAATGTATTTAAAAGCAAAAATTCAAGTATTTTAGACTTAGCTATTAACATGCATTAACCTTAATAATAGAAAATATGAATGATTTGAATCAACATTTTATGCATTTTAAAATAACTTTTACAAAATATTTTCTAAGATGCTAACAGCTTCCATAATTGTTAAGTCCAACATAGAAATAAGTTCAATTTAGGATCTTTGTGAACACCCCCCAAGGGTAATAACGCTATCATTGTACAAACCATTGTAGTACCTATTCACATCATGTGCTATATAAATGTGCAACTACTTTCTTCTTGTGGCAGGTGGATGGTGTGTTCACACTAGGTGAAAACATCGCAGATAACGGCGGTCTGAAGCTCGCATACCAGGCCTATCAGCAGTGGCGCGAGACGTTCAACGACACCATGGGTCTGCTGAGTGGACTGGGTATGTCTGAGGATCAGCTCTTCTTCGTGGGCTTCAGCCAGGTGTGGTGTACCTATGCTACTCCTCAGAGTGCGGAGATGTCCATCCTGACGGATACGCATACAGCTGAGAAGTTCAGGTGAGGGTTTGGGATTTCCATCAGAGTCCTTTTTAAACAAGATTAACCCAATCGCAACTAAACCTCCCGAAACCGCCCGTCCGTTTCAACACGCTATAGTATCCATTCTAGGATCTACCCTTAATGTTATACGTGCGTAATCCTTACGATAGGATTCTGCAATGAAAAATAGCGCATGTTTCATATTGTTCAGAAAAATGTCAAAATGAGATCAATTTTGCAACGTCTTTCAGTGAGTAAAAGCCATTTTTTCGAAATCTTTAGACGCTAATGGGTTAAGAAACCACTGTGAAAAAAAAAAATTCTGCAGGAAAATAAAATGACATGAGCATAGTGCATATTTGTTCAGCACTCCACCACTTTTACACTCCTCTTTGTCACTCAGTTACTTGCAGAATGGATCTTTGAACCGCTGTGTGTGATATTTTTTTAAAGTCTGTTTACTGTTCCGTGTAAACGGTGCTGAAAGCCAACCATTGTATAGTGTAGCAAAATGTTACAATGGCACAATGCCTAATTTTTTTGGTTAATTGTGCTAGGATTACACATGAAAAGTTGAGAATATGTAAACTCTGAGTATTGAAACAGCCACATGGATAGCCTGAGTACCACCAAAACAGAAGTATATTATAGGTCATACAGTTTGAGAAATGCCTCAACTGAATTGTAATGATTTCATATATTAAGTTGCATGAATTTGCACATATTTTTGTGCCATTACTATTAGAATACGATACACTCGTTTCCAAAAGTATGTAAGAATCTGAGTTTAAAGTCTTTGTTTCATTGATAGTTCAGCCATTTCAAGTAAACATTTACCTAATAATGAACAAATCTAAACTACCCTTATGTAAAAATAAACTAACATTTATGAACAACAGAATTTACCTTCCATATGAGCAGTGAATGTGTGCAGAGATGACAAAAGGAACATTATTTGAAGATATTACTCATACATTCTACTCTGTCGTTTTATTTTATCTATAGCTGATAATTGATTTCCGTGTTTGCTCCATTATCATACAGGGTTAATGGTGCTGTGTCAAACATGCCGGTGTTTTCAGATGTCTTCAACTGTCCATCAGGGACTCCAATGAACCCGCCAAAGAAATGTGAAGTTTGGTGAACGACAAAAAGCTGAAGAATTGCCAATATTAAAGAGAGTCTAAGAGAGCTTTAGGAAATAAGTGTGCAAGAAAACTATAGTGTCTTTTTGCTTTGGAAAAAGGGAATATTCCAAGAATTTCTGTAATAGACTTACATTTTGGGGTTATATTTAGACTTTTACACTATCAGTGTGTTAAAGTGATATACATTGAAATAGCAATGATATCATCTGTTGAAAGCCAAAAGGGCACTGAATTATACATATTTTTTACATAGATGTATTGCCCTTTTAGCTTTCAATGGTCGGTTTACAATGTCATATTTTAAGAAGTGGATATTATTGACTATGATTTGTCTACTTAGTATTGCTATTAATGAAATGAACAGCTTTATGTACAAGAATTCAAACTACCCTATTTTTCATTGCCTTGTGGAAAATATATTGTCATGATCATGTTTACAATGCCACCAAGTTTATAAAAATGTTTCACAACTCAAGTTCGTAAAAAAAATGTTATCAATCACAGTGCCTTTTTTCATTGTTCATCTTATTACATTGAATTCCATCATTCCAAATCATGACACTTCTGAAGAAGAAGAACAAATTTGTTTCGTCTAAAAATATTGTAGTTGTTAAGTAATTCATATTTAATACATCTTTTATCTATGATGAAGCAGAAGTGCCAAACAGGAATTTGCTTTATGAGTGTAAGAGTATTATGAATGAATTACGGTATGTATGTAGTGTACAGAGATATAAACAGAAATCTGCTTTGCATGACAGTTTTTGTGTATTCTAGCTTTACATTCAGTTTGAAAGTACCTGTAATGATTTCTTTTCCAGATTTTCACCTTACATTACACTGATAAAGCAGTACTATATCAAAGAGTGTTTTTTTATATTCTATATTGAATGATATAACAAAATGATATTTACAGACAGAAATAGTGTGCCTTTAATATTTCTGTACCTGGTATTTAAAAATTGTTGCATGATTTACAACAAAGTTAATTTTGTTTTGAAACGCTCTGTATGATGGGGAAATGGTTTACATCTTGAAATTAGCATAATTATGCTCTGTGTTTAAAGTGTGAATCTATAGGCCAAAGCAAATGTCTACGTATTCTTTGTGTAGTCATTTAGATTGAAGTAAAATGAGTCTACGTTGTATATTTTGTTATCTATGAATACATGTAGCTTTATCACTAAAGTTTTTTTGTATGTGTGTTTGCTGTGTCTGGTCATTTAATTAACCAGCTCAAAATATTTTCAACAAATATCAAAAGTTTTATCAAGAAAGTTGAGCCTGATTTCAATATTCTTTCATGCTGTTTTATATTTTTGTGTTTTGTATTCACTCTTCTGATCAGGGTGAAAAGTTAATTCCCGTCCTTTTGTTGGTCTTCAAAGTTAATTCAGAAATGTATATATTTCTGATATATTATTACCTGACTTTATCTTTCTGGGAATTATTTTCTCGAAGGAAGTAAGAATTCAGTATTGCAAAAAAGATTTATGTATGTCTTTTAGAAGAGACAAGACATTATGAGATCAAATCAGTGACAGCCCTATATTCAAAGCCTTGTTTTTCTGTCTCTTTGCTAGTATACATATAGGAATATTTCACTTTGACAGATGCTTTGAAACCACAAGTTATTTTTCATGTGTTTAGCCATACTTATATTTATACATGTATAACTTTCCTCCGAACAGAGCGGATTTAAAAAACATCAGGTCAATTTATATCAGCGTCTTCTCAGAAATTAGACAATGTAGAATCAACATCCTAGAAAAATGCACAATTTTGCAAACCAATTTCTTGCCTGCAGAGAGCTTAGTGTTTTGTACTAAAAAAGAAAATAGAAATGATTAATTTTGTGCAACTTTTCACTGCCCAAACTGTGAAGATCGTTTTTTGATTTGATTATTCTTTCCCCTAAATCTATTGTTAAAGGGAAATCCAGATCAAAAAGGAATGATCTAAGAGATGTTAATTTGATTTGCAACTATCATATGCTTTGTTTTTGTTACAATCAGCAGGTATGTGTGTCTAGAAAGTATTACTAAACACTGTGTGAAGGTCAGTCGATGCATAGTCTTCCAATCTTACACCAATGCAGCATATTTGAGTTACAGTGAATTAAAAGAACAAATATTTCTTTGATACTTCAAAGTTTATGGTCTTTGAAACAATGGAAAATGTAAAAGTAAAATGATAAATTTCACACTTTTGTTTAATCTTGAAAATGTTTTTATTTTCCTTCTTTTTTCTTCATAATTAGCCTTTTTGAAGTTATTGCTTGGTTACTGACTGGAAGAATTACAAAAATATATTTGTTATTTCTTTGATCTCTATATGATTTTATGATTTTATTGCATCTTAATTTGTATATATTTGGTGGGGTAATTGGTGCTGGGATTTGCAATGTAGCCCAAGCTCATTTAAAATGTGCAGTGTGATATTATGTATTTACGTTGTATTTGCCAGTGTACAACTAATATGCATATATATATACTTTTGTTGTTTTTGCTTGTATATATATTTTTGGAATAAATTTAAAGAAAGCATGATGCCACACACAGTCTTATTTGTTTCTTGTCAAAAAAGTTTATATTTACTTTTAATATGGTTTGCATACTCCTGTCTCTCCCTTGTAAACAGTGGCATAGCATGGGACCAGTAATTGAGGAAGGGGGCAACAGTGTTGGAGGGAGGGGGTGGTTTGGGACTGCTTGGGGCACCAATCTTACTTGAAGTAATGGGAGAGAACAAATCTATGAAATAAAGGGTGGGTGCAAAGTGCTAAAATAATCATTCTTTCCTTTTCCCTGCTCTTTCTCCCTATTTCTTTCACCACTGTTTCTACTTTGGTAGGCCTATTTCTTTTCATTATTTTGTCTTTCAGGCACAGTCTAATCTATATGTAACTACTATCCTTTTCCAAGAGTACCCTTTATATTCCGACAATATAAATCCTGCTTTTATAATGTTGCAAGATAACTTCATTGTAATTTTGAAATGGTAAACAGCATTTTTATGATTTTAGTTACACTTCATCCAACATTCCCCTTCAATCTGATTAAAGTTCATTTGTTGAGTTGATTTCTAAATTCTGGTCAAAGTTTTGTTGAGTTGAGTCGAGTTGATCTTTCGACCCCTTACGGCATATGAGAGTACAAAGAACAACAACAACCATAAACTTGTGAAAGAGTACACTACTTGTGATATAAAATATAAAATTAGATAAACAGTGTATCATAAAACCTTTTTGTTTTTTACAACGACATTGATTACAAGTTAAATTTATTTTATGAATACAAAAATGATACTAAACTATATAATGTAGAAGATATTAACAAGTCAAGCTGTAAAGTGGCTCAATTACTCTAAAGCTTCTTGATATTACTTCCTTACATACATATCAATGACTATGTTTGAGTCATGAATTCTTTGGTAAGCAAATAGTGATAGAAAAATGATTCGTTGGCGATAATTTATGCACAAATTACCATTTAAACATACGCCATCTACGTTTTAGAAGTGAAAATTACCCGCCTGTTGCTGTTCCATTGCAAAAGTTACTCCCTCAAATTATTTTGTTTTGAAGGAAAAATTGGTATTTATTTATTTTAGTAATTTATGATTGTTAAATTTCAGTGATTCCGTTAAAATGCATAATAATAAATGAGGCATTGGTATGCATTTTATGAGAAAATATGTATAAAAGTTGTGTTTACAACTGAAAAAAGGATTTTCATTGTAGGGAGTAAGCTATTCAGATGTGATCGCACAAAACAAATCACATGGGTGCCGTGGCGCGAAAGAGCTGTGCGATGAAACTCGACCATCTCGAGTACAGACAGCTGAAGTGCATGTGTGTAGTTAATAGTTCGCGTGCATTTACATACAAAATTTATGTAGACTCCCTAACACAATTTAGGAGAGATCATTTGCTGCATTGTTTTCTTACGTAGAAAGTTCAATTTCTTATCAACGATGGATGTTGCTGATCAAAGAACCGGTATTACTCAAGTGAAGGATGACGTTGCAGAGAAGTGTCAGAAGCTGTTTCAAGATTTTTTAGAAGAGTGAGTTTTTTCATTTTTCATTGATGATTGAAAAACATGACAATATCAATGATGAGTGACATTGAATGAATTCTATATTTTTTGTTTACGTTACTGTTCCACGCTCTTTGTGTCAAAAGCCAAGGCTAAAAGTCATCTAATTCAGTACTTTAGGAACGGTCGAAAGATCTAATCTGTTTTTTATCTCCCTGGTTCTTCCTATTCTGAGTTGTGAATGTGAGCTGTGCCTTGTCGGCTTGTGAAGTTGTGAAAAAATGTAAAGAAATAAAACCGACAAATGCCAAATGACAATGAATTATAAATTAAAAACAAACACACTTATTTCAGTGCCCTGGACCTGAGCAATATGCCAAGTCTATTTGCAATGAAGCTATATAGATCTAGCCTAGGGTCCTTTTATTTTAGACAATAATTAGTTTAATGCAAATCTTTATTTTGCAACTCGTTGATCACTGATGTGATTGTGAATATGAGTTTCACCTGGATTTCAAATCTAGAGGTCTAGACTCTATATGACTGACATGGAGTCATGCAGAGCTGAAAAGTAATGTGGACATAGGTCTCGACTAGTCTAGTCTAGATCTAGATATCGATTGGCTTTATTAAATTAAGTTTATAAATGCGAGAAGAATAAATTATTATTAAGATCTAGAATCTAGATCTAGACTAACTTGGACGATCATTCCAGAGAGAAATACTCTGGACAGGTTGTGAGTTGGGAGATTTGAGCATCTCACAGAAATCATGCTAATAAAATTTGAATATTGTAATTCCAGATTCACAGTGGACGATGATGTGAAATATTTGAGAGATGTCCAGGAGTTGATCCGACCAGAGAGGAATACTCTAAACGTGAGCTATGAAGACATCCAGGAATATAATCAACAGCTTGCGACCACCATACAGGAGGAATACTACAGGTAGGTTAAATAATCTGACTCTAAAGAAACACAAGTCTCAAAGAATTTCTTCAAATAAGAAACAGTGTTTTCGTTTTGGAAATGTTACACCAAAAATGCACTTGTACTTTGTAGCTAAGATTTATGAATTTGGTGTCTTAATTAAAAATAAAGGTGTTCAGATAAAGCCTTTTTAAAGGGTCATCCCGTAAATTATGTAGATTAATTACAAGTTACCGGTAAGAAGTATACAGGGAATCTTGAAAAAGAAATGGGGATTTTGTTTTTTTGGATACATGTCCTGAGTGACCCTCTGGCTAAAGTAAAAGACTGATTTGATCACACTACCGTATTTGTATTTCTATTTGATACTAATGTACATAATGTCTTCATTTTGGTCTTCAATCAAGTTTTCTTTGGGATTGCTGAAACCTTAAAAGATTTTTTTTTAAAGAATTTGTCTTTGTCTTTTTGTTCCAGAGTGTATTCTCATCTCTGCCGAGCGGTGAGGAACTTTGCTCGTGATCACACACAGGTTCCACCTAACAAGGAGTTCTACATTGCCTTTGAAGACTTACCAACCAGACACAAGTAAGTTAATGTTTCTATGTTTGTTGTGTGACATGGATAATGATCGATCAATGTTCAGTCTTTGTGCGTCATTTGAAATTATGTACTGGAGAAGTTTGTATCAGTGATAATAACTTTGAAGGATTTTAGTGACTTTGGAAGATTTGCCATTAATTTCACTGATCAGATTGTTCTCTTGAACATAGTGGATTGCTTAGGTTATTAACAGTCTAATTAAAAGTAAAAATATATAGTCAAACCTATTGATTAGAACCTCATGAGAGAGTGTGTGTTCATTATCGATACATGATGTTTATATATAGGTTTCATATAAAAAAAGATGAAGGAAAACAAACAAGTAGTATTTCAATATCTATGGTAGTTGCTAAAGTAGTTATGACTAGATATTAATTTGTTATCAATTCGAAATCTACAATGTATTGTCTTTAACCAATCAATCCTCTCCTTTACAGGGTTCGTGAGATGACCACGGCTAAGATCGGTACTCTGATTCGAATCAGTGGTCAAGTAGTTCGAACTCATCCTGTCCATCCCGAGCTGGTCAGTGGAACGTTTGTCTGTCTCGATTGCCAGACACAGATCAAAGATGTTGAGCAGCAGTTTAAATTCACACAGGTATGTTGTCAATGTGCCTCCCCCCATTGACTTTCTTCTTCTAGTTTGAAGAAATGACTTGTGTAAAGGGGGAATAAGGCTAGAAAATAGAGAGTTGTAATAAAGCATGATAGCCAAAGTCTACCATGCGGCTTCTAGAAAGTGAGAGAAACTTGAATAGTCTCTATAAAAAAGATACATGTATATGCATTTTTGTTGGCATGATTTTCTCTATTTTTTATTTAATATCAGATGTTGATATCTATAACTCAAGTCTCTTCTCGTCTTCTCTCTAGAAGTAGAAGAGACTGGAAAATATATGATTTTACATATATTGTTAATGCCCTTCTGGGTCTAGGCAGACCGTAATTGTTTTAATTGATATTTGTAAAAATGAATTTGATTAACATGATCGTTGATGTGAAGAAGTCTGATTAAATTTATGTGATAAAGTTAAATGCATTTACATTATATCTGTGTTTGCAATTGCAGCCTACCATATGCAGGAATCCAGTCTGCGCCAACAGGAGCCGTTTCATGCTCGACACCAACAAGTCTCGCTTTGTGGACTTCCAGAAGGTCAGAATCCAAGAGACACAAGCAGAGCTACCAAGGGGAAGCATACCACGAAGGTATATACATCAGCTATGACTTCTAGTTTAAATGTTATTCTTCCAAACACTATATCAGGAAGCATCTTATAAAATCTAGAAATAAGTGAAGATTACAATTTTTATTTTGATGATGAAAGCATGCAATTGACCCAAGCAATTTGCTCCAGAAATTACCAGAAGATATACATGTATGAGATGCATGTAATTGAACTGCAAATATCTACCAGTGCTCAAGTATCTAATGATAGAGATTTTGCTACTTCATTGCCTTTGAATTGTCAGAGAAATTCAGATCTCAGGTAATCTTTTGAACATTATGAGTGCTGTAGGCAGTTTGATTTGAAAGATTTCAATATGTTTGTGGGGATAGGAAAGAAAATTCTGTCTTTTAGATAGAAAAACGTGTGTGCATCAAAGAGAATATTTGTAAAAGGCTCTGTGCTTGAGGACAAGTCTTGCAAGCAGTTATGTAACTTACATCTAGCTGAAGCCTTTGATTACCACTGGCAAGGGATATCATGTTCCCTTGTTCCAGTAAAATGCAAAGGCAGAGCAAGTCTGTTTCATTCTTACCCCAGTAACATCTGATAATTGTGATGTGACTGTTTTAAAAATGAAATACACAACAATAACAAACAAACAAAAATCTTACATCTAGCTGGCACTATAAAGATTTATGTTCATACAAAAACTATACTTCTAAGGAAGTCCTTGTTAGTGTCCCACAGCAAGTGTCTTATGTTAACCTAAAATGATTCCAAAGATTGAAACCAGCAAATATTACGTCTTTAAATTTTGATCCAATTGCAGTGTTGAAGTTGTCTTGCGAGCTGAAGCCGTCGAGCGCCCCCAGGCAGGTGATAAATGTGATTTCACAGGAACCCTCATCGTAGTACCCGATGTATCTACGCTCTCCATGCCAGGTAAGTGTGCAGTGGTTGAAGTGGGTTGTATGCATGCTCACAGTCCAACATGTGGGACTGTTGTTAAAATGTCACTGACTAGTGAAGAGAAGCTGCTATAATTTCACGCTTTGCTCTGATGGAATCTTAAGGTTATAGTTTCGAAAAGACTTTTAAACAACTTTCTATATTTCAAAAATTGATTTACATTTATTGGAAAATATTTTCTTTTCTTGAAGTCTTGATTTTTGCAATGTTTTCTCATAGTCAAGCATTCATAGTTCCACGATAACAACGATGTTACTTATGATTTTTCATTTAAGAAACATGATGAAACACATTTTATTTTTCTTTAGCAAATAATATTAAATTTGTATTAGGTCAAATCTATGTAACAATAATAATAATAACCTAGGCTTCTATAGCGCATTTCATCTTTAGAGAAAATAACAATGCGCTTTACAATATTAAAACAACAAAATTACACATTACTACTAATTCATGAACTAAAGAAATATCAAAAGAAGGACAAGATTAATAGTAATGAATAAACATCAATTACAGAGAAATGAAGGCAAATTATGGAAGTGTCTTTTTTTACCAGGGGGGTGTTTCACAAAGACTAAGATCGACTTAAGTTGGACTTGAACTATGGCAGGCTATTCTTGCCACTGGTTGCTCTCACCATTGGTCTCTCAATTATGATCTTTACATAATATTCAACAAATGTAAATTCTGTAGATTTGTGACCGTGATTTGTATGTCCCTTGAGAAACCAATGCCAGGAATTGTTAGAGGAACAAGTGGTATGAACTGTCTGCCATAAATTAAATCCAACTTAAGTCGATCTTAGTCTTTGTGAAAAACTACCCTTATCTTAAAATATAGCCTTTGATTTTGTATCATAAAGACAAGGTCATATCTGTGGATACCTAGTTTGTGAATGAACTCTTTTTCTCTTCTACAGGTGCACGAGCAGAGACAGACGCCCGTGGTAAGGGTGGTGCAGGGTTTGATCAAGAGGGTGTGAGGGGACTCAAAGCGTTAGGTGTCAGGGATCTATCATACAGGTTAGCCTTCTTGGCTAATTATGTCACAGCATCGAACCCAAGGGTAAGTCAAGAGTATCCGAGAATAGAAGGCAGTTTTTTTTGGGGGGGGAGGGGAAAATTTACAACAATATTTCCAGTAGAAGGGAAACTCAAGAGCCATGAGTGTAACGGATCTTACAGGTTAGCCTTCTTGGCTTAGGAGGGGGGGGGGGGGGGGGGGGTGATTACAATAAAAAACTTCATTTAAAAAAAAAATAGAATGTGGACTATCTATTCAATTGTCATTTTAAAAAAATTGAGAGGAAGCTTGTGAATAATGGACACAATAAACCTTCTCTCTAGAACGTCAAGATATCATGTGTAAAATATTTGAAGTCTAACCAAGACTAAATAAACTTGCTTGTGGAGTTAATTTTTGTAAAAGAAGAATTTTAGGGTATTTGCTCAAGGATCTAGCACACAAAATGGTATTAAACACAATGGAACCACAGTAATGGAAACATTATTCATTGAAACCTCATTTTCTTAATATTATTGCCATTTTTATATGAAATTGTGCAATAAGTCTGTGTGAATTAGCAAAAAAGAAATTGTAACTGGCAGTTGAATTTTCATGTTGATTGGCAATATCTATGATGAGCCCTCACAAAATTAAATGTAGAGTTTATGTTTGATAGGATAACTCAAGTGATCAACACTTTTCTTAAAGGGATTGGGTATCTTTGCCTCAGATTCTAAACGAAAATCCTGGATTTAGCTCATGCTGCAATCATAATTATAAACCTTTAGGTCAGTCAGGAATCCCATGACTTTTACAAGCGAATCGCCTGTTTAATTATCAAGATATTTACGATTGGTATTGGGGAAAATGAGTATGGTAAAACCGGTCACTCAAAGATTTTTACTTTTTTGAGGCACTTCATGATCATTTTGAAGCGCAATTTTTTTCTGGCTTCAATATTGTACCATATCACAGACACTGATAAACACGTAGGGCCATAATCTCAGATTTAACATTGTTAAACAATGCCTTTAACGATCAAAACTTTCCACCCTTGCTACAGTTCGGTGGACGAGACATGCGAGGTGAGGAGATGACTGCAGAAGCCATCAAGAAACAGATGACGGATCAAGAATGGCAGAAGGTTTATGAAATGAGTCAAGACAAGAACCTCTACCACCACCTCATCACAAGTCTCTTCCCAACCATTCATGGTAAGAAATATAAAAAGGGTGGTTGTTTGTTGAGGAAAATCACTGTTGAAAATATGATGAATCTGGAGAAGAAGACAAAAATCTCCATAACGACCTTGAAATTAGACTTTCCAGCCATTCATCATGAGAAATGTTATTAAAAAAAGGGCTACTATAAGCAACAAATTAATCAAGACTTTGAAAATGGGAATTGTGAAGTTTGAAAATGGAAGTTTATGGCATCAATGAGTATTTAATTTTTTGGAATTTCAGGCTTTACTTTAGGAGGATATGTGAACTGATGGTCATATAATATATTTTGGAAAAATCCGCTTGAAGCTTGTTTTGAATATATCGTTTTAAAGTGCAAAGCAGGGATTGTCATGTTATTTTAGTCATAGACTTGTGTATCCAAGTCTAAATCGTGGAAACTTGCTTAAGAAAATGACACTCAAGATTTTCTTTGATGACAAATTAGCATTCCTTACTTTTTAATGGATGTGGTAAAATGTGTGAAAAAAGGGAACTTGATGGTTTAAGCCTTATTTCATTGAAACAAAATTATATAATTTTTCTGCAGGTAATGATGAAGTGAAGAGAGGTATTCTGCTGATGTTATTTGGAGGAGTCCCAAAGACAACGATGGAAAAAACCAGTCTCCGTGGTGATGTCAACGTGTGCGTTGTTGGTGACCCCAGTACAGCCAAAAGCCAGCTTCTCAAGTAAGACCTGTTTATCTTTCTAAAATGAACCCGCCTTTAAAAAGCAATCTATTCATTCCATTTGTCTAGCAGTGGCAGAATTAGTCTCTAGTTAATCAAGTCATGTTCTTTTCCTACTTTCCTAACAAATTGAAATTTAAAATTCAAAATACTGCTGTATCAATGCATGGCACCACCCTTCTATTGATTGCCGTTGTTTTAACAGCCTGAATATTTAATTTTTATGGCATCATATTTTGACCAAAAATTGTATATATTTCTTTGTGGAATTGAAATAAATGTGCACAAATTTTGAACTTTGATAATCAGGAACACTCATTATGAATGAAAACATGCACTGCATTTAAGCAAGCTTATCTCATGAAACCTCTGTTGTAATATTGTTTGTAAGTGAGTGTCACCAGAAGGGTTCTGGTCATGCGATTGCATTGTGAAAGAAACGTTGTGGAATCGATCAGAAAAAGTCTGGAATCATCAAAATGATAAGAATCATGGCCCAGTCTTGGTTAAGTTACAAACACTGTACACAGAAAGATGTATATGGGACTACACGAACATGTGGCATAAAAATCTGTCCTGATTTTATGATGTTGCATGCCGTTTAGAATATTAAGGCATTTGAAGAGCCATGCTTTTCTGGGAATTTTTTTTGTATCTGATATTCTTCTACACTTGCATAATACAATGATAACGCCCACAAATAATTTTTTCACCTCTTCCTAGAACTCGACCTTCAAACGGTATCCACATGTATTTCCTTCTTTATTTGTTTTGACAGAGCTGTGGAAGAGTTTAGTCCGAGGGCAGTATACACCAGCGGGAAGGCCAGCTCTGCCGCTGGTCTCACAGCAGCCGTAGTGAGGGATGAAGAAACATCAGGAGTTGTCATCGAGGCAGGTGCATTGATGTTGGCTGATAATGTAAGTAAACTTTGGTGATAAAATAGTAAAAGAAATGTAGGATTCGCGATATGTGGAATGCACACAAACAATTATGACTGAAAGTTTACAAGTTCTTTCGATATGTATTCTGTCAAGGTAAAGTGAATATTTCACAGATTTACATAATCTAAAATGTACACAAGTATGGTAATACAGTAAGATTTAAATGAGGAGAAGGTTTATCAGACTGCAAAAGTTTATTATTATTATTTCTTAATTAGTACTTGTGTGTGCTACGTATAACATTCTCAATTTTCAATCTTTGTGTGAATGATTTTGAATTGAACAAATCATTCATAGCGCAAAAAACGATATACATGTCAGAGAATATACTGATGGAAAAAAAAGTGTGACAAGTAAAGTAAGAAAATATGTAGAAATGTTGATTGAATGAACTTTTTTCTCGCCTCCAGGGGTGTGTGTTGCATCGATGAGTTTGACAAGATGGATATCAAGGACCAGGTGGCTATACATGAAGCCATGGAACAACAGACGATCTCCATCACCAAGGCTGGCGTCAAGGTGGGTATCCCAGGCCAGCAGAGAGGGGTGATGGGATAGGGAGAGTCGCTAGATAGGGGTGGAGGGGAGGGGCAGAGAATGAGGGATAGTTAGGAAAAGTGGCGGATAGTACCCGTGCCAAACTCAGTATCATCTGCTGAGAGCGAGAAAGACTCGCCTACTTTTTACGTAGAGTAAATTCCCTCTTGCTCTGAGCAGATTATAACATTTTAAAGGATATTGTAGTGATCGTACTATATTGATTAAAGACAAAGTTGAGTTCTGGTCATGAGATTGCATTGTGAAAGAAAAGGTGTGGAATGGATCAGAAAAGTTGATCCTGTAGTATGTAAGTATTGGTGTGTACTGCAAGGTTCTGGAGTCATCAAAATCATAATAAATTTGGCCAAGCACTGTACACAGAAAGATGTATATGGGACTACACAAATGGTGTCTGTCCTACTTACCTCGATTTCCTCATCTTTCTATGCTCATTACTCAGCCAGTACCACATTTTCTACCAAAATTGTTTGGCAACTTGACATTTATTTGTAATTTTCAACATTCAGTGTAAGTTTTTTTTGATTAATTCATTTTCTTTTTTACCAGAACTCAAGTTTATATTGTTTGTTCTCTTTAGGCCACTCTTAATGCTCGTACCTCCATCCTGGCTGCAGCAACCCTATCGAGGGCGCTATGACAAGACGAAACCACTCAAGCAGAACATCCAGCTGTCTGCTCCGATCATGTCCAGATTTGACCTTTTCTTCATTCTTGTGGATGAATGCAACGAGGCAAGTGTTCTTTTGACAACTTCATGCATCTCTAATTCTCTCCAATTGAAATATTATGATGAGACTAATTGTAGTCAACATTCAAGATTCCTCTGTGATTAGATGAATTTCTACATAGATGTTTCCTTAAATTGATTTTACTGTAATTCCCAAGCCCATAGATTTATACCTCCTGCTGTTTTTACACTTGGACTCAAGTCAAGTTTAACCGAGTAAGGTTTGTCCGTGGCCAAGTTATCCCATTGTTCTATATGTCTTGTCACAGTGTCGGGTTTTAATGAAATAGCAGAATAACAATTTGGCTCCATATATATGAAAACAAAATGTATTGTAGACCTGTTACCTGTATGCTAAGAGAAATTGATAGTTGGAGAGATATCATTTAAATAATTAATATTCCTAGTCATTGTTTTTAATTTTATTTCCTTATCCACCCTCAGGTGACTTTTTTATGCTTTGCCAGATTTTGCTGTCGTAGACCTACATGCTAAGCAACAAGAAATGAGTATGAGAGAGATGCCATTTGTCAACTACACATGTCTAAGGTTCTAGTTTTGTAACGTTTCTTTTTTTCTTCTGGATGATCCCTCAGGTGACCGACTATGCCATTGCCAGACGTATCGTAGACCTGCATGCTAGGAGGCTGGAGAGTGTGGAGAGGCATTACTCAGTAGAAGACATGCAGAGATACCTCATGTTTGCCAGACAGTTCAAGCCAACAGTAAGTCTTGTTTGCCAAATTTCTATACATGTCATGTTTGGAGCCAGAGGGGTGCTACCTTGTATCATTTCAGTTACACAGAGTGAGCCCTACTGGCTCTGAACAGATTTGTATCTTTGGAGGTTTCATAGAGTACCGAAGCTGGACATCATACAAATCTATTTTTAGAATTTCTCAATTTCTTTTTCCTTTTCCGAAAGAGCATCATATTGCTCTGGCTCCTAATGTTATGAACCAGAGCAAAAAAAATGCTGAGTTCGTATAGGAAATCTACTTATTCAGATGGTCAAATCTCAGCCAATACTTGACATATTCAATTGGTTTTCGAAATTTAGACATTATATTTGATGCTCTTCATTCTAAAATAGATTTTTGATGACGTCACACTTCACCACTCTATTGTCTTTTGGACTGAATCAAATGATCTTTCATTACTATGATTAGAATACCATGAACTTCAAATTGTGTAAATATCTGCAAGTCAGAAATACTTTGTGTAATTGCCAGAGGAGATGAATATGTTTAATTCACATTTGCATAGATTGAAGTATGTTAACTAGAATTATATCAATGTAAAGGTAGAAATAGCTATGATCATATTGTTAGCAGTTCCAAAAGTCATTTTCTCAACTGACTTTTTAACAATGAGAATTGTGTTATGTGGAATGGAAAATCTCACTAAACTTCTAAAGAAGAAGCAGGGTAGATGTTCCAGAACATTTTGATTCTGACTGCATTTTCAGTTCAAGTTTATTATCTAGATTGTAGATTGTCTTTTGGACTGAATCAAATGATCTTTCATTACTATGATTAGAATACCATGAACTTCAAATTGTGTAAATATCTGCAAGTCAGAAATACTTTGTGTAATTGCCAGAGGAGATGAATAATGTTTAATTCACATTTGCATAGATTGAAGTATGTTAAACTAGAATTATATCAATGTAAAGGTAGAAATAGCTATGATCATATTGTTAGCAGTTCCAAAAGTCATTTTCTCAACTGACTTTTTAACAATGAGAATTGTGTTATGTGGAATGGAAAATCTCACTAAACTTCTAAAGAAGAAGCAGGGTAGATGTTCCAGAACATTTTGATTCTGACTGCATTTTCAGTTCAAGTTTATTATCTAGATTGTAGGCCAAGGTAGGAAACACTAAAGTCCAATTCTGAATGTCCAACTCTTTTCAATGTAGATCACCAAGGAATCCCAGGACTTCATGGTGGATGAATACCGTCGTCTGAGACAGCGAGACAGCGGATCAACCACGTCGTCATGGCGCATCACCGTCCGTCAGCTCGAGAGTATGATCCGACTCTCCGAGGGGATGCAAGGTTGCACTGCCAGGACGAGGTACAGCCCAAGCACGTGAAGGAGGCCTTCCGTCTCCTCAATAAATCCATCATCCGGGTCGAACAACCGGTCATCAACTTTGAAGAGGAGGAGGACGAGGGGCCACAGCTGATGAGGATACGGCGACCCCGGTGGAAGCCATGGAAACGACACGCCTCCCACCCAGGAGCAGACGACGCAAGATTCGGCCGCTCCTAGTCCCTCCAAGAAGAAGGGATTGCACATGTCGTTTGAAGAGTACAAGATGACGTCTAACCTACTAGTTATCTACATGAGACAACAGGAGGAGAAGGAAGGTGGGTGCATTGTAACGTCTATGTGAATCTTGCTTTTTAGGAGGTGAAAAAAATTGTAATGATATCACAATAGATTTTTGATTGTAAATGGAATTCAAATTGTATTTTTCGTTTAGTTTTTCTGCGAAATTTTGTATTTCATTTCATTGTCATTCTACAGAATATGGCATTGTTGATAGTGTTTGGTAAATAGGAATTCACATCGTTTAATGTTGCTAAAATTCTACATGCAGAGAGGCTAGTTCAAGCGATATTGTACTTTTGCTGATATATATATCATTAAAGGATACAAAATTTTTACTTGATTAATTTATGTGTAGGGAAGAAGACAACGGATTGCCTTTTGATCAAATGAGCAAATTATTTATCATTTTGAGGTTTAATTAGGCAACTCTGTAGATATGCATTGGGTTTTAACTTCACTCAAGTTCTCTATTATAATGTACCCTGATGTAACTCTTTCTTGTATAATTCTTTCAGAGGAGGGCTTTGAAGGGGTAAGGAAGAGTGATGTTGTGAATTGGTACCTCAAGGAGATGGAGGAGGAGATTGAGACCGAAGAGGAACTCATCGAGAAGAAGACCAAAGTGGAGAAGGTCATCGACAGACTGGTTCATAGGGTACGTTGTATATTTTGTTTCTTCTGCAATCAATACACAAGCAAACTTGCTTTAGTGACCACCTGTCTAGAAAGGCGACATTTGTTGTTTCCCTTGAAAATGGTTTCTTATTGAATCATGTACTGAAGGAACCTGTCTACAAAGGCCACTTTTGTGTTTCCTTGGGTGGTCGCTATAGACAGGTTGACTGTACTTTATATTTTATTATTCATCCATGGACTATGAAGATTGGGAAACTGTAGCAAGATCAAACCACTTGGCCAAATTTTATGATGGTCAAAATTACCGGTTGTTGATGTTTCAGTGGAACATCATTATAATAAAATCCTTGGGACCAAGGAAATTGCTTGTTACATCACAATCTTGGTGGATCAGGACTCATAAACAGGTTTGTTGCTTAACGTAATTAGACTTGAATTGGAAATAATGTTACCAAACAAGGAAAAAAAAGGGGATTACTATCCAGTATGTTGTCATTGAGCAATCATAATTATTCTCTGGTATCATGGATTTATCAAAGTCTTTTTAATATCCTCTGTATTTTCTAGGATCATGTGATCATCGAGCTAGCCAAGACAGGACTGAAGACAAGACGAGTCGGTACCCCGCCGTAGAGGGGGAAGAGATGGTTACTGAAGAAGACCCCTCCTGGTCGTCCATCCGAACTTCTCCATCGAAGACTAGGCCTCCCAGAAGACTGGATGCTAAATAATTGATATGAACTGGTTGTGATGTCACTTGTGGTGATGAGAGACTGCGACAAAGATGGGCTACGATTCTGTATAGGTGGTTTACCTGGATGAACCTATTGTGACATTCCACCCACTTTACAAACTATGAATTTTTATCCGATTATGATATTGATAATATTTGCATCTCGAAATAGTGCTTTTATCTACCATCCAAGGTGCTCCAATATTACTTCACTGGAGCTCATCTACGATTTTGGTGCTCACAGCATTCAAGTGATCTTCAAAGTACCCACTTTTCACCACACCCAGCTCTTAAACGGGTGCCCGGTAGGATGCGAATATCAATGTAGTTTGCTCAGCATTGTGAGTGTCTGTAAAATGGCACCTGGCTGGAATGCTCCCAGGGAGTAGAGAATGTGCATACATTGAATCCAACGACCGGGGTAATAATATACGGTATCTGTAAAGCACTTAGAGACATTGTCCATTAAAGCGCTATATAAAAGCAGAATATTATTATTATTAATGTGGCATGTGTTGTAAATTGATGTCTTCCAAAAGACATGTGCCATCTTGGGATTTGAACCCACCATTCTCGCATCGGCAACAGTCAATCCTCTCAGCTATGACATCTTCAAAGCAGTATCCAGGATCTCATAAGAGAAATGAAATACCTTTTTCCAAAACAATTTCCAATGTTGATGAATAACACTAGTATAGTGGAATGAATTAGCATGTTTAAATTAGTCAAATTGTCTTCCATTTCTATTTTTTGCATACTGTCATCTTAGCAGCAAAGTCCAGATATAGTCAGGAGATGACATGCATTCTTTAATTACATGTCCATGTCTTATACAGTAGGCTTGCGGATGCACCATGTGAGAGAGAGGGAGGATTGGGGAGTCCTGATAAGGACTCTCTGTAATCTTTCTTGAGGGTGTGTAGTCCTGAAAGGACTGTTGGTGTATTTGTCATGTCATGTCTTATTCCTAATGAATGTATTTTCATATGATGATTAACTATGATTGTACATTTCCTGTGAAATATTCTTTAAACCTGGTTAATTGGATCAACTTTGCTTTTTTTTCAAAATGGAGGGAAATCGGCTCCATCCGTCTAAAGGAATTCTTGTTTACATCAGAGCCTGAGGGGCATATCTCTTGAACGTGGAGTTGGGTCGTTCTGTCCCTCAACAGATAATATGATGGCATTATACTGTTAAATGGGGGGAAAATTTCAAGGAAAATAGTTTGAATGAAATTCAGAATATGGTTATTTGTATGTGTACATATGTGAATAGAATGCTAATTATGTCGATTTCTTTTTCATACTGGAACTAAACTTCAATTATTGTGAGTTGATGGAAATGCATAAGTTAATCTTCAAAATGATTGGGTACATGTAATGTACTGCATTATCATTTATTGATACTTGTAAGCTGTAGGCTGGCAATACTGTCACATACACCTATTACTAGTACTGCTTGTTCTTCGCTTCATGGAGACATAAAGCAGGCATTCCAAACCTTGTACCAGGGACCCGTTTCACAAAGCCTCTTTTCATGACGATGAACAACAATCAGTGACAAATCTGCTGATAACCAATCAGAAGCCAGATTTCAGTAGCTTATAACAAAAACTGTTATTTGTCACTGATGACAAGTTTTTGTGAAACGGGCCCCCAGGTTTCATGATAGATGTATATTTGTAAGATATTTTGTCTTTGTTTAGTTTGGCTACAGAAGAACACCGGAGATGAAAGTTGTGCATTTTGTAAAAGCTACATAAAGTTTGTGTGATTGCTTGAAATAAAGTTGCATTATATTCCTGATATTTTGATGTATGTTTGGCATTTATTCAGATGTGCATGCTTTGAAATGTATCTGTAATCCAAAGTTTATAGATAAAGTTGAGTTCTGGTCATGCGATTGCTTCGTGAAAGAAACATGGAATTGATCGTCTAGCATATACGTATTGGTGTGTACTGCAAGGTTTCTGGAATCATCAAATTGATAAGAAATTTGGCCCAGTCTTGGTAAATGGGGAAAACACAAACATTTGGCTTAAAAATCCATCCGATTTTTATGTTACATGCCATATTTAGAATACTAGTATTAAGGCATTGAAGAGCCATGCGTTTCAGGGAACATTTGTTATCTGATGTTCTTTCTCATTTGCATAGTACAATTATAACGCTCACAAATTATGTTTCACCTCTTCCCTGAACTCGCCATTCTCTTTCGGTCAAATTTCGGGAAAGTTTGGTCAATTATTAATGACAATGCACATAAACTTTCAAATTTTGCAGCAGAGATTTAATTTAATAGAATAGTTTAGATAAACTATTTGGTGGAAATTTTAATCTGGAAATACTGTTCTTTGCTTGAATTTATACTGGAATCCTCCATGACACCAATTACTGCACATAAAGGAGTTTGTTAGGTGTATCGGTGGGTACGCCTAAGAGTACATCGTTGGTTGCAGAA